>CM067327.1:96955000-97275000 GCA_034376525.1 Nicotiana benthamiana
CAACCTCAATAGCAATACAACACCATAGAAGTGACTTAAGCTACTCCAAGTACTATCTTGTAGTTTATCATCCTAACAATTTAACCAACATACAAGGAAGCTTATGCACGATTAGTAGGTTGTTATACTCACCTTAGCCACTAGCAACAACTTGGATATTCAGCAAAACACAGCCCACAATAAACCTCAATGACACAACCTCAAAGAGGTGTTGTTCTTCACTAGGACTAGGTTTTGATGTTGAAATATGGTGTAATCACTTTAGAATCACTTCTAACCCTTGTGGTATCTATTTAGAAGGTTTAGGAGAAGTTTAGAGATTAGATTTAATTGAAAAATGAGCAAAAATAGGTGTCCAAATTGTTTATAAATTGAAGTAGGTCAACCACCGCCTAAGTGGGTCCCATTGAAAGCTGCTTTTGCAGTCTCGTGAAAACATGAATATCTCTATACTCTGATATTGTATGGATGAAAAGTTTAATGCTTTAGAAAGTAGACTCGTATATCTTCAATTTGGTATGTAGATCATCCCTTGATTCCATGTATATTGGGAGAAAAGTTCATCTACATTTGACCTAAATTTCAGCTAATTTATGAATGTAACTTGTGATGACCTTTGCCAACTCTTGTTCCACAACTTGCTTGCCTTCAAAATGTAGAAAATAAATATCATACAACTAAATAACTCATACAATAACCTCCTTATCATTTCATAAACCCTAGAATCACCCCAAAGTACGTGTTATAACATTCCAAACTTGTCGACTTTCGATGAAACTTATTTTCTTCTATTCGTTTAGTGTCTAAGCTTTCCAACCCTTTTTGTACTTGTTATTCATGGTATTAACGATTTGTAACCTCCAATATAACAAGATGAAAATTACATTATGTACTTTAAAAAATAATCTCATTTCTGAGCTTACATCAATTGGCTTACGGCGTACTCTCATGTACAAAAACATGGGATGTAACATCTTCCCCCCTTTGGAAGATTCATCCTCAAATGTTGATTGATGCACTTATAAGTTTCATAAACTATAGATCTTATGAATACTTTAATGCACACCTTGCTATCTAAGCAATTGTTTTGTGAATAAGTTCAAACGCTTAGGCATTCTCCCCTTAGGCCTCTTTCTCATGTCATGAAATGTGGTTCGAATTCTTCCAATATCGTAACATTTGCTAGTTTATGTCATGCAGTATGTACGACTGTGTCCATTTATGAGCACAGAGTTATGAACATATACAGAATTATGACAAGTTGTCCCTTTAGGCATCTATAGGTGTACTAATGTCTTTCGCTTGGTACTTTATCGAACTTAAGACTATTGCTATCTCTGGTTTCATAGCCGTGTATATCTATCCTTATGGATTTACTACATCTAGTTAGGTTATACTATAATATAAAACTTACTTCGGTTAATCATTATCGAGGTTTGCTACCCAACTCCAGGTTACTCTTTCGTTGCTTATCCTATATGTATAAATCTAAGTCCTTTAGTGCTTCCTCGTTATTATTCATCTTAAGAATAACAAACAAATCTCATATCATACTTTGGGACTTGTGCCCATCTATTGTTTATTTACCTTAATGTTGATCCATAATCTATCACTGATAACTTGAAACCTCTTACTTAATACACTATCACTAGGGCTCACATCTCCTCGAGGAACACCTGGAGCGATTTTTCCTGATCCACCTAGGGATAATAGTATGCTTCAATAACCATATTTCATTGCATCCCAACACGATTCATCTTATGTGGGTATTCTAATTTCGTGCAATTAATGAAATCCCTTTCTCCTTAAATCGTTACTCAATCAAAGGCCTAAGCTTCATCCTCTTATCTATCATAATTTCACCCTTATTCTACAGCCAGGGCAACATTCCATCTCTTCTAAATGCACATAGTTTTAGACTCCTTTGAGTTTGTTCTGGCTGTAGCGAGCTTTCAATAACTTACAGATGCCATCGACTATCTTGTTTTGATGGGTTTAATCCCGGGGACGTACATATTCTCGTCACCTCCTCACTCACCTTTTCATATCCTTACTCCTATCTACCTAAAACCTTTTTGCTCTAAAATACTTTACCTTACGACCGACATCTATCTATTTATACTACTCGCAACCTTCCTTTAACTTGCTAGCACCATAAATTTCCTTTCGTGCCTTTTTAGTTGTCCTTAAATGTTACTTTTCCTAGTCGTTCTATCACTTGTTGCATGAATACTTGGCTTGTTTTATTACCCACGGATACTGTAATTTCCTATACCTCAGATGATCTCAAACATCACCTTTGATGACTTTTCTATTTCCCTTCATTAGCCATGATAGGTGCCAGTTTCTTATGGAGTGTATATAATATTGTAGTGAGACTATTGTTATGAGACCATTTACTCTTTATCTCACTATGCTTAGGTGGAAAGCTTCTTCCTTATTTCCTCAGCTAGTATTTTGTTGTAGTACTTAGGGAGACCTTCTGGCTCTTATAAAGTTGTGAGCTTGTTATATTGTACAACCAAAGGAAATTTTCGTTGTTCTTACTCGCCTATGAAAATCTTTATTTACATAACTTTGTGCCTTTGCGCTCGTAGGGTTACTTCTAAGCTCAAATTTTCATTTTCTCCTTAGTGGCACTCTCTCTTATTTTCATAATCCTTAAAAAAGGTACCTTTAACTGCCTCAAATCCTCTCTGAATTTCTCTTTCAAATGATTGTGATCTCGTATATGCGAGACTGAATTCACTATGTTGCGGTTCACTATATTTATCTTGCATGATCCATTGATTTATCTGTGACCTCTTGTCTATCCATAACTGGGCTCTCTTTGAACCGACTACTAACAACTGGTTAGTCCATTCTCATATATATATATATATATATATATATATCTATATATATATATATATATATATATATATATATATATATATATATATATATATATATATATATATATATTCTGCATAATTTCTCTTGGGATATATCCTTTGTCTTAACTTATCTCCCAGCACTAGCTCCTGTTTTATCAAGTATCTATTCACACTTATTTATCAATAACATCCTGGCCGGAAACTTTTACTGCCTCTCCCTGGAGTCATGCTTGTATAATATTTTGGAGTCGCAACATATCTGTAGGAACTGAATAAATGAAACATCATCCATTTCTCCTTCTTATTATATTCTTCCTTTACCATTTCATAGTTAGCTGAACCGCTTAACTCCGACTTAATACCATATCAAACCATATTCCCCCCTTTAGGGGAGTACTAAGATTTTGTACTACGACAATCTACCTATAGTTGTTTTACCTCTTCATCTTTGGCGTCTTTTCAAAGTACACATGAACCTTGATCGCTTTATGGTAACCTTCTGTACTAGGAATAACTAAATTTCTTACGCACGAAGGTGGCACCTACTGTAACTGGCACACTTAGTCCCTTAATGTTTACTCTGCCCAGAGTGCTTGCTTTAGGTAAGCGACTTCATAAATGACCTTTATAGGTTATTCGTTTGTTGTCTATTCTATTATTGCTAGAGCACGATCTTTGAAATTCTCATGATATCGACCATAATAAAATCCTCTGATCCCTAATTCATATTCGATTTTATCTTGTTCACCAGCCCATACTGATTTTTGTTACTCTGAGGTTTAACCTTTCCTCCTGGTAAACACGTTAAAGTCACCAACTCGTTTCTCGAAATAAGGATATGACGTCATGGCTTATTCTGCTTTATTGCCTCAAGGCTTGCTACCTCTTGTATTTTCCTTCACTTGACTATAAACTCTGTCATCGTGTCATATTTTGATTTATTGTTATCACCCATATATCACATCTTACTCATGATGCTTCATTTACTTTCTTCTTATTCTTCGGATAATATTTTTTTGTCTATCACTTTATTCTGAAAACTTCAACAAAATGTTCTTTATCTTTTAGCTCCCCTAGCTTCATCTCACCGGCTCCTTGGAATGCCTAGTATTCTTTTTTTACTCGAGGCTAGAGTCATATTAGGTAAATATTTGTCCCTTCTGGGATCCCACTGCCTATCTTCTGAAATTTCTAAATATTCCAGTATTCATATCTGATTGTACTACTCTAGAGTTCACCGTCATTTGCACCATCTTTCGGAAACATTACTTAATGATCAAAACCCATCCATAATTTTTTTGGGTTATTCTAACTCCAATTTGATCCTGATATCCCATCTTTCTATTAAATAATATATGTTAGCTCCTATAGAATATAATGGAGATGGGTGTGGCCAATTGTACGTACCCTTGTCATTGATGAGGGTACCAAAATGCATATATTTCTCTGCCTGATTTGAAAATATTGATAATCTTCGTTAACTGGGTGCCTCATACCTCTCTCTACCTTACTTATTTTACTTGTTAAAACTTGTATCTAGCTTCTGAATCCATCATATATTTTCACCATATTCGTGAATAGATATCCTTGCCATAAGGCTCCTTATTAAGAAGCTTACACATCTTAGTACACACATGATCTGCTGAAGACTTCACATTTACTCATCATAAGCTTGATGTGAAATCGAGTTCCTCTGATTCAACCCTTCCACATCCACATGCAATCTCTTACCAACCGTCTTTAAGGAAATAGGTATCGTCGTATCATGAATAAGATAGAGTTTAGGAAATTTAGTTCTTACAGCTGAGCTCTACCACACAATCAAGAATAAGAAGAAAGAGTGACAGTCCAAAATTCCCGGTAGCCTCATGCTTATAAGTTTGGTGCACAACACACCTATAAACAAGATTCTACTAGACACGACTTGTAGACTTCCTAGGACAGCACCGCTCTAGTACCACTTTTATCACAACCCAAAAGAAGGGCCCGACGGGCACCCGGTGCCTTACTCGACCGAGTACCAACGTAATATATCTTTCTAATAATATTATAATGGGTAAGTGAGCCAAAAAACCCATTATGAGATAACAAGAATAAAACATAATGGAATGCTCAACATATGACGACCCAACATGATATGCAAACTTATACATGTGACATACAACCTTATAAGGCCGACATGACCATTTGTGAACTCAAAACATAGGCCGACAAGACCACAAAAGTATCCATACACCTGACATCTGTCTACAAGCCTCTACAAGTACCTAATATCATAGAGGTCGGGACAGGGCCCCACCATACCAATCAATACATATCCAGAGCATACTGATCAAATAGGCAACTTTGGAGCAAGTTGAGTGCACCAACACCTTCCGCTGAGCTGATAGCCTACTTGGAGGAATGTCAACATGTCTACCAGGACTAGCGGGTATGAAACACAGCGTCCCCCAGTCAAAAGGGACATCAGTATAAATAAAGTACCGAGTATGTAAGGCATGGAAGTGTTAACAAGAACACTAATGTAAAGAGAGATAGAAGAGATACAACCTGTAACATCTGAGTGCCTTTGGGGACTACTGACATGAAATTCATAATGCATATATATACATAAACTTTTAAAAATATTTGCCTCTGTGGGCATCATCATAATCATATCATACCCGGCCTCATAGAGGACTCGGTAAAAACGTTCTCGGCCATCATAAGGCTCGGTAGAATCGTACCCGTCCATGTGGAGCTCGGTAAATCCAACTGATCAGTGGTTGTACAATAGGTGCCGTACCCGGCCGACTATCGCGTGGCTCAGTAGAGTAAAATAGATACATCTGTGTATATACATATACATATATATATATATATATATATACATATATATATATATATATATATATATATATATATATATATATATATATATATATATATATATATATATATATATAATGTATGCTCGACTCATAGAATCAAGTTCTAAACCTTTTGAGTGACTTAAGAACATTATGGACATCCCTACCATCAATATGAACCTTAGTAGGATTTAAGGATCATACAAACTTGTTTAGAATAACTTTCTAAGGAAAGAACAACATGGACAACCTTAGTTTCTAGGAGTAGATCCGTTATGAATTAGCGTACCATTTATGTTCATGTCACATTAGATCATGCCAAAAGAAAAAAGTAAGTGGCTTAACATACCTTAAACATGTTGAGTCCTTAATACCTTCCAAGAAACTCTTCAAACAAGTCAACTCGATCTATCATAGCATAATGAGATTTAAAATCAGTACTGAGAATAGGCTAAGTCTACAACTTAAGCTAGTAGCTCGTTTACTTAAATTTGGGCACCATCTCGCGTGTAACAAGGGCCTCCACCAATACCATAGACCAACAAAAACAACCAGAGAAATCCATCAACATATAAATGTCAATAACTGGACACCATATAACAACAACAAGTCACAACTACTTCATGACGAGCGACAAGCTCCAATTGGAATCCGTATAACCCATATACCCTTTATAAACTTATTACATTACCTTAGTAGTATCATTAAAATGATAATGAAGTCATTCATCAATGATTCCATCCTTATACCATATATTTGTTACAAAGGAAATAATCCACAACTCCAACTATCTTCAATTAGTAACTTTATTCACTAGTTTATGTCTACTCCATCCATTTAACTTAATCAACATCAATATAACCTTAGTAACATTCAATAACACTATATACCTACCTCCTAATGTAATGTTAAGCCGAAATCCAAGTTATATTCAGCTTACAATAACCCTCAATGGCAATATCCAAGTATTATCTTGTAGTTTATCATCCTAACAGCTTAACCAACATACAAGCAAGCTTACGCACAATTAGTAGGATGTTATACTCACCTCAACAGAAACAACTTGGAATTTCATCCAAATACATCCCACAACAATCCTCAATGATAACACAACCTCAGAAAGGTGTTGTTCTTCACTAAGACTAGGTTTTGATGTTGAAATATGGTGTAATCACTTTGGAATCACTTCAAACCTTTGTGGTATCTATTTAGAAGGGTTAGGAGAAGTTTGGAGACGAAGCTTAGTTGAAAAATGAGCAAAAATAGGTGTCCAAATCGTTTATAAATTGAAGTAGGTCAACCACCGCCTAAGTGGGTCCCATTGGGAGCTGCTTGCGCGCTCTCGCGAAAACACGAATATCTCTCTACTTTGATATCGTATGGATAAACCGTTTAATGAATTAGAAACTAGACTCATAGATATTCAATTTTATATGTAGATCATCCATTGATTCCAAGTATATTGGGAGAAAAGTTCATCTACATTGGACCTAAATTTCAGCAAATTTATAAATGGAACTTGTGATGACCTTTGCCAACTCTTGTTCCATAACTTGCTTGCCTTCAAAACGTAGAAACAAAATATCATACGACTAAAATAACTCATAAAATAACATTCTTATCATTTAAGAACCCTATTATCACCCCAAAGTACATGTTATAACATTCCAAACTTGTCGACTTTTGACGAAACTTATTTTCTTCTATTCATTTAGTGTCTAAGCTTTCGAACAGTTTTGGTACTTGTTATTCATGATATTAAAGATTTGTAACCTACAAGATAACAAGATTAAACTTATGTTATGTACTTTCAAAAATGATCTCATTTCTGAGCTTACATCAATTGGCTTACGATATACTCTCACGTACGAAAACATGGGTTGTAACATTTTTGGAACAAACTCTTCATAGCTGCCAGTGCTTCCTCTTCTTCTACCCCGTAGACAACCTCGGCCGGCTGGAACGTCTGCTCAAAATGGAGTATTGGCTGCTCCAAATTATTGTAAGATCGCGCCATGGTGGCGACCAATGGTTGAATTCCTCCCATGTATACTCATATCCCAATCCAAAAGTGGTGCTATGTCTCTTGAGCTTGATGGGATTAGCGATTCCTTAGAGGTTCTTGCAAGCCCCTTGCCAGATTCATACCCGCTCCAGTTCAATATGCTTTCAATCTTATTATCCCATCATTTGTCTTTATCAGCGGCATTGACTCGCTTGATGTGGTGGCAAGTTTCCCCGCCTATCCTTCTTTTGCCTCCAATTGCTGGAATGGTCTGGACTCTGTATATGGGATTGTTACTGTCACCGTGAATGATCACCTCTTGGTGGTTTCACTCAAATTTCATTGCCTGATGTAATGTTGATCCGACAGCCCCGGCGGTATAAATCCATGGTCTTCCCAACAATTGATTGTAAGATGCCGGTACGCTTATCACTTGAAAATCAACGTCAAACCAAGTAGGCCCCATTTGCAAACAGAGCTAATTTCCCTAATTGTAGTCCTTTGGTATCCGTAGAAAGCTTTGACGTTGATGGCCCCGTCCTTGATCTCATGTAGTCCCTTGTCATGACTGTTACCAATGGACAAATATTGAGGCTGGACCCTCCGTTAATCAGGGTCCTAGTAATAAAATAATCATCGCACTACATGGTGATGTGCAATGTCTTGTTGTGACTCAACCCTTCTAGTGGCAGCTCATCTTCATGAAAAGCGATCTTGTGATTCTCCAATGCTTGCCCTACCATGTTTACCATTTCTCATCCGCTGATGTTGCTGGGTATGTGCCTTACTCGACACCTTTAACAAAGCATTCTTATGTGCATCAGAACTTTGTAGCAAAGCCAGGATGGAGATCTATTTTGGTGTTTTATTTAGCTGATTAATGACTGAGTATTATTTGGCTTGGAATTTTCTCCAACGGTCATTGGGCTCGGTTTCAGTAATGGTTGGCCGACTACAGGCCTGCTTGATCGACTCAGCCAAATGCTCCAGGGCATAAACCCTACCGGTTCTTGTCATACCCTATGCCGCAAGGCTTCCCCAAACTTGACCTTTCCCTTTCTTCCGGCCTCGGTTGTGTAATCCCAAGGTATGACATTTTTTTGAAATGGTGTTATTGCTGACATTACCACTAGAGTTGGCGTGGCTATCTTTACTCCGAACGGAGTAAGCCCCTTAGGCGGTAAACTGCAACTTCAAAGGGTATAGGTATGTTTGTTGGTGACATAAACTCCATCTTAATCGGCACTAGCATTTTTACAAAGGATGGTGCTTCAAACTCGAGTAGCATGGACATGTTCACCTCGGCGTCCCAGAAGGCCAAATGTGGACCACAATCAGATTGAGGGTGACTATTGGCTTCTTTAGATCGCAGCCTTCTATGATCTAACTGATCGATCCCTTGGGATCCCAGTCATCCTCTATCTTGATTATATGGACGCCTCTGCCTTTGTGGTCTGCCAGAGGGTTATTGCGAACAATTAGAGCAGGTTCCTTTACTACAATGATCTTATTGTCAATCAAAGTCTGAATCTTATTCTTCGGAGAGCGGCTTTCATCAATGGTATGTCTATTCATGCCGGAATGGTATGCATAAGATTTATTTGGATTGACCCACTGAGAAGGGTTTTCTGAGGTTATGGCAGAGATAAGGGTGACATAACCAGCAACTTTAAGTCTTCTGTGCAACTGGTCAATTGGTTTAGTAATGGCAGTATATTGTTTAGTAGGTCTGCATTCAAAATTTAATCGAGGTCTAAGGAAGTTTTGACGTGGGGGATATGATTGATCGTGGGATGGTTTTGTGTTGTAGGCTTGGTAAATATGTGCTGGTTGGGAAAATTGGGTGAAGTAGGCTGATATGCAAGAGCTGGAGATGACTAATAAATGGGTGGTGGAGTATGATAAGAGGGTGAGAGTGCTTGGTAATTTAGGGTAGGCTGATATGTGATTGGAGGTATTGCGTATGTTTGGTATTTGATAGGGTATTTGGTCCTCTACGCAACCATTACAACACTTACGTCCCGTTTCCTGGATGTACCACCAGACTGTAAAGCCTTATTGGTAGCTTGTAAGGCTTTAAAGTTCGTGACCATGCCACTTTTAAAGCCTACCTCGATCCTCTCACCTAGCTTGATGATATCAAAAAATTTTTGGCCTTCAATCAGCATTAGTATTTCATACTATTGGGGGTCCTGAGCTCGGACAAAAAAAGTTGTTCATTTGTTCCTCCTCTAGAGCAGGCCTGACTTTAGCAGCTTCTGACCTCCAGCGAGTGGCATACTCGCGGAATGTTTTCGTGGGCTTCTTTTTTAGGTTTTGAAAGTAGAACACATCCAGTGCATTTTTCTGTATTGAACCTGAACCTGTCCATGAAATGTGACTCCATACTCACCCAATTTGACCATTTCTTTGGTTCTTGGATAATGTACCAAGACATAGCATCTCCTTTCAAGCTCCTCATGAAAAGCTTCCTGTGGATTTTCTCATCTTTTCCCACTCCGACCAGCTTGTCACAGTATGTTCTCAAGTGGACCTGGGATCCTCTGTACCATCAAACATTTTGAACTTAGGAGGTTTGTATCCCTCGGCCAGTTCGACATTGGGTTGTTTGCACATATCTTCATAGTTTAGCCCCTCAATTCCCTTACTACCTTCAACGCCTTGAATTCTGCGAGTCAGCCTTTTAAGTTCTTCCGCCAGATTTTTGATGAGCATGTCCTTGTCATTGGACTCGGGTGTGCTCGAGACAGACTGGGTAAAGTGTGGCACAATCTCCACGTAGATGGGGTATTGTATTGGGTGTGGCAGTGATAATTTGTGGAGTTCTGGATTTCTAGGATGATCGGTGGGCTGTTATTGGAGCTATGGCAAGTATTGCAGTGGTGGTGATGAGCAGGGTGGTTTTTGCTTTGGGATGTTTTGTGGAGGTACAAGATTATGAGTAGTTGTAAAAGTAACCTCTGGAGTGGTGAGGGAAAACGAAAAACTTGCCAAATTCCGGACTTGATCAAGTTCCTCCCGAAACTTCAACAGCTTTTGTTCTAGTTGGGATGCACTTTCCTTAGGAACCAGAGCACCATGAGTGACCTCTACCCGTTCAACTGAGTTGTTCAAATCTTCCATTTTTTTTGTGTCTGATAGGACTGGGAGGAGGAGTAGGTGGAGGGCCCCTGGATCTCATAAAATATGATGATGTTGCCAGAGCTCACGAACTAACCTTTAGGGAGGGGAATCAACAAAAAAGTAAAAACAAAAAGGTAGCAAGTTAGTGAGGATCATTAGGAAAAATGTTGCAATACTTAAACACATAGTGCTAAAATATAAAGCGTGTCCTAATTTTGGGGACCTCGTTGTGCCCGAGGTAGGCCTAGTGACAAGTAGGTTTGGAGAACTTAGAATTCTAAATGCCTCATTTCATTGATTAAAAGAAAACGAATCCCAAAACGACACTAAACAACAAGGAAATAAAAATCACTAGTAGCCATTGGCCTTATTACATTTTATAAAGCGGAAATGAAAATTCCTATCTATTTGGTCCTAGAGGAACCTTCCTCAGACTCGGCATCATCGGCTCAATCGAACAACTTCCTATCTCATGTAGTCCTAGCAGCAAGTTGGCTCTGGCCAGGTGTCCTTCTTTATTTCCTTCAACAGTCCGGTAGTCTTCGACCCTCTTTAGAAAATTCTTTTCCAACTCTACTATACCTTGCTGTCAATGGACTAAACATTTGTTGGCGTTGACGACCATATCCTTTCGTTCTTCATTTAGTTTTTGATTGGCTTCCTATATCTCACGGTGCTCGCTTTCGCATTCTCGAATTCTCTTGTGCAGATGGTTATACTTGACCTGTACTTTAACCTTTTCATCTATGATCCAGTTACCTCGAACAAACCCGGGTTGACCTATACCGTTATAATTATCTTCCAACCAATCTGAATAATAGGGATCACAACCCACGTGATATTTGTCTGGTTCAATGGTGTCCCTTCCCATGACAATTTTGCAATGCCACATATGCTAAGCCTGGCAACTGTAAGGGCTATCGTCATTCTAGAAATCAGCCCGGAAGTTACTCATCTTGTCGACCCTTGGTATAACCTGTTTCCTACCTGCTTGTCTCATGACCCGAAGAGGTGCGTATGGGTACGTTCCACGTAAGCCGATCAATATTAGGAAATGTGTGTCCTGGATCGGACGATGAACTCCTCGGTTGGGAACCACTCGAACATCCATTGTACTCGGTCCTCAGTTAGATTTTCAAGGAGTTCGACCCATTCTCTAGCATTTTCTGGTTGAGCGAACATGTTGGGCATGTAATTCATTCGCTTTGGATGATGGAAAGCGATATGATCATCCCAGTCCCTTCAATGGATTTCCTGTCGGTACTCACCCTTTTGGAGATATTTCACGAGCCAAAGTTGAAGTAGCAGATTACAACCCTTGAAGTGTCTGGCTCCTTATTGACACTTTTCTAAGCCTCGGTATATTTCTACAATGATCATTAGCACAAGACTGAATGGTTGTCCATCCATTCCCTCCATTATAGTTTTGGTTACAATAACTAGCCTGGTATGGATCCTTGCTTTCTTCATTAGAAATACTATCGTTCCCAAGAAATAAAAAACAAATACCTTCGGTGAATATGCCTCAACGATGTAAGGGCAAACTCATCGGGATAGGTATGGTAAGATTTGCTGTGACTGTACCTCTCATACAAGTAGTCAAAGGGTATGTATGGCTCCTTCATACATGTCAAGTCAGGGTTCTTCTTTAGACCCATCACTTTGAGAAAACCTCTACCCTTGCGATTTTCTGGCATTAGTAAACCTGGAGTTTCCCATGGTATACCAGCCAGTCCTCATATTTCCTTGAGCAGGGGTGTCATCTCAATGTCTCCGAAGCGGAACACAGACCTATCACAATCCCAGAATAGAGTAGCAGCTTCTATGATTTTGTTGTTGGGTTGAATTTCCAAGAGAGAGGGTAGGTTCCTTAAATATTTCCAAACGAGCGTATGATCACTGGAGTGAAAATCCTTCCACCAGCTTAGCAGTTTAGGGTGAATATTGGTGACTATGCCAAATCTGGGGACCTCATGCTTCATACTTATGCAAAACAAAGGGTTAGGCCCTTACCCCCCACCATACTCGACTACTAAATATCAATAATTGGCATAGAAGTATTCAGTTCTCTAAATAAATGCACAAACATAGTAGTGTCTGTCTGGGTTTTGGGGAAATCCAGTGGACTTTGGAGAAGGCTATCTTAAAGAGTCATTATACGAACAACATAACCGACTCAGCTAGGTTTGACCATGATGCATGCATAATTATACAGCGTAAGGTTTCTATGGAGTACTAGACTGCTACCCTTAAGCGGACAACTCAACAGGGAAAGGCGCAGAACCGTCGACTACACTGTTGATCGACTAGTTTTACCGCAAATATGCCTTCGCCGGATTTAGAGGGTGATAATATCGGAAGAGCGAAAGCACTCATTATAAGCGTTGCTATGGTATTTTACAAGTGGAATATGATGCTGAAAACATGCAATTGCAACAATTAAAATAAGTTGCCATGTATTTTCACGTTCATAATAACAATAATTACAATAATTTAGAATAGTAATAAAGAAATATAACAGTAAAAGAAATAAGGAAAAGAAACAAGAGACAGGTCAGTTTCGTAGTAGGAGAAGGAATTAAAAGCTTAAAAAGATTAAACAAATAAAGTCATGTAAGAAATGTAAAGTCACAGTAATAGCTTGAAATGGTAAAAACCTAAAAGAAATCCCCAACAGAGTCGCCATGCTGTCGCGACCCCTTTTTATTGTAAAATCGGGTTTTTGACAATTGGGAAGACAACTCATTCCCTTTTGGGAATTGGGGTTAGGAGAATTGAATAATCACCAACTAATGATTATAGTGCATTAGGACACTAAGGAGGTTTTAATTTGGATAACTAGAGATTGGGTAAGGGCTTGAAATTATCCCAAGGGAAAGGTGTTAGGCACCCCTCAGGATCCACCAGTGTGGTTCCCGGCCAAGCTATTATTTTGACTTAAAGTAAAAATAACACAGAGACAAGTAAGACTTCGAGTAAGAGGATTTTTCACATAAAGGTTAGAAATAATCAAAGTTGGAAAGCATACGAGAGAGTTAATTTAGAAGAAACATTTTAAAATATTTAAAGAAACAAAGAGCAAAAGGAATGAGGTCCCACGTTTATTAATAATACGGATCACGTCAATACAATAACCGGTAATCACTATTTAGAGAGGGGCTATATGTGGTATTAATGAATCGGTCATACTATCCATATCTACCCTTTCCCACCCTGTTAAGGTACTAAAGCACATAATGGTCTTGTTTACCTATTGCATGCTATTACTCGTCCCGATCCTATCAGCTCCGGAGGTGCTTGGGACTACAAATCCTAAAAGAGCGAGGAAAGGTTGGGATTATTTATGGTTTCAAAGGTAAAAATACTAAGGCGACAAGAAAGAACACATATGACATGTTTGGGGGAAGCATATAGACAACGAAAGGCTCAAACAGACTCCTTTAGGCAAAGAAAAGCAAGTAGTTAGATTGACTTTCATGTACTATTTAGGGTCTAAATAAAAATTTTAAAGATTTGAGGTAGACCGACCTATTACATAATTCAGATAGGAAGCCTGACTTAGGCCTACCTGCTGGTTATAGTTAATAAAAAATCTGATTCAGTTTAGAAGTTTATCCTAAGGCTTGCCTAAGTGTTGGACAAAGCTCGTATAGGCATGATATCTACTTTTTTAGAGAAAGTTGAAGTATACTAATTTCAAAAAAGGTTTACAGTTATTCAGGAAAGGAGATTTTGGCAAAGATCATAAGTTCTGCAAACGTTAGACATTGTTGTTACTAGTTATAACATATAAGCGAGTGAGGTGATTCAGACTTAGTTATTACTTCCAATAGGCATGCTTTCTAGGTGTTGTTGATTTTAAACACTTTTACAGACATGGAGAGAGTGCAGAAATCCAATAGGCATGGCATACAAATGCAGTTAGTTATTTCAGCCCTTTAAACAAGTTTTCCTAGTGACAAATGCATATGCAGGAGTCGAATTTCCAGCTGATTATGCGTATTGTATCTATATGAGAGATGCAGAATTTTCTTATAGACATGGTATCTATATGTGATAATGCAGAAAACTATAGGCAAGGATATCTATATAAATGCAGAAGTGCAGAAAACTATAATGAGGATATCGATATGAATGTAGAAGTGCAGAAACTATAGGCAAGATATCTATGTGATATGCGGAAACCAGAAATTCCCTATGAACAGGATATCTATGTGTTATGCAGAAATAAAAAATTCCCTGTGAACAAGATATTTATATGATATGCAGAAATCAAAAAATCCCAATGAACAGGATATCTACCCCTTTTACATGCATGATTACCCCTCTCTTTTCACAAGCCATCCTTAAATGTTTTATTACAAGTTATTGCAACCCAAAGAAAGGAAAATACATCAGAAATTGAAAATTACAACCACGGAGGGCCTGATTCAGACTTCCTGTCTGATTTATGAAGTAAACCAGCTCAAAAGATCATGTTTCAAAGCCTTTCTCTCATTTGGATGTGTCAGAGTTCCTCAAGAGCCTCATATGGACTCTAGACAGTGCTCACACCCAAATGCATTACAAGGTTAAGACATAGTGCGGTGTGGAAGGGTCAACCCTCAAGTGTCCAAGTTCAGATGGAACTCAAGATCCTAAGGCAAGGCTCATAGGAGGGGGCAGAACTTAGAGACTATGAGAGTGTGTAAGTGCAGAGTTCTGAATAGGGAAAAGGGGAAGGGAAACGGTACACATAGATACATATTAGGGTATAGGAAATGGGGAAGTGGTAGAGAGGCAAGGACAAGCTAGTGAGCATACCCAGCAATGGAAAATGCTGGCACACCTCACAAGCCAGTTAGAACACATTGTTTCAGAGGTTATGATCCTCTAAGGGATCGAGTTCAAACCATGGATAGTAATTTTGCATATTGCCATTTTTTAAACTATAACCCAAAGAACATAAAGGGAAACTGGGAGCTGTAAGCCGTAATTTTTGCATCACTTGACATATTCCTATAAAATTCATTAAATTAGAATTTTTCTTTTATTATTTGAATTTTTAGAAATTAATTGTGTGATTTTGTGTTTATTTATGTTTTTCTTTTATTATTTAAATTTTAGGAATTAATAGAGTAATTTTGTGTTTATTTGAATATTTCTTTTATTATTTGAAGATTAGGAATTAATTGTGTATTTTTTATTTATTTGCGTCTTTCGTTTATTATTTGAATTTTTTAGGATTTATTTACATGATTTTGTGTTTGTTTGGATTTTAGGAACTAATTGCATAATTTTGTGCTTATTTGCATGTTACATGTTTTAATACATAATTCATAAAAATATAAAATGGCATCGTTGCATTTAGGATTTAATTTTTGCGTGTCTAGTTAATATTGAAAATGAGAAAAATAACAAAATTGTTTATACCTACATTTGTTTAATTTTATTTTGAGTTTTAGAATTTAGGTTATTTTAAGAGGTTTATTCAGTCTATTTTGCAGAATTTAAATATACTTTGGTGTATTTTTACTCTTTATATAAAAAAATATATGAAAATATATAAATAAAAAGAGAGAACAAATAATTGTACAAAACTTGGGTCTTTATAAAACCATAATTTGGGCCACATTTGCCAGCCCAAGTAGCCAAAACCCACTCAAACAGACCCAAACCCAACCCCTAGCCTGGTCTAAAAACCCAGGTGCCTAAAACGACGTCGTTTGATCTCAACCGTGCATCATCTCTAATCCCACGGCCCAGATTTGCTCTCCTATTTTAAATAAAATGGTCTAAATACACTCACAACTTCAGAGACAAAAGTCACCCTCATCATACAGCCCTGAGCCGGTGTAACACCACCGTGCCTCCACCATACTACCACCCTCCGCCGCCGGCCGGAAATCACCGCCGGCGGCCGCCTAACTCCAAAAACCTCCAAAATTACACCCCGGAATACATGTCTTCTCCTCTTCCCAACCCCCTAAGATCACCCCTCGAAACCCCATGGAACTTGTCGAATATTCATTCAAATCCTGGCAGCTTCGCCTTCCACGGCGACACCCGATGACCAACGCCTCCGAACGTTGCACCCCACACTCCCCTCATTCCCCTATTTCCAACCCCATCATCAGACACCCTCGAACATAGCCCCAACTTCTCGAATATTCAGTGGAACGAGGCAGCTCCGTCATGCACGGCGGTGACCAACCTCCAATTGCTTCCAAGCCATAACCACCCACCCTTCTGGCCCTCCTCTACCCAAAAACACACCCAGGCCTTTTCAAATAATCCCAGACCACTCCAACTTTAAAACCAGCCATGACATAGTTCTGAGGTTGACCCATAAAAGACCGTTTGAGTTTCGAAACTGAGTCACACGTTTGTTTTGTCCCAAAAACAAACATGTGACTCCGCTTGGATGCGCTAATTGATTTCAACTAAGCTTAACTTAAGAAAGATCAGTAAGTTTACCTTTCTTTTGCTTCCTTCTTCTATTCTGTTCTGTATTGTGTGAATGACTTGTGTAGCTTTATTTTAGTTGTGAAACTAGACACTATGTTTTGGTTGCTCTTAGCATAATAACTTCCATGATTTTCGCGATTTCGCTAGTATTCTTGGCTTCTGAGCTTGAGTGTTGGTTAATGGTTCACATGCAATTAGGAATTGGTCACAATTGTTTGGTTTACTTTTAGTTCTTAATCCAGCATAACAGCCTCCATGTTTTTCTTTAAGTTCAATAGTTTCCTGATTTCTGAGTTTGAGTGTCGATTAATGGTTCACATGGTTTGAGTGTTGATTTCTGAGTTTGAGTGTTCAATTCTGTTAATAGCATGATAGTTGTAGCTTTCCATGTTCTTCTTTTAATTTTAGTATTTGACTTGGTTCTGATTCAATTGTGTTTTTATTTCTGAGGTTGATTGGCAATTTCTCCTAATTAATAGTTCAATGGCATTAGGATCGGCTATAGCTATTAGTAGTGTTAGTTGTTAGTAATTAGTTACAAGATAACAAAACAGTAATTTTAGCATCAAAAGGGTAGTATAGGGTTTTCCTCCTAGTTCTGATAATTTTAAGATAAAATAGGGGTAATATAGAATTTTAACTTAGTTTTGGTAATTTTTAGAATAAAATAGGGGTAATATAGAGTCTTTAACCTGGTTTTGGTAGTTTTAGGAACAAAATAAGGGTAGTATAAGTGTTCCAAAAATAGAAACAACGCAAGAACACCCTAGATCCTTCTAGAATAGGACTAAAGTGATAACTCTAAGATTATAATGCAATGGCTAGGCTAACAAGTCAAGAATCTAGAGAATAAACCAATAAAATCTGAAAATTAAGAGAGGAACTTAGGTGTAGATAGAAATTTGACGGTTGCCCTAAGTTTTGCCTATAAAAAGACATGCCTATTGCCTTGTTTATCAAGTGAGAAAATCTGAAAAAAATCCCTACAAGTTTCTCGAAGCATTAGAGATTCAAAACTCTGAAAATTTTGAAATTCAAATCCAGATCTTAGAGAAATCAAAAAAATCCAAAAATTTCAAAAAAAAAAAAAACTCAGGAAACTACCAAAAATTACTAAAAAAATTACAGTTTCCAGAAGTTCCTTAAGGTTTTCATTGTTAGATTAATTCCTGTGTATTCATGAGTGAAATATGAGTTGAGTGCTGGTGATATTCAAGTTTTGGGAAGAATTTTGGTGGAAATTTCAATTGCTGGTTTTATTGGTTCAAATCTATGTTTAAAAATGATTCTCCTTCAATTTTCTGGTTGATTTCATTTGCTAGACACTCTCTTTGCTGCTGCTGACTTCTCTTCCTTCTTATTGTGATTCAAATACCAGGTACAAGTCCTGAATCCCTAATAATGTATGCCTAATTTGAGCAATTAAACAAAAGCTTCACCTGCGCTTGTGCAAATTCATGTGCTCCGCCTGTTCTGATTCCACATTTGTTCATAGTTACTTTAGTTAAAATTGGAGTAACTGAATGTTGTAATTAATTTGGACTGCTGGACTTTTAGACTTGCTTGACTGCCATTCAAGTGATTAAATGTTTATGTGAGAAGTTGAATGCATAGGATCAACTAGTTGTTTTTTTCGTTCATAAGTACTTGTTAAATTCAAGTTGAAAGTTCATTGTATTACTAAACCATGATAGTAGGGAATTCCAGATTCATTTAGATGACATGTTAGTTCGGAATTTCACTGATTCCACAGCCTAAAAATGAAAACGTGAAAATTAAAATGTCAACTATTGAAATTAAAGCTGCCTTGCCTTCGAATGAATAAATCTCTCTCTTTCATGTGTTTGAAATCATTATACCCAATTGGCTTAAAAATCAAGACTCTTGCAAGAGGACAACCTCTTAATTCAAACTCGTATAGATAAGTTTGCCAGCTTAGATGTTGGATTTAAATAATTTCAGCTTGTTGATTCCCAAGTGAAAAAATCACATAAATAGGATCCTGGGTTTGATGACTCCTGCTTTAAGACTCGAAATTATACCTTTATCTTGCTAGATGTTTTTGGAGTGCTAATATGACAAAACACAGGTGTTAATAAAAATGATTTGGAATGGATGTAGTATTGTTATTCATGGACTGCTATCACTGATCCATGACTAAGATTAACACTATTTTCTTAGGCTTCTGGGCCCAAGCGCAGGGACCAAACCATTATATCTACAATTAAAAACTTCCTGGGCTTGCTTCTTCCAATAACAAGCCTAATTGCAAAAGTCAGCAACTAAAGCATGCTGAAAATAGGTAGCCTGAAACCAATTTTATTTAATATAGTGATGCAATGCTTTCAATAGTAGGTTACCAATATGCTACTTAGCTAGGGCATCTTTTTTTGTTTTTGGAGACAATACATGATAGAAAATCTTAGTTTGCTCTAAGACCGACCTTTAAATAAAAACAAGATGTGCCACGCCAAACAAAATCCAAACTGTGTGGCCCTTGCGAAATGCCTATTAAAATACTTAGAGATTCGGGACACGCCGTTCAACGAATTTCACGGTAATCCCACAAAGATAAATAAACGTGTTAGTCGCTTTTAGGAACGTCTTTAATAATTTTATCTCCTAAAACATGGGTGGGCATTTATGTGACCTAAATCCAAATTTCAACGGAATTGGAATGTGTCGCAAAACCGCGGGTGCATTTATGTGACGTAATTCGAGGCATGTTTTAACACCGTTGCAATTTTTTTTAAAAATAATAATAAAAGTGGTTAAAAGACTCAAAAGGTACATAGGTTCATAGTTGTATAAAATCAGATAATTTAAGCCAAATATAACAGTTAAGAGACCGTGCTAGAACCACGGAACCCGGGAATGCCTAACACCTTCTCCCGGGTTAACAGAATTCCTTACTCGAATTTCTGGTTCGCGGACTGTTAAATAGAGTCATTCTTTCCTTGATTTGGGATTCTAACCAGTGACTTAGGACACCATAAATATCCCAAGTGGCGACTCTGAAATTCCATTAAATGATCAAATCCCATTTTCATTGTCCTTTAATTGGAAAAACTCCCTTATCTACGCCCTTCGCCGGGTTGTAGTAGCCAAAAGGAGGTGTGACACCTCTAGTGACTCTGCTAGGGACGTAACCCATAATCTCTAGTTCAGGGTTCAAGAATTCGAGCTTCGAATAATTGTTGTATTTGGCTTTGTTTATTATCTGATTTTACTTGTTGGCTTAATGTGCAAAATCATACTTTTACCGCTTTGATATTATCTGAACTATACATGTAAACTGCTATGAAACCCTTCTCTTCTCACCTCCGAGGATGTGCTTACTGGTTGAGACTCCCTATTCTGTTAGTGTCATACCCCGAAATAAGAAATAGGTCGGACAAGTTACTAAGTCGGGTGGCCTTTTGGTTCCCGGTACGTAGCCCCCTCATCGACTCGAACTGTCATCTCGGGTACACAGTCAAGAACATATACCAAGATTATTAACTTGGAATAACTGAGCCCCATGCAGGATCCTTAGTATGAACGCTTATTTGCATCATGCATTTGACTTAGGGGACTTAATATAGGGGTTGGGTCCGTCTAGGACATGTGACCCGAAATGAAAAGACCATCCTGATGCATCTTATGTGTTACTTGTGCATTTAGCTGCTTGGGATTTGCATGTTGACCGGCTTGCGAATAAAGAATGAAAATTGAGAAAATAAGTGGTACTAGGGATGTCTGAGATTAATCATTTGTCTTGTAAAACCAATGCTCAAATAGCCGAAATGCTGCCATATTTTTGAAAAGTAAAAGAAAAAAAGAGAGAAAAAACAAACAAAAGGAAAGGGGGGATTTTCAACAAATTTTTGGCTTTGATAAATTGATTTGCCTGAACTACGTCGGTTTGATTCTCGTCAGGTACGAGATATGTAGGCAACCCCCATCAGGTCCAACCCCCATTTCGCAAAAAATAACCAAAACAAGGAAAAAAAGTCCAATTTTATTTTTCTAAATAAATCGAGTGATGTCGTTACTGCCAAAAACAGCCTCATGTTACCGAAAGGGACGCCAGAAGGATGACTTGGCACAAATGGCCACCTCTGAGTCTTATTTTGGCTGGTCAGCGAGCACATCCTTAAAATCTTTCTTCGGAAGTGCGGAAGGGCCGTATTCGCAAAGGTGGGCCCTGTTTTTAGAAAATAAATTTCATAAAAGAAGGAGGTCAGTTTTAATATTTTATGGAGTCAAATAGAACAAAAATACTAACTTTCTCTAATAAATGTGCAGAATGAGCGCAGATCAGTATTTGACGACAACATTCATGAACAAAATTCCACTGGAGCTACACATGTGGTGGAATGACTTGGGGAAAGTAGGGAAAAACAAGGTCAACATTCATTTAGGAGGACTTACTGAGTTGCTGAAAATTAACCCGAGAGGAGATATCATAAAGGCATTGATCACATTCTGGGACTCGGCTCATAATATATTCCATTTTTCGGATTTTGTAATCACACCGACATTGGAAGAAATAACTGGATATATTGGGACCCTTACGATTCCCCTGAGGCACCAATACCTGATTGCGCCAAGAGCCATTGCCGTGCACAAGTTCTTGGACTCCTTAAAAATCAGTAGGAAGGTTCATAATCCAAACTTGTTAACCAGCTTCTGTACCCCACAATTTATATATTAGAGGTATGGGCACATAGGGGGATTCAATAAACCAAAAACCCATATTTGTAGCAAAGGAAACCAACTCAAATGGGAGGAGCATCGATGTTTTGCATTCATGGTATTCTTCTTGGGTCTTTTGGTGTTTCTGTGGAAGGATGGAAATATTGATATATGGATAGCAGGGGTTGTCAGCGCTTTACAAACTCAGGCCAAGAGCACCAGGGCTCCTATGATCTTATCTGAGATCTTCCGTGCTCTCACCGCTTGTAAAGCAGGAGGAGACTTTTTTGAAGGATATAACCTATTGTTCCAAATATGGATGATTGAGCATTTATACCACCGGCTTCGGTTCATGAATTATGGGTCACCTACAAAGAGCTGCATAGAAGAATTATACAACAGGGTTGATGGGTTTAGTTTACCTGAGGGTAACACAGAATGGGTGTCGCATCTCCGGGTTGTCACTGCAAATAAGATATAGTGGACATTCAGGTGGCTCCCTATGGATGAAATCGTGTATATGCCAGCCATCGGGCCTCATTTCCTTCTGATGGGTCTCCGAAGTATCCAACCCTATGCGCCATACAGAGTACTAAGGCAATTAGGTAGGTTCCAAATGATTCCCAGGGACGAGGACATTAGCCGCCATGCGGTTGAGATTAGCCCCAATGGTCAATTCCCTGAAGCCATCGTGCGTTAAATCTGGAGCAAATGTCAATACTTGACAGCGGGTACCCGAATACGCGACATATCTAGAGGTGAGGTTGCACTGGGATACATTGCTTGGTATAAAAAAAGATAGAGCCCGGAAGGCCAGCTAAAATACCGTATCTCCAAGAATTTGTTGAAACGTCACAAGAGCAATGGGATTGGCTAACCAAGGAAAATGAATACAGGCCACCATAGGAAGATTAGAAAAATAGGTCAAAGAGCTTCAATTTGAAATTGGTTTGCAAGCCGCAACAGATGAGGGAGAAAAGAAAAGGTTAACAAAAGAAAACGAGGCGTTGCGAGCCCAAATCCATAAAATGAAAGCAGCCGCGGAAAATCTCCCCATGAGTGCGAATGATGAAAACTCATAGACAATTTGAGGCGAAAAGTAACAGAGTATGGATTTGACTTGAATAAGGCACAAGTCGAGCTATCCAGGGTTCGAAAACAATTATCTAAAAGTGCGGAGGAACGAGCCCGCATCATTGAGCAATTAAATGAATGGCATGACGATGAGGTTGTCGGGTTAAAATGGAGGGTCATCATAGCTGAGAACAAAGTAGCCAGGCAAGCCGGGGATTTCAATGCCGAGAGAGAACAGTGTTATGCAACGATAGCAAGGTTGGAGATGGATTTGCAGGAATTCCAAAAACTGAGTCAGGCAGCCGAGCAAACAATAGAGGCAAGGGCCGAGCAAATTGGGCATATGTTGCAAGAAAAGGGTGTTATTGGGGAAAGAGTACGGGCGATCGTAGACTATATCACCACAAAGTGAAACCATTGCAAGGATATGACAAGATCCATGTTCTTCGCCACCGCCATGACCTTTGTTCGGCAAGTGATGGAAGACCTCCACCACCTCCAAGGGAGTTTAACACGCAAGCCTGCGGCAAGGCTGAATGATGCCCCGCGAGGCCCAGAAGCACTTGGAATATTAATGTATTTATAAAGATTACACTTCCTTTTATCAAAATATATTTAAGGGTCTATTAGTTTAACCGGGAGTCTGTATTTTTCTTTTATGCATAGTTAGTTGTTTTTCAAGTCTGTAGTTCGCTTTTTATAAAGCTTGTTAGTTTCTTGTTTAATTTGTCAGTTTTTCGAGTGCTTGTAATTGAAGTTTTTTATTATGAGAATGGAAATTTCTGAAATATTTTGCAAGAACTACGCTCAGTCTGATTTATGCAGGGTCATGATACATGGGCAATCTACATAGGATTAAACCATAATTGAATAAAATAAGAGAGAAAGTGAGTGAAAAAGGGAGAGAATAAGGCTAAAACAAAGGGGCTTCGCAAATAAATAAATAAACGTCGGGATGACGCAAGCAACTAATGCATGTAGTGATCAACTGTTATTTAGGTGCATTCATACCCAATATGTGGCCGCCTATGTGTCAGAACCTAACCATTAACGAGTTTTTGGTGTTGTTCCATTTCCAAACTATACAGGTGATTAGTACTACCAGCATTCTGGCAACCCACTCCTACAACACGTGGTCTAAAAGCAAGCAAGTCATGGCCAATCAGGAAACCAATAACAACACTATTGACCCCTCGAGGGAAGCATAGGAACTGGACGTTAATGCTATGAAGGAGGAAATGTATAAGCTAAAGCACCAAATGGCTGAGATGTACTAGGCATGGGCAAGAGGACTGCTGCCCCCGACCTATCTTGCTAATCCAACCTTCATCCCGCCACTGGTCCAAGCACCTGACCAGTCCGCCACTGATCCACCCTCAAGTTTTCCTACCTATTCACAACATCAGGGTACGACCTCTCAACCACCACCAGCTCCATTACCCAAAGTCACTCCTCACCCTCCTCCGCCAATTGCCCCTATCTATGTGGCACCCCCGCCTCCGGCACTCCATAGGTCATCAAGAGAACCACTACGTCAAGATTATGACCCTCAATACTACCCACCAGAACGTGCATACAAGACCCATGAGCCTTATTATTATGCTCCCCGTCCTGAAATCCCGACGGGAGTTGAAAAAACGATCAAAAATCCCGAGCAAGAAGAGATGCTTAGAAAGGTTCGGATTTGGAACAATCATTCAGGGACATGCGGGGATCAAGTGGACTGGTGAGTGTGGCGTTCAAGGATCTTTGTCTATTTCTGGAAGATGCCTAAATTTGACTTATATGATGGGCATGGCGATTCGGTCGCGCATCTAAGGGGGGTTTTGCAGCAAAATGAGGAGAGCAGGGGGAAAAGATGAATTGCTAATGGCATACTTTAGCCAGAGTATAAGTGGGTCGGCACTGGAGTGGTATACTTGGCAGGATCACAATTAGTGGTATACTTGGGATGACCTGGCGCAAGTGTTTGCCTGCCACTTTCAACATAATCTCGAGATTTTCCTGGATTGTCTATCTCTGACAAAGCTGGAGAAGAAACACAACGAGAGTTTTAAGGGGTACGGTTTCCAATGGAGGGAACAAGCTTCTAGAGTTTATCCTCGCATGAAGGAGAGTGGATGGATGATTATTTTCTACAGGCTTTGGAACCTACCTATTTTGGACATTTGATGTCAGCAGTAGGGAAGTCTTTCAATGAAGTGATAAAGATGGGAAGTATGGTCGAGGAAGGCCTCAAATCCAATAAAATCATGAGCTATTATGCAATTAAGGCAACTACTCAGGCCATCCAAGGTGAAGCTGGGGGAACCTTCGGAAAGAAGAAGAAAGAGGAAGTAGCGATAATGGAGTCGGGAAATTGGTTCAGACCTCGAATGCCATCTCATTACGCCTAGCCCCGTCCTCACCACCAAACATACCCGCATACTCCATATGGCTCACACAACATTACTATCCACCACCAGAACCCCGCTTCTCAGTCCATCACGCACAAGCATATACCTGACCTCCCGCTCACGCACAATGGCGTGCGCCACCCCTAAAAAATACCTACCCAACTCCACAAATCATTACCCACCTCCAAGAGCCTACCAACAAACCCCGAAGCCCGCATTTCGATCCAATCCAGTCCTGAGAAATGAAAGGGTGCATAAAAAGAAGACTTTCACTGCGCTGGGAGAATCCTACACTAGCTTATTCCACATGATGTGACAACTGGATATGTTGAGACCAATTGAAGCGAAATTGCCAAATCTTCCCCTAGTGAATCTAGATTACTCTGTCAGCTGTGAATACTGTTCTGGTGCACCAGGGCATGACACCGAAAAGTGTTGGCATTTCAAGAACGCCATCCAGGAGCTTATTGACTTCCACTGGATTGAGGTGCAGACCCCAGAGGTGCCCAATATTAACCAAAACCCACTGCCAGCCCATCAGGAAACCAATATGATTGAGATTATGGAAAGAAGGGGAGAGTCAGAAAGGCTCTCACAAACAGTAATGATGATCAAAGCCAGTAAGTTTAAGCCAACTGAGAGTGTAAGCTGTGGGAAGCTAGTAACCGGGGCAAAAGAAAAAGAGAGCAAACCTGTCATAGTTCAGGGAGCTCAGCAAGCGCGGTTGCGTCAAAGCAGGAACATGGAAAGGTAATAGTACATGGGGCAGCTAGAGAACCCGTCGTAGTTGTGGAAGGTGTTCGCATAGAGCCAGTTATCGTAAAGCCAGTGATGCAGCCTCCAATCATCAATAGCAAAGCCGTTCCTCGGAGATATGAGCAAGCAATAGTGATGTACAAGGAAAAAGAAGTTAGGGAGGAAGTATGTGATGCACAGGGTTTAACTCGGTCAGGAAGGTACTTTGCCCCCGAAGAATTGAGGAAGGGCAGGATCTCTAAAGATAACCCGGAACCAGTAAAGAAAGCTGTGTCAGAAGAAGAGGCGGAAGAATTCTTGAAGAAAATGAAAATGCAGGACTACTCCATCATAGAGCAATTGAGGAAGGCACCAGCTCAGATTTCTTTGTTATCCTTACTAATCCACTCAGATGAACACCGCCGGGCGTTGATGAAGATTTTGAATGAAGCTCATGTCTCAGACAAGATAACGGTGAATCATGTGGAAACGATTGCACACAAAATATTCAAGGTAAACCGGGTCACATTCTCTAACGATGAATTTCCCATGGAGGGCATTAAGCACAACCGGGCTCTTTAACTGACTGTGAAATGTGAAGATGTTGTCGTTACCCGAGTTTTGGTCGACAATGGGTCCAGTGCAAATATTTGCCCACTGTCCACATTGACCAAGCTGAAGGTGGAAAATGAAGGGGTCCGTAAGAATAACATCTGTGTTCGAGGTTTCGATGGCGGAGGAAAAGACACTGTAGGAGATATAGTGTTGGAAGTGACAATAGGGCCCGTTGAGTTCACTATGGAATTCCAAGTGCTGGATGTAGCAGTCTCTAATAACCACTTACCGGGGTATGCCTTGGATTCATGCAGCCAAAGGAGTGCCATCTACACTGCATCAGATGGTCAAATTTAAATTGGATAGGCAAGATATAGTGGTGCACGATGAAGACAATCAGTGTATTTCAGGTGACGTGATCGTACCTTTCATTGAATCTGAGGACAACAAAGGGCCATGGGTCTACTAGGTGTTTGATACCTTGTCAGTTCAGAAAACCCCAGAAGGTCAGATTTTCATGACCCCAAAGATAGCAACCGCGTCCGTCATGGTGGCTTCAAAAATGTTGAAAAGGGGTTTTATGCCCGGCAAGGGGTTGGGGGCTTCTCTACAAGGCATTGTGCAACCAGTGTCCCTCCCCAAAAATCTGAACACTTTTGGACTAGGGTTCAAGCCCACATCCATAGACATAAGGCGAGCCAGGAAGCTAAGGCAGAAGGCTTGGATTCTCCCAAAGCCCATCCCAAGGTTGTCCAGATCAATCGTTAAGCCCAATACTAGCAATGGCCCTGGACCAAAGATTCCTGGCCCGTTGATCGACGCGGACGGAGATCTTGATAAGGGGTAAGAAAGGCTGTTCAAGAGGTAAATATGGTAGAGGCAGGAGAAGGATCAAGCAGAGCGGATGTGCAGTTTGTGGGAGCACGCGCAAAACTCAATAACTGGGAAGCCACTCCTATTTCCACTCGGAGAGAGTCGTGGTAGTCGGCTTTGATTTTCCTTTCACTCTAGTTTGGATTAGCATCAAAATTGTTAATTCAATTGTTATTTCCGTCCGTTTGGATGTGTAAACTCTGTTATCTTTGATTCTAATAAATGCAATTTCCGTTTCTGCAATGCTGATAGTTTCCACTTCTCTTTACTTTTCTTTCTTTTCTCTTTTGTATAGTTATTTTTATGCTGGTTCCAGTGAGCTAACATTCATAAGGACTCCTAGGCCCAGTCTTCAAAACAGGTCTAGTTCAGAAATAATAATTCAGGAAATAGAACATGAGGATGAACCAGTGTATGATGACGAAGGGGCATGGGACGAGATTAGTAAAGAGTTGACCTAATTCGAAGAGAAACCAAAACCAAACCTAAATGATACAGACAATTTAGGAAGTTCGGATAATGCCAGAGAAACAACAATAAGTGTCCATCTGGAGCCACATCATAGGGAAGAGAAATAATTGAAGTGTTGCTTGAGTAGAAAGATGTCTTTGCATGGTCCTACAACGACATGCCCGGATTGAGCACTAACTTGGTGGTCCACAAGTTATCCACTGAACCAGCCTGCCCGCCTGTCAATCAAAAGTTCAAAGTTCAAAATTGATGTGAGTGTGAAAATTAAAGAGGAATTGACCAAGCAGTTTGAGGCAAAGGTCATCCGAGTCACACGACACCCCACTTGGTTAGCTAATGTTGTGTCTGTACCAAAGAAGGACAGTAAAACTATGGTGTGTGTCGATTACTGTGACCTCAACAAAGCAACTCCAAAAGTCAACTTCCCCTTGCCGAACATCCACATATTGATCGAAAATTGTGTGAAGCATGAGATCGGGTCATTCGTGGATTGTTATGCAGGTTACCACCAGATCTTAATGGATGAAGAAGATGCGGAGAAAGTAGCGTTCATCACACCGTGGGGGACCTATTGTTATATAGTCATACCTTTTGGTTTGAAAAACACCGGGGCAACATACATGAGGGCCGTGACAACAATTTTTCATGATATGATGCATAAAGAAATTGAAGTCTATGTGGATTATATGATAGTAAAGTCCTAGAAGCAATCCGATCATGTCAAAGCCCTAAGGAAATTCTTTCAAAGGCTCCGCAGGTATGACCTCAAACTCAACCTGGACAAATGTGCGTTTGGGATCCCCTTGGGAAATCTATTAGGGTTCATAGTCAGTCGCCGAGGCATTGAACTAGACCCGTCAAAGATCAAATCTATACATGAGATGTTATCGCCAAGGAATAAAACAGAAGTGATGAGTCAGCTAGGAAGATTGAATTACCTCAGTCAGTTCATTGCTCAGCTCACAACCATCTTATATTTGAGTGTCTTGGACAACTTATTTGGGTGCGTGTTGGATCAGCACGATGTTACCGGGAGAAAAAAGAAGGCCATATACTACCTCAACAAGAAATTTACGGCCTACGAGAGGTTAAGTATACTCATCTCGAAAGGACATGTTGTGCTTTGACGTGGGTAGCCCAGAAGTTATAGCATTACTTGTCATCATATACCACTTATTTCATCTCACGTCTAGACCTATTGAAATACATTTTCCAGAAGCCCATGCCCACAAGAAGGCTCGCGAAATGGAAAATCTTGCTCACTGAGTTTGACATTATCTACGTGACTAGGACCGCCATGAAAGCACAAACATTGGCAGATCATTTGGCTTAAAATCCGATAGATGAAAAATATGATCCCTTGAACACATACTTCCCAGATGAGGAAGTGATGCATATTGATAAATCGCAACAGGTTGAGAAGTCGGGATGGAAATTGTTCTTCGATAGGGTTGCCAACATGAAAGGCGTTGGGATAGGAGCGGTGCTCATTTCTGAAGAAGGTCATCATTACCCATTCACAGCTCAACTCCATTTCTATTTCACCAACAACATGGCAGAATATAAGGCATGTATTTTGGGTCTGAGATTAGCAGCAGACATGGGTGTCCATGAAGTCTTCGTTTTGGGAGACTCGGACCTTCTGGTACACCAGATTCAAGGAGAGTGGGAGATAAGAGATTTAAAACTCATACCATACCGGCAATGCTTGCATGATCTCTGCCAACGATTCCGGGCAATAGAGTTCAGGCGCATCCCCTGGATTCACAATATGGTTGTCGATGCCCTGGCTATTTTAGCGTCAATGTTACATCATTCAGACAAGGCTTATGTTGACCCGATACATATCCAGATCCACGATCAGCATGCTTATTGCAACATGGTGGAAGAAGAGATGGACGGCGAGCCTTGGTTCCACGACATCGAGGAATATATTAGGAGAGGTATGTACCTGGTACAAGCCACGAGCGACTAGAAGAGAATAATCCATCATTTGTCAAGTGGGTTTTTCCTCAGCAGAGGAATATTACACAAAAGAATGCCAGATCTTGGTTTGCTAAGGTGCAAAGATGCTGGGCAGGTGACATCTATCATGAATGAGGTGCATGCTGGCATTTGCGGGCCACACATGAGCGGATATGTTTTGGCAAAGAAGATTCTCCGGGTAGGATATTATTGGCTCACCATGGAGAGGGACTGTATCAACTCAGTGCGCAAATGCCACCAATGTCAGGTGCATGGATAATTAAATCACTCTCCGCCGTCTGAATTGCATACGATGTCAGCACCATGGCCCTTCGTTGATTGGGGCATGGACGTCATCGGGCCCATCAAGCCAACAGCTTCTAACGAACACAGATTTATCCTGGTTGCTATTGACTAGTTGACCAAAGGGTTGAAACCAAAACTTTCAAAGCAGTGACCAAAAAGGCCGTGGTCGACTTTGTGCAAGAGAATATCATTTGTTGATTCGAGATCCCCAAGATGCTCATCACGGACAATAAGAAAAACCTCAACAGTCACTTAATGAGGGAAGTATGTTAACAATTTAAGATCACACATCAAAATTCTACTCCATACCTCCCCAAGGCAAACAGAGCAGTTGAGGCGGCCAACAAGAACATAAAGAAGATACTTCAAAAAATGGCAGAGGGGTCCAGGCAGTGGCATGAGAAGCTACCTTTTGCATTGCTAGGCTATCGCACCACTGTCCCCACTTTAGTAGGGGCAACTTCGTACTTGTTGGTGTATGGCACAAAGGAGGTAATCCCGACTGAAATTGAAATCCCCTCTCTTCGAATCATGGCTGAAGCAGGAATCGACGTCGAAGAATGGGTCAAAGCTCAATTGGAGAAATTGAGTTTGGTTGATGAGAAAAGGTTGGCAGCGGTATGTCATGGCCAGTTGTATCAAGAGAGGATGGCCAGAGCATATAACAAGAATGTGCGTCCAAGAAAGATTAAAGTGGGTTAATTAGTATTGAAACGCATCCACCCTCACCAGGTCGAGGCAAAGGGCAAGTTTGCTCCAAACTAGCAAGGACTGTTTGCCGTGACAAGAGTGTTGTCCAATATAGCATTGTATCTGATGGATGTGGAAGAGAAACGCGTGGAAATGGCTATCAACTCGGATGTTGTCAAAAGATATTATGTATGATTTTTTTTAGATCATTGTCTATACTTGACACTTTTTTGTACTTGGCATATTTTGAAAATTGGAATGACGAAGGCATTTTATTCTGCTATATAAACACTTTATCCCTTGCTAATCCTTTTTGAGCTTTAATTATTTATTTCATACCTCTCTTTCGGAATCAACAACAAAAGTCAGAAGCGTAAGTGTGAGAAGGCAGTGAAAGGAAAGGAAAGGAAGAAATGAAAAGAATGAAAAAGAAAAAGAAAAGAAGAAAACGAAGAAAAAGAAAAAAAGGAAAAAAAGAAAAGAGAAAAGAGAGAAGGAAAAAGAAAGAAAGGAGAAAAAAAGAAAACAAAGAAAAGAAAAGGAAGAAAAGAGAAACAAAAAAGGGAGAAGAGAAAAATACAATTAAAACAAGGAATCGTCATGAACTACGTTTGATCAGATTCCTTTTAAAAGGATACGTAGGCAGCCTCACGGTTCGGTCTCATCAAGATAAAAATTCAAAAGTCCCCAAGCAAAAATCTGGGCCAGAAATGGTAGTTGTTGTAAGAAATCTGATTCCAAAGTTGTAATTTTAAACCCATTTGAATTGTTTTGAGCCTTTGGTACCCTTTCTTTCCAACCCTATCCAAAAGACACATTACGGTCCAAAGAAAGACCTTCTGATCAGTTTTTGAAAGATGCCAAGTTGAGCAAGTAGAAGTAATTCATGTCAAGGGTAGCACTCCGAGCCAAGCAAGAAAAATAATAAAACGAGAGAGTCTTATTGGTGAAAACCCTCACGGGCAACTTAAGGTGATGGAGAGTTGAGAGAAATAAAAATGAGAGAGCCTCATTGGTGAAAGCCCTCATAGGCACCGTGAGGCGAAGGTGAGGCAAAAAAGCAAAACTCAAAAAGAGGCTACAGATGAACATTGTAAGGCAAGACAAGATAGGTTTTGGTTGAAAGAATTGAGTTAGAAAGGTCACAACAACAAAAGCGCGGCAACAGAAGGTCAGTCATCGAAACGGATTGGGTCGACTTGGCCAAAGTGCATGTCATGATCATGAAAATCAGCTGTTCCTCTTCAGATAAGGTTTCTTTCTCTCCTTTTCAACAATCAGTGAATCTGGAACTCTTTACCCTAAATACCATTTAGAGTCATTGCATTTCATTTTCCTTTCGAGTCTCTAAAATCTTCTGTTTAAGCGAGCGAGAGGAATTTCAAAGCTGATTATCAGCTCCCAAAGGGACAAAGTGCATGGCGCCAAAAGCATAACAAAGATAACAAGTATGGAGTAGCAAGGGGAAGGATTCACAAAAACTGTAATTGATGGAAGAGACAAGAGTCTGCAAAGTAGAGGAACACCACGCAAGATGGGGATGCAAAGTAAAATCACAAAGATCGAGGGTCAGTCAAGCATCATAAATGGACCAAGTAATCCCAAGAAAGGGTAAAGATTTTAGCAAAGGCTCGGAAATGTAACACCAAGATGAGAAAGCCAAAAGGGTCAGAGGATCGGCCAATCATAAACACCCTAATTTAGAAATCGTCAGAGAGGGGTATAAGGCTTCTTGAAAAAGAGGCAAAAGCGCAACACAAAGGTGGAAATGGCCATATCAACTCGTCAATCGGAGGTGCAACACGAAGTAGGGAGCATCATAAAGGCAAAAAGGGCAAAGGCCAACCAAACATCATAGACAGACTGGGTGATTACAAGAAAGGGTGCAAGGATTTTGGCAAAGGAGTGGAAAGGTAACACGAACATAAGGAACAAAGTGAAGCCGCAAGGTTAAGAGGTTTGACCAAAGTATGATATATCAACTCAGCAATCATCAAGGAAGGACATAAAGAATTCCGGCAAAGGATTAGAAATGTAACAAAATGATTGTGGGGGGGGGGGGGGGAATAAAGTCTAGACGTCTCGAGAGGTCAGCTGAGTAGTTCAAGCCATTCATCATCATACGGGCAATGGAACGCAACATAACACGATAATGGGGAGGCCGCCTTCAACAAGAATGACGCGAGCCAACCACCAACTTTTCAAACTGACAAGTTTTCTTTGACTGACACAGGGGCAGAAAATTCTGAAAGAGCCTAAGGGGTCCACAGGAGAAGGCAAGCACACGACAAGTACTCAAAACCTTAGGGACCACTTGGAAGTGGGACTCAGTTAAAAAGGGACACAGTCCGTCATAAATATCCTCCCCAACAAAGAGCACAAGGGGACAAACTTTAACTGGCAAACCCCAACAGGAACAACTGAGGGTTAAAAGAGGCATGGAAGTTGAGATGGAACACAGTTTAAAACTCAAACAGGTGCGGGTAACATGGGCAAGCACCAACACCTCCCCAGTAAAAGTCGCAGAAACACTCATGGACAATAATCACTAGCAGAAACAACCAGAAGTTAGAATTGACATTTAAGTTGGAAACCTCAGGACCCCCCTGGAAAATGGGACTTATTCAAATGTTAGAGGTAAGCATGGATAGAAAAGGGCATAAAATGACTTGCATGTTGAAGTAGGGTTCAGTCAAGAGTTGTCAGGACCCTCCTAGAAAATGGGACTTGGCTAGAATACAAACATTCCGGTGGTATGGTCGAGCTCAAATATTTCCCCAACAAGAGTAAACAGGAGTCGTCAGGATCCTCCTGAAAAATGGGACTTAGATTAGATACTTCCCCAGCAAGAGTCAACAAGAGTTGTCAGGACCCCCTGGATAATGGGACGTAGCCCTAAATACTAACCCCCAGCAGATACATTTTGTCATCAGATTAAGAGTTGTCAGGACCCCCTTGGATAATGAGAAGTAGTTTTAATCACCAGTCACCAGCAGATCCCAACAGATATAATTCCCCCTTGGATAATGAGAAGTAGTTTTAATCACCAGTCACCAGCAGATCCCAACAGATATAATTCATAACAAGACATAGTGGAAAATAATACCTTTTGAGAAAAATCACAGTCTTAAAGTTTTCATCAATTAAGAATTGTCATGACCCTCCTGGATAATGGGACTTAGCTAAGATTTAGAGATATTAGGTAAGGGGGATTTGATTACCACTCACGGATCCGGCCGGCATCAAACTGGGGCAAGAAGAATTTTGTGTTTTGTTTGTTTTGTGAACACAGGCAGCAGTCTCAGGAAACATTTTTCAGGTCGCGAGATTTGGAATGGTAATCAACCGCCCACCATTAGAACAAGGAAATGTCTTCAAGCTTCAAGTTTTAGTAATCAGGCGCCACCTGTAGAACAAGGGAATACTTTTTAAAATATAAAGTTTTGGTAATCTGACGCCCACCTGTAGAACGAGGGAGTATTTTTCAAATTTCAAGTATTGATAACCAAGCGCCCACCTGTAGAAAAAGGGAATATTTTTCAAAACTTCAAGTTTTAGGCAATCAGGCGCCCACCTGTAGAACAAGGGAATATTTTTAAAAAAAATTCAAGTTCTGGTAGTCATGCGCCTACCTGTAGAACAACGGAATATTTTTCAAAATTTTAAGTTCTGATAATCAGGCGCCCACCTGTAGAACAAGGGAATATTTTTCAAAATTTTCAGGTTTTGGTAGTCAGGCGTCCACCGGTAGAACAAAGGAATATTTTTCAAAATTTCACGTTCTGGTAATCAGGCACCCATCTGTAGAACAAAGGAATATTTTCAAATTTCAAGTCTTGGTAATCAGGCGCTCACCTGTAGAACAAGGGAAGATCTTGAAACATTAAAGTCTTGGTAATCAGGCGCCCACCTGTAGAACAAGGGAATATTTTTCAAATTTCAATTCTTGGTAATCAGGCGCCCACCTGTAGAACAAAGGAATATTTTTCAAAATTTCTAGTTTTTGGCAATCAAGCGCCCACCTATAGAACAAGGGAACATTTTTCAAAATTCCAAGTACTGGTAGTCAGGCGCCCACCTGTAGAACAAGGGAATATTTTTCAATTTTCAAGTCTTGGTAATCAGGCGCCCACCTGTAGAACAAGGGAAGATTTTTCAAAATTTAAGTCTTGGTAATCAGGCGCCCACCTGTAGAACCACGGAATATTTTTCAAATTTCAATTCTTGGTAATTAGGCTCCCACCTGTAGAACAAGGGAATATTTTTCAAAATTTCAAGTTTTTGGCAATCAGGCGCCCACATGAAGAACAATGGAATATTTTCAAAAATTCTAAGTTTTGTTAATCAGGCGCCCACCTGTAGACCAAGGGAACATTTTTCAAAATTTCAGGCTTTGGCAATCAGGCGCCCACCTGGAGAACAAGGGAATATTTTTCAAAAGTCAAGTCTTGGCGATCATGCGCCCACTTGTAGAACAAAGGAATGTCTTCAAGTTTCAAGTTTTGTAATCAGACACCCACCTGCAAAACAAGGGAATACATGTCAAGTCCAACAATTCGGCATCAATCATGAAGGAAGAAAAGCCAAGCAGTCAGCAAGGACACAAGGAGTTCGGAGGAAGAAATACGAGGCAACAAAGCAACAAGGATCAAGAGCGAGACTGAAGACATATATAGGCTTTTCTTTGTAATCCGCAGCTTATAGCTTAGTCTATTTTTTTTCACTCGGTGTAATAAGGAGGCCAGCAAGTAGTAACAATAGCATCAAGAGTGAAATCACAGCTCATGGTAGTCCCAACAATCAAACACTCCAGAATTACACTGACCTGATTTCTTTATAGCCAAGGATATGTAGGCAGCCTTCGAAGCATGGTCCGGTTAGACAGTTTTCAAAATGCTTCTCATGCAATGCAAAGCAGGCAAAAATCTCTCAGTTGCTCATTTATCTTTGCCTTGAAACCCTTCGTGTCCCCGAACAAAGAGGGGTAGCTGTGAGCACGTGATTTTTGCCTCGCTTGACATTTTCCTATAAAATTCATTAAATTAGAATTTTTCTTTTATTATTTTAATTTTAGAAATCAATTGTGTGATTTTGTTTTTATTTGCTTTTTTCTTTTATTATTTGAATTTTAGGAATTAATGGTGTGATTTTGTGTTTATTTGCATTTTTCTTTTATTATTTGAAGATTAGGAATTAATTGTGAGATTTTGTGTTTATTTGCGTCATTCTTTTATTATTTGAATTTTTAGGATTTATTTGCGTGATTTTGTGTTTATTTGAATTTTAGGAACTAATTGCATAATATTGTGCTTATTTGCATGTTACATGTTTTAATTTGCATAATTCATAAAAATACAAAATGACACGGATGCATTTAGGATTTAAATTTTGCATATTTAGTTTATATTGAAAATGAGAAAAATAAAAAAATTGGTTATACCTACATTTGTTTAATTTTCTTTGGAGTATTAGAATTTAGGTTATTTTAAGAGGTTTATTCAGTCTATTTTACATAATTTAAATATACTTTGGTTTATTTTTACTCTTTATTAAAAAAATTATATGAAAATATATAAATAGAAAGAGAGAAAAAATAATTGTACAAAACTTGGGTCATTATAAAACCATAATTTGGGCCACATTTTTCAGCCCAAGTAGCCAAAACCCACTCAAACAGACCCAAATTCAACCCTTTTCCCAGTCCAAAAACCCCAGGTTCCCAAAACGACGTCGTTTGACGTCGTTTGATCTCAACCGTCCATCACCTCTAATCCCACGGCCCATATTTGCTCTCCCATTTTAAATAAAATGGTATGAATACACTCACAACTTCAGAGACAAAAGTCACCCTCAACATACAGCCCTGAGCCGGTGTAACGCCACCATGCCTCCACCATACCACCACCGCCCAGCGCCAGCTGGAAATCGCCGTCGCTGCTGGCGTAACTCCAACAACCTCCAAAATTACACCCTGGAATTCCCGTCTTCTCCTCTTCCCAACCCCCTAAGATCACCCCTCGAAACCCCATGGAACTTGTCGAATATTCATTCAAAGCCTGGAAGCTCCACCGTCCACGGCGGCGCCCGGTGGCCAACGGCTCCCAAAGTTAAACCAAACACTCCCCTCGTTCCAACCCCATCATCAGACACCCTCGAAATATCCCCAACTTCTCGAATATTCAGTGAAATGAGGCAGCTCCGCCATGCACGACGGTGACAAACCTCCAATGGCTTCCAGGCCATCACCACCCACCCCTATGGCCCTCCTCTACCCAAAAACACACCCAGGCCTTTTCAAATAACCCCAGAACTCTCCAATTTTGAAGCCAGCCATGACCTAGTTCTGAGATTGACCCTTAGAATACCGTTTGAGCTTCAAAAGGGAGTCACACGTTTGTTTTGGCCCAAAAACAAACATGTGACTTTGCTTGGAGGCTCAAATTGATTTCAACAAAGTTTAACTGCAGAAAGATCAGTAAGTTCGCCTTTCTTTTGCTTCATTCTTCTATTCTGTTCTGTATTGTGTGAATGACGTGTGTGGCTTTATTTTATTTGTGAAACTAGACACTATGTTTTGGCTGCTCTTAGCATAATAACTTCCATGTTTGTTGCGATTTTGATGGTATTCTTAACTTTTGAGCTTGAGTGTTGGTTAATGGTTCACATGCAATTAGGAATTGGTCACGATTGTTTGGTTTGCTTTTAGTTCTTAATCCAGCATAACAAACTCCATGTTTTTCTTTAATTTCAATAGTTTCCTGATTTCTGAGTTTGAGTGTCGATTAATGGTTCACATGGTTTGAGTGTTGATTTCTGAGTTTGAGTGTTCAATTCTGTTAATAGCGTGATAGTTGTAGCTTTCCATGTTCTTCTTTTAATTTTAGTATTTGACTTGATTTTGATTTAATTGTGTTTTGATTTTTGAGGTTGATTGCCAATTGCTCCTGATTAATAGTTCAATGGCATTAGGATTGGCTATAGTTGTTAGTAGTGTTAGTTGTTAGTAATTAGTTACAAGATAGCAAAACAGTAATTTTAGCATCAAAAGGGTAATATAGGGTTTTCCACCTAGTTTTGATAAATTTAGATTAAAATAGGGGTAATATAGAATTTTAACTTAGCTTTTGTAATTTTTAGAATAAAATAGGGGTAATATAGAGTTTTTAACCTGGCTTTGGTAATTTTAGGAACAAAACAAGGGTAGTATAAGTGTTTCATAAATAGAAAATAATGCAAGAACACCCTAGATCCTTCTAGAATAGGACTAAAGTGATAACTCTAAGATTATAATGTAATGACTTGGCTAACAAGTCAAGTTTGATGATAAGAAAATTCTGGTAGATTCAAAATTTTGAGGAAATTTCACCGCTCCGCAGAGCTACCTAGGCCTCACACCGAACAACACTCGACTTGAATCTAGAGACTAAACCAATAAAATCTGAAAATTAAGTGATGGACTTATGTGTAAATAGAAATTTGAAGGTTGCCCTAAGTTTTGCCTATAAAAAGACATGCCCATTGCCTTGTTTAGCAAGTGAGAAAATCTGAAAAAAATCCCCACAAGTTTCTCGAAGAATTAGAGATTCAAAAATCTGAAAATTTTGAAATTCAAATCCAGATCTTAGAGAAAATAAAAAAAATCCAAAAATTTCAACAAGAAAAAAACTCAGAAAACTACTAATAATTACTACAAAAATTCTAGTTTCCGGAAGTTCCTTGAGGTTTTCATCGTTAGAATAATTCATGTGTATTCATGAGTCAATTATGAGTTGAGTGCTAGTGACATTCATGTTTTGGGTCGAATTTTGGTGGAAATTTCAATTGCTGGTTTTATTGGTTCAAGTTTATGTTTAAAACTGATTCTCATTCAATGCTCTGGTTGATTTCATTTGCTGGACACTCTCTTTGCTGCTGCTAACTTCTCTTCCTTCTTATTGTGATTCAAATCCCAGGTACAAGTCCTCAATCCCTAACAATGTATGCCTAATTTGAGCAATGAAATAGAAGCTTCACATAAGCTTGTGCAAATTCGCTTTCTGCACCTGTTTTGATTCTGCATTTGTTCATAGTTAGTTTAGTTAAAATTGGAATAATTGAATGTTTTAATTAATTTGGACTGTTGGAATTTTAGACTTGCTTGACTGCCATTCAAGTGATTAAATATTTATGTGAGAAGTTGAATGCATAGGATCAACTAGTTGTTTTTTTCGTTCATAAGTACTTGTTAAATTCAAGTTCAAAGTTCATTGTATTACTGAACCATGACAGTAGGGAATTCCAGATTCATTTCAGATGACATGTTAGTTTGGAATTTCACTGATTCCACAACCTAAAAATGAAAACGTGAAAAGTAATATGTCAAAAATTGAAATTAGAGCTGCCTTGACTTCGAATGAATAAATCACTGTCTTTCATGTGTTTAAAATTCATTAGACCCAATTGGCTTAGAAATCAGGACTCTTGCAAGAGGACAACATCTTAAATCAAACTTGTATAGATAAGTTTGCCAGCTTAGATGTTGGATTTAAATTTGAGTTTCAGCCCGTTGATTCCCAAGTGAAAAAAATCACATAAATAGGATCCTGGGTTCGATGACTCCTGCTTTAAGACTCGAAATTATACATTTATCTTGCTAGATGTTTTTGGAGTGCTAAAATGACAAAACACAGCTGTTAACAAAAATGATTTGGAATGGTTGTAATATTGTGATTCGTGGACTGCTATCCCTGATCCATGACTAAGATTAGCACTGTTTCCTTAAGCTTCTGGGCCCAAGCGCAGGGCCCAAACCGTTATAGCTACAATAAAAAACTTTTTGGGCTTGCTTCTTCCAATAACAAGCCCAATTGCAAAAGTCAGCAACTAAAGCATGCTGAAAATAGCAGCCTAAAATCGATTTTATTTAATATAGTGATGCAATGCTTTCAATAGTAGGTTACCAATATGCTACTTAGCTAGGGCATCTTCTTTTGTTTTTAGAGACAATACATAATAGAAAATCTTAGTTTGCTTTAGGATCGACCATTAAATAAAAACGAGATGTGTCGCGTCAAACGAAATCCAAACTGCGTGGCCCACGCAAAATGCCTGTTAAAGTACTTAAAGATTCAGGGCACGCCGTTTAGCGAATTTCATGGTGTTCCCGCAAATATAATAAACGTGTTAGTCGCTACGTTTTTAATAATTTTATCTCCTTAAACATGGGTGCGCATTTCTGTGACCCAAATCCAGATCTCAACGGAGTTGGAATGTGTCGAAAACCGCGGGTGCATTTATATGACATAGTTCGAGGCATGTTTTAACAATGTTGCAATTTTTTTAAAAAAAAAATAAAAGTGGTTAAAAGATTCAAAAGGCACATAGGTTCACAATTGTATAAAATCAGATAATTTAAGCCAAATATAACAGTTAAGCGATCATGTTAGAACCACGAAACCCGGGAATGCCTAACACCTTCTCCTAGGTTAACAAAATTCCTTACCTGGATTTCTGGTTCGCGGACTGTTACACAGAGTCATTCTTTCCTTGATTTGGGATTCTAACCGGTGACTTGGGACACCATAAATCTCCCAAGTGGCGACTCTGAAATTCTCTTAAATGATCAAATCTCGTTTTGATTGTCCTTTAATTGGAAAACTCACTTATCTACGCCCTTCGTCGGGTTGTAGAAGCCAAAAGGAGGTGTGACATGAACATCTATTCGCAGCAGAAACAAAGCCCAAAAGAAATTAACATGCTAGTTAAATATTTAACTCTGCAACAGCAGAAAGTAGACATGGGTACAGAAAGCTATAAGTAAACACATTGTGGAGATGCTGAAGCTTAAATTAGGACATACCAGTTTCAAAGAAAATAAGTAGAAAAGCAGTAGTCTTGTAAAAGCCAAAGTGCAAACCAGAAAGCAAAATTCTATAAGTGTGAGTTCAGAAGAGATTGTGAAGTTGTGAAGTATGGAGTGTGTGATTGTTAGAAAATCGTGTGTTTTTTGAGAAAAAGGGTCATGCATTTATAGTGCAGAAGGCATGCAGAAATAAGATAAGAAAATATGAAAAGAACTGATTTTCGTTCAATTACACAAAGCTCCCTTTAAGTAAAGGATTTAGGTTCAAATGGGTATAAACCAGTTAAGGAAAGAAATTAAATAAATACTTTGTGTAAAGCATATAATTGAGGGAAAATACATAAAGGTTATTTAAAGACAGGGTCTTGACAGTACACGGTTTGTGCAAATAAGGCAAGAGAATCAATCAACAACCAGTAAATCACTAGGTCTGAAATTTGGTATGAATTAACCAAGTCGTAAAAGGTGGAAAATGTTTTAACTCAAGGAACATCAGCAAAAAATCAATTAGACCTAATTAAAAGGGATTCCGAATCAATCACAAGTTTGAAAATCCTTTTAAAGGGAGACTCATCAGATATAAAAAGCATACAAACACGTTATGCATGAAAGAAACTTGTCATAAAATCAGTAGAAACTCCAGTATAAGGGAGTTCAGCAAAAAATTCAGAATTGTATGAAACAAATATGTCCAAACTCGTTTCAGAGACTCAAAGTCAGTCTGAAAGAAATAGAGGTATTTGAAATAAATCCCTAGCTTGAACAAACCAGAAAACAAAGAGGGAAGGTCAAGCAAATTGAATCAAGACATATGTAGAGGTTTCAGAAGAGAACTGAAGCTTCTAACATGCCTCTTTCAAAACTCACAGTAGAGGGATTCAAAGAACATAATGGGAAATAGTAGAAGAAACATGCTTTTTTAGAAGAAACATTAACCAAAGTTCAGTAGAGAAAAATAGTAGAAACGCTTAAGAATACTGTAGAAGAAACATGCTTTAGAATAATTCAAACAAGGTTCAGTAGAAGGCAAGCAAAGAAACTTTAAAAACTTAGTAGAAAAACATAGTAGAAGAACACTGGAACATGGGAAAAGTATAACAAAAGAACATATAGGAAAATGCAGTAAGATAAACATACAAGAGCATGATAAAAGGAAAAACACAAGAATATAGTAGAAGAACGGAATATATAAAGCACAGTAGAGGAACACACATGGTAGAAGGAAAACATAAGAACATAGTAGAGTCAAATACACACATAATAAAAGCAGAAGAAGATCAGATAAACACTTAAGCATTTTAAGAAAGCCAAGATCGTAAGAAAAAGACCTTGAAAAGTAATTTTTGAAAGAAAAGTTGGGGAAATAATTTGAAAACTCAAGTAAAGAACAGGCACACAACGGATTTAAGAAGATTGGAGAAGAAAACCTCGAAGGTTTAGGGTTTCAGAAGAACCCTAAAATGAGAAAGGCTTTGGAAAGGTCAGCGATCAGAGTCGGAGAAGCCAGAACCACGCTCAAACTACCTTGATATGCTGGAGCTAGGCCGAAAATGACCCGAGACCTCGAATTGGCAAAGGTCTGAGTGAAAACCTTCAAGGTATGGCTCAAATCTTCAAGTATCAAGCACATAGGAGCAATATGCGGTGAGTATAGGACTCCCATGGCCTGAGAAGCCATGGATTCCGATGAGTTTCACGGTAGAGTGATTAGAGGAGGCTACGGTTGGAAGGTTTGAGAGAGTGTAAGAGAGGAGAGGGGTTTCAAGGGTGGCGTTGAAATGAAATGATTTAGGGTTGGGGGGTTTGGAAAATTAAAAAGGCAAGAGGGAATCAGCAGATGATCATTTTGATCAACGGCCTGGATCAAAGGGGAGCCTGGCGGGTATAAATTAACGGGTTGAAGGGTCGGGTAATTTAGGATTTGGGATGGTCCAATTAAGGTTAAAACTAGGGTTAAATGAGGGGTCAATTTGGGCTAAAACTGAAATGAAATAGGGCTAGTATTTAAATTATCAATTTTCCTCTTTTTATTTTATAAAAATAGTAAAATAATTTCTGAAAATAAATTAACGGTACTAAATTAATTAATAGTATATGAATATAGATTAAAAATACTGGAATCAAATTTATAATTATAAACGCAATTAATTCTTAAAATAGGCTAATATTGCAATTAAGTGCAATTTAGTTTTAAAAATACTAAACAAATTTGTAAAAATGTGTAATAATTACCTTAGCTGTATTTTGGTATAAACATGAGAATAAAATAAATTAATCATCAAAAATGATAATTTATGGAATCATTATTGATTTTTGTACCGTTAAAATAGGGCAATAAATTGGTTTAAAAATCTTTTAATAATTGAAAAAATAATAAACCACTTGGACACACACACACACACATATATATATATGCTATTTTTTGAAAGTATTTTACATATAAAAATATACAGGAAAAAATTGGGTATCAACACTACTGCAAATAAAATATGGGACACTTTACAAGTGGCTCATGAAGGAACTCCTCAAGTAAAGAGATCAAGAAGAACACTGCTATATTCTCAACATAAGAATTTCACTATAAAGGAAGGAGAAATTATTCGGGAGATGTACACAAGGTCCACAATACCAACAAATGAACTTAAGTCTCTTGGAAGGGTTATTCTTGAATAAGACAAAGTTGAGAAGATTTTGACAAGGGTTCTGCCAATCTCTTGGGAAAGAAAAATCACAGATATTCAGGAATCAAAGAATATTGCCACTCTTAAGTTGGACGAGCTAATTGGAAATCTCACTGCCTATGAACTTAGAAGGCAAACCATGAATGGATACACCCAAGAAGTAAAGGAGCATGTCATTCAGTATCACTAAAGGTGCTGATCTAGAGGATGGTGAAATGACCATGATCACAAAGGGTCCTTCAATAAGTGGAAGCTACATCAGACCAAGGGTTCCTAAAAACAAACCAACGAGGGGTGTTACAAGTGTAGGAAAAATGATCACCACATCAAAAATTGCACTCAATGGGAAACTGAATGGAAGAAGGAAAGAGCTGAACGAAGGAACAAGAAGAAGGAACATATTCAACCTAAGAAGAACAAATGATCAACAAAGGCTATAGTTGCTTCCTGGGGAGAAAGCTTAGATGAGGACTCAGAGGATGAAGATGAAGATGAACAAGCACTTATGGCGATTGGAGAATCCGATGAGGAATCTGAGGTAAGTATAATTCATCTCAAAGACAAGATTAATTTTTTGTGTAAAGAAAGGCTATCTGAATTACTCCTGGATTTCATTGATGAATCTGAGGATCTAAACAATGAAAATAAATAGCCGCCTAAGGAGAGCGTAATTTTGAAAGCTAAGTGCAAAAATCTAAAATATAGGGCTAGTGAAAGTAAAAGTAAAAATACTGAATTAAAGAATCAGGTTCATGAACTTGACACCACATTCCTATAGCTTAGATCTAAAAATCTAACATTAAAATTAGGAACTGGTAAAAAGAAATATGATCACACATAACTCACTTTAGAGAAAAATGTAGGAAAAATAAAAGTTGAGTTGTACAAAAGAGATGATCAGATAAAAGTCCTTAAGAATGATCTAAACAAGGTTAAGAACGAGTTAGATAGAACCTGTAAACGGAATAGGTCCTCCGATGCACTTTCATGGCAACATGAACACCATAGTAGCAATAAGGGAGGACTTGGCTATGGGACCCCTGCACCTAAGTGAGATCTCAAAAGAAAGTACCTTACACTTTCTGAGAAAAAAATTTGCACACACTGTGATAAAGCTGGTCATTATAAAAGTGAATGCATTGTAAAAGAAAAGGCTAGTCAAAAAAATAAAGAATTTATTCAAGGAAAAAATAGGCTACTAGGTTGGGCTAAAAAGAATCTGATTTACCGTTTTGCCTATAGAAAGGGACCCAAACTAGTTTGGTTCCTAAGACTAACCCCTAATTTCCTTTTGTGGGTCCAAGTGAAGGGGAGCAACCTAATATAGTACATAGATAATGGCTGCTCAAAGCATATGACAGGAAGCAAGAATCAGTTCCTTTCACTTGAGGACTTCAAATTAGGTAATATCTCCTTTGGAAATAAGAAGAAATGTGAGATCATTGGGGTTGGAAAGGTACGTAAGACTGTTTCTCACTCTATTGAGAATGTCTGCTTGATAAATGGCCTAAAGTACAGTCTAATCAGTGTATCGCAATTATGTGATAAAGGTAATTTGGTAGCATTTGTTGACATCCAATTTTGGCCCTCCTCTTTTGAATTATCCTCCTTTGGCTTCATAATCATATAATATTACCTTATCTTATTATATAAGAGTTTACCATGTTTACGAAGTATTTTAAACATTACTACTATTTACATTATCAAATCTTATGGAATTTAGATTTAAACTATATTTTACCATTTTGTTAAATATATGTTATACTACTTTATTTGTACTAATATAATCAAGGTTAATTATATTTTATGCTCATTTATATAATTTTATTGTTACAATTTTGCTTTAGCTTAATCATATGCTAAGTGTATTATTTATTGATAGTTTATATTTGAAATAACTTCAACACCACGATTTTAAGATTGTTGAAGTCCAAATAATGGATAAGAAGGGTAAGTGAAATGTCTTCCTTTTTGAGCAATATAAGCTCAAAGGGAGATATTCCTCATATAGCCCAATTCACCATCAACCTGCAATCAGCCCATTAGATACATCCCAATTATTTTTAGCCCAAGGTTTATTTCACAAAGACTACATCAGCTAGGTATTTTGCTCCAAATATGCCTCCATCTCCATAACTAGAAAAGTCTTTAAAACTTAATCTTTCACAATCAGAAGATGCATAACCATTTCGAGCTAAACTCTGAATCAAATCACTAAGGAATCTCAAAAGTTTTGGCCAAATATTTAAAGATCATAAATGAGGACAAATGGAATTAAAGGGGTGAAGCTTTTCTTCGTTCTTGCTTCTGATACCTCTGCCATCACCAACGTTCAAATTTTGAATGGTTCGTTCTTGGTTTTGCCTCTCAAATCCCGCCCAAATTTATTGTTGGGAGAACCCTAATTTTTCCCTTCCGTCGAAGACTATGCTTGAGCCGCCTACACCAGACACATATACCAGCAAAACACTATAACTTTGTCACTCTCACTACTATTATAATCTCTCAAACTCGCAAGAGTCTCTATAAAAAGAACTTTTTTCTTTTTCTGTCTCGGTGAACTTTGGCCATAACAGAGGTATTCGAGCTCATTCGGCTCGACGTTTGGATCTGTTCATGACGAGAGAGTAGATTCGAGATCGACGCCGCCCAGCAAAAGGTAAAATCTGATCCTCTTTTCATTTTGCTTTTTCATTTCTACTTTGTATTTGCCTAGAAATTCATGTCTTACGTTTTCTCTATTCTTAGGCATATATGTGCTAGTAAAATTCGATCAATGATAAAATCATTCTTTTATATTCTGATTTGTCTTCTCGAAATTTTATGACTAAATCCTATTACTACCTTCTTTTTTTAGTCTCCATATTACTTACTGATAATATCCGTATGTATTAGAATTAATTGCTATAGGAATCTACTACTTAACATGAAAATATCGATATGTTATTTTTCATTAGGTTTAGGAATAAGGATGTACTCGAATATCTTTTATATACCATGTTTAGAGCCTTCTTGACAGTGTTTATTTTTAGAGGTATACCAAAGGCTCCTATGATTTACTTACATTAATTTGTAAGAGTTTTGATGGTAAAACAATATACTTATTTTGAGTAATAGAGACCATGTCTTATAAGATTTATGTGCTAATCAGGTATCACGTGTAATCTAAGTATAGCTTAAATCAACATACCCAACATTGATCTTGCCGTTAGGACTTTAACCTTATACCATATATTTTGTGTGTTTCTGACTATCATATTAAAAATAAATACATGCAACTTTATGATACCATGACTTATTTTCTTACTTTTTATCTTCCGTGCTTGAATCTATATGCTGGTTTTAATTGTTTAAACTTGACTAATGAAGAATTGTTAATAAAGTTCTCCATAAGAGTTGCATGTTTTTGTCTTTTCGTATGAATTGTTAATGACATTCCATAAAACCTTTTTTTGTTTATTTATGAGTCCTAGTTGGAATATTGAGTACAAATAATAGTGGTGCTGCTATAGTATGACTTTTTCCTTTATATATTTATGATGTAGATGTCTCTCTTCTAATTGAGACTCAATGATGCTGCTACCCCGCCAAGATTGCAACCTTTACAATTTTTACATCTTCTAGGCAACAAAATACAGAAGATAAAATCTTCTGGGGAGCCGACATAGCTCTTAATCCTTTCATTCAACTTCATTTATTTTGTTTTTCAGTTGTGCTGAACCTGGACATGTTATGCAGCAACTAACTCTCATTTGGCCTTTTATGAAGTAGTTGCCTCTAGTTGATAATAAATACAATGACGTTACACATTACACATAATAGAATGTTTTAGTTCTCACCACAACGTCCACTACTTTGATTTACTTTATGCCCTTATTTTCTTAATACTTCCAATTTAAGTGGATTTTCCTATCAGATTTCCAAATGACTTCAAATGATATGTCAGGTCACGCTTTTAGTCTTGATCCAATAAAATCAAATACATTTTCAAAGGAACGAACGAGTCCAAGTCAATGTTCTGTAACGTACAAACGCAAATATTCAACATGACTTTTAATGTGAATCTAGTATCTTTTTTTAAAAAAAACAAAAGGATTTTGACTTACACTTAGCCTTAATTAACCTAAGTTTGGCCGTTTAACCATATTTAATGGGTCATATACAGTGCTTAATACCTTCTCCATAAGATTAGTTAGAACCCTTATCTGTAGCCCTAAAGATTAAGTAGACCGTATAATGGAGTTAACTTTAAGCATTATTTAGCTAAAATTGGAGTCCTAATTCACCATTAAAACAATTAGGTGGCGATTCTTAAACCTTCAGAATTACCAAAATGTTATACTCTAGTTTGACTCGTGCTAAAATAGGCTTAATAACATTCACCACTACTAAATATTTTGTGATTAATCTTACCACTGACAAGATTATTTTGCAGGGAAAAGAGTAAGCAATATATATATTGTAGATCTGTCCACACTTTCAAAAAATAAACTCACTTTCTTAAGTGTGTTGAACAATGATCCCCTTCTTTGGCACAAGAGACTAAGACATGCAAGTCTGAGTTAACTCAACAAATTAGTCTCCAAGGATCTGGTGATAGAGATGCCTAACATCAAGTTCAAGGAAGATAAAGTTTGTGAGGCTTGTGCAAGGGGGGAAGCACAAGAAAGTGGTAAGCACCACCAGAACGATGGAATCGGTCCATATGGATCTCTGTGGTCCATTGAGAACATTAAGTAGATGTGGTAAAAGATACGTGATGGTGATTGTTGATGATTACTCTAGGTTTACTTGGACATTATTTTTTAACATCTAAATAATAAGCATTTGACATGTTTACTTTTTTTTTTTTATTATAGAAAACTCAGAAACAATTACGTAATCAACTTGCATCAATTAGTTCTGATCATGAAACTGAATTTGAAAATGCTAAGTTTGCTTACTTTTGCATGCTGCATCATAAATAGTTACATGATTATACCTCTTATAAAAAGATTCCTTATGAGTCACTTAAAGGGAGAAAGCTAAATATATTCCATCTTAGGTTATTTAGATGCAAGTGCTTTGTGCACAATTGTAAAGACTTCCTATGTAAGTATGATTCCAGAAGTGATGAAGGAGTATTTTTGGGATATTCTTCACATAGTAAAGTTTATAAGATATACAATAAAAGAACTATGTGTGTAGAAAAATATATATGTTATTTTTAACATTCTTTCTAAGAGGAAGTAACAAGATAATGAAGAAATTGGTGCCGATAAGAAATTCAAATGGTGAAACCATAGTCCAGCCTGAAGAAGCATCACAGGAAGGAACATGTGATGGAACAAGTCCTTCTACCCAGGACAACATGACAGGAGGAACTGACTAGAGTGGAACTGATCCTCAAACCCCGAGGGAACCTGTCCATGAACTTATTCCTTAGTAACAAAACTAGGAAGAAACATCTAAAGAAATTGATACTCCTATTGCAACATCCACGAAATTGGATATAGATGATTGGTTCTATAGGGGAATGATTGGTTCTCTTTTGTATCTTACTGCTAGCAGACCTGACATTATTTTCAGTATAGGTCTTTGTGCTCGATTTCAAGCAAATCCAAAAAAGTCCCACTAGATTGTTGTCAAGAGAATATTGAGATACTTGAAAGACATCACTAACCTTTGCCTTTGGTATACAAGATGTAGTTATTTTAACCTAGTGGGATATGTTGATGCTGATTATCCAGGTTTCCTTGGGGATAGGAAGAACACCTCAGGTATGACACACGTCCTTGGTTCATGTCTTATGTCATGGCTACCAAAAAGCAAAATTCAATGTCGTTACCTACTACTGAAGCCAAGTATGTTGTTGTGCTTCATGTTGTGCCCAATTATTGTAGATCAAACAACCGTTATTGAACTTTGGACTTGGTGTTAGTTGAATCTATATTTTTTGTGATAACACTAGTGCTATTAGTATGATGAAGAACCCAATTCGTCATCAGAGAACTAACCACATAGATGTTAGGTATCATTTTTGAGGACGACTATGAGAAATACTTGATCACTGTGGAGTTTTGTGCTACTAACAAGCAAATTGCTGGCATCTTCACAAAAGTCTTAAGTAGAAATCATTTTGAGAGGAACATGTTGGAGTTAGGATCGAGTAAGATCACCTAAAAGAACCAGTTCAAGGTTAAATGAAAAAACATGAAAGAAAAAAATTTGGTTAGAATGTCTGTAAATTGTGTATAATTAAATTAAATCTTGCTCAATCTTATATTTTTCATAGTATACTCTTGTATAATGTGTTAAAATGACTCATTAATCTCTAATGACATTTTCTTTATTTTGGCAAATTTAGACTCACACAAGAGAATTATCAGTGAAGAACCTGGTTCATCGGGGTAACACGATATGTTTCTGCACTCTGTATAATTTGAAATAACTATATCTGGATCATGAGCAAAGTCCTACCAAATATTAAACTCCTTTTGGACTTATCCGTTACAAGTGAACCAGCCCCATTCAAAAGAGTCCCGACAGAATAAAAGTAGCTAGATTCTAGGGATAAACTCCAACGTCTCTTCAAAACTGAATTTCAGATTAATTATACTTCTAAGAGTCTGAAAAGCTGTAGTTACCCCATCAATTATTCCCCTGTATATTGATCAGCTTTAGTGTATTCCTTACCGCATCTCTTTCAAGCTGTTAAAAACTCTCATTCTTCTTTCATCTTCCAGACACAATTTAGTTCTTTTCTTTTCCATAACCTAGCCTAGATATGTCAAACACCTCTGAAAATCCTTTATCACCACCACGGGAAACCATTTCTACACCTTCTACCACTGCTTCAAACACACTAATCTTTAAGAAAAGTAGAGTAAAGATGATGGCTCGTAAGATTTTCGCTGAAGGAGATGAGATCAAGAAAATAAAAATGTAATTGCAACCAGGTAGGGAAGAAGAATCTTAGAAATCTGAAGATTCATTTAAGTCTGCTACTAAGGGGGAATAAAGTAGGTCTTCCAAAACTGAACATGCATCTTCTGATTCTAGCGTTTCTCCTGAGATAATTTTTAAAGTTGCTGCAGATTTGGAGAATAGATTTGTAGGATGTATAGCAGGTGTTGAGACTATATAATCTAGAGAAGTTGGTGGTCAAATGAAAAAGAAAAAAAGGAGAGCAGGGGCGTTAGGAGTACTGTGAGGGGAAAGGGCACAAGAGTGGTTGATTCTTCATCCATTCCTATTGGTCTAACAAAAGAAACCGGTGCAATCGTTGTTTGGGAAGTGGAATTTAGTGAAATAGAAGAGAGTGTGAGCGAAACAATGGGAAGTGGGTCTGGTGAAGCTGCTGAGGGGTTGGTTCAACTTGAAAAAAATATAGATGAACCTGTTCCATCTGATCAGGAAACCCTCGCGAACCTACTGATTGGGTTATCAATGTCACCAAAACTCATACCATTCCCTATGGTTTCATTCTCACAAATGTGCTTGAATTTCCAAAAGGAAGAAAATTTTTACCTTGTGAGTGGGTTTATAAGTTAAAACATAAGTCATATGGAAGCTGATGTTCGGCTATAATTTCATGTTTTAGTATATTATTTACCTTATATTTTAAGTGTTCTAATGCTAAATTATATTGTATTCAATTGAGTTTATTTTATGTGTAGGTACGTTATAAAGTCAAAATTGAGAGCAAAGTAGAGATTTTATATATATTTTATCCTTATAAAAGTGACTTGTGATTATTGTATGATGAAAAGTATTATGATGTCCTGATTGGGTGATGATTGAATACAAAATTCTTTAAATCATCCAAGTGAGCAAATTGACGCAAGACAATTGGAAAGCAAAGGCAAAGAGTTGGAAAGTTAGGCTGAAATCAAACTTCGGCAATGAAGCTGGTGACGCCAGGGGTATAGCGAGGTGGACCAGGCGTTTGCCTCGCGACGCGAGGCCTTTCGCGAGGTTTTGCGTGTTTTAGATTTAGGCCTATTTTATCTTTTATTTTATTTTGGACTTAATTATTTCGTTTAGTAAATATAAATATTCATTACTCTTATTACTTTAACCCGTGATGTAAATAATCTTCTCCTACTCATCATCATTATGATTATAACTCTCAGATTTTCATAAATCCTTCCCATAATCTTTCCCTATGATCTCAATTGGTAATGTCATGTTTAAGACAATTATTTTGTAACCTTCATATGTAATAGTATAAATAGAGGCATGAAATGTGAGATGTGACACACTTGAACACTTGAAATAAGAAAGTTATCTCTTCGTCTCTTATTCTACTTATCTTCTTGTTTTATAGTGTTACTTTGAGCTACATTTCTTAATTCTCTTCTTTTTTTATTCTACTTATCTTTTTGTTTTACAGTGTTATTTTGAACTACATACGTTATCAGCACGAGTCTCTGCCTTGCTGAGATAACTATTTTAAACGGTATTATCTCTTTCTTAAAAGAGTAAGTCAATGTCTTTCTCATCTAGATATGAACGGGTTCTCTTTTGCATGAATAATGAGATGACTTGCTGGATATTGTTAATTATTTTTAGTTATGTTCAAAATTACAAATCAGATGCTTGTGGTATCTGGTTCCTATCACATTTTATTTGCACGAAACACTACGTGTTATATTACAATAGTCTTAATGTTTTTCGTATGTATGAGCCAATAATTTAAAAATTATTTACTTAATCTACTACGAGGTGCGATGTGCATTTACTAATATTTAAGCAAAGTATTATCATCGAGATTTATATCTAGTTGGTATATTAGGACATTTTTTTTGTAAATACAGAATATGTTGGTAATAATGATTAAGCTTGCTATTGGAATAGAATATATCTCATTACAACTTTGGATAATATTTCTTATCATTTCTAATTCATTTATTTTCTTTGATAGTTTTTACTATGTCGAATTTGTCAAAACTTGAATTTGTGGCACTTGATATTTTTGGAAAGAATTACCTATCATGAGTTCTTGATGCTGAGATTCACTTAGCCACCAAAGGCCTCGGTAACACCATTACTCAGGGTAATGAGGCATCATTCCAAGACAAAGCGAAGGCTATGATTTCCTTCGTCATCATTTGGATGAAGGTTTGAAGGTTGTATATTTAAAAATGAAAGACCCACTTGATTTGTGGACTGACCTGAAGGAAATGTATGATCACCTTAAGGTTACGATATTGGCAAGGGCTCGATATGAGTGGATGCACTTACAGATGCAAGATTTTAAGACCGTAAGTGAGTATAACTCTGCTATATATCGAATAACTTCCCAATGGAAATTATGTGGGGAAGTTATGAATGATAAGGATTTGCTGGAAAAGACTTTTACGACTTTTCATGCCTCAAATATGGTATTACATCAGCAATATCGTGAAAGGGGTTTTAAAACGTATTCTGAATTGATCTCACGCCTTCTGGTGGCTGAGCAACATAATACCCTTTTGCTGAAAAATCATGAAGCTCGTCCCACAGGGTCAGCTGCGCCTTTTGAAGCGAGTATGGAAGCTAGACGTGATAAGTCTGGAAAAAGGCAGAATAATAATCATGGCCATATGAATGTACGTGGGCATGGTAGTGGTAAGAGACGAAATAATAGCCGTCATCGTGATGGTCATGGCAAATGAGGGAACAATATGGGTTCTCAAAATAATCCTTCAAGAGGCAAAAGCGGTAACTTCCACCGCTGTGGCATGAAAGGTCATTGGAATATTGAATGTCGTGGACCTAAGCATTTTGTCAGCCTTTATCAAAACTCCATCAAAAGAAAGGCAAATAATGTTGGAGCATCTTCAGCTAACGCCACAGTGGAGTCATACTTGACCTTTGAAAATGATTTTGAGGCAAGGCCTTCAAACAAAAATGATGACAATGCTGAGGCAAATCTTGCTTTGAATGATGATGATTTTCAAGGCCTCGATGATCTTACTCATTTAGAAGTTGAAGACTTCTTTGAAGATCAAAACTAATGTTTGATCATTTTACTGGGGAATGCAATTATGTTGTTATTTTTATTTTCAGTATTTTTAGCTTGTCTGAAGTTGTTTTTAATTTCAAGTAGTACTTAAATTGCCTTATGTTGTCGTTTGTAATGTTAGTTTTTCTGTATTTCTCATGATGTACTTTTTTTAATGAAGAAATTAAAATTCCCCAGTCTTCAATTGGATCCAAGATTAGTAATGAAGATTTATGTCTTTTGGATAGTGCTACAACTCACACAATATTAAGAGATTTTTTTCCTCTTATTTGGTTATAAAAATGGTCTATGTTAATACAATATCCGATAGTACAAAGTTGATTGAGGGCTCTGGAAGAGCGGCCTTATTACTACCTGGAGGAACGATATTAACTATTGATAATGCATTATATTGCAGTAAGTCTCAAAGAAACTTGTTGAGTTTCAAATCTATTCGCCAAAATGGCTACCGTGTTGAGACATCAAATGAAGAAAATGTTGAATACCTTTATATTACTACAATAAAAGCGGGTAAAAGATATATGCACGAAAAATTACCCGCATTTTCTTCTGGGTTGTACCACACAAATATTGGTGTGGTTGAATCACATGCCATAGTAAACAAAAGGTTTACTACTTCTAATGATTTATCATTTAGCATGCCGGTTGGGCCATCCCGGTTCTAACATGATGCGCATAATAATAGAGAATTCAAATAGGCACACATTAAAGAACAAGAAGATTCTTCAATTTTAGGAATTCTCTTGTGTTGTTTGTTCTCAAGGAAAATTGATTATTAAGCCATCAGCAACTAAAGTTAGGATTGAATCCCCTACATTTTTTGAACGTATACAAGGTGATATATGTGATCCTATACACCCTCCATGTGGACTATTCAAGCATTTATGGTCTTGATAGATGCATCTACAAGATGGTCACATGTGTGCTTATTGTCAACTCATAATATGACATTTGTGAGATTGTTGGCCCAAATAATAAGGTTAAAATCACAATTCCAAGATTATGCAATTAAGACAATTCGTCTTGATAATGCTGGTGAATTTACATCTCAGGCCATTACAGATTATTATATGGCCACTGGAATAAAATTTGAGCATCCGGTTGCTCATGTTCATAATCAAAATGGTCCAACAGAATCATTAATTAAAAGACTTCAACTAATAGCTAGACCATTGCTAATGAGGACAAAACTTCCCCTTTCAGTGTGGGACATGCTATTTTGCATGCAGCAACACTTGTGCGCATAAGGCCAACCAATTATCATAAAGTCTTCCCATTACAGTTGGCTTTTGGTCAGGAGCCAAATATTTCCCATCTAAGTATTTTTGGATGTGCGGTATATGTTCCAATTGCTCCACCATAATGTAAAAAGATGGGTCTCCAAAGAAGGTTTGGAGTATATATTGGTTATGAATCTCCTTCTATTATTGAATATTTGGAGCCTATGACAGGAAATTTGTTAAAACAGCCAGATTTGTTGATTGTCATTATGATGAATCAGTTTTTCCAACATTAGGGGGAGAAAATAAACAACTAAAAAAGAGATAGATTGGAACATATTATCTCTATCTCATTTGGATCCTCGTACAAATCAATGTGAACAAGAAGTTCAAAAGATCATTTATATGCAAAATGTTGCAAATCAATTTCCAGATGCATTTACTAACCTTCCACGGGTTACTAAATTGCATATTCCATCTGTAAATGCTCCAATTCGAGTTGACGTTCCAGCTGGATAGTATGATGATGCAAATGAGTCTAGACCACGCCTTAAACGTGGTAGACCAATTGGTTCCAAGGATAAGAATCCCCGAAAAACAAAAGGATCAAATGATTAAGTTGATCATAACATGGAGGCAATTTCTCAAGAGGAACATAAAGACATAGCAATTAATAAGACCTCTTAGGAGGTTCTAGTACCTGGAAATGATGAAATGAAGAGACCTCAATAAGTTATGTCTCTATAGGAAAAAGGTGGAACCGAAATAACGTTGTTGTTAACAACAATTTTACATATAATGTGGCAATTGAAATAATGCAACAAGATGAGGATCTTGAACCAAAGTCTGTCGATGAATGTAGACAGAGAAATGATTGGCCAAAATAGAAAAATGTAATTCAAGCAGAATTGGCTTCACTCAAAAAATGTGAAAATTTTGGACTAATAGTCCGAACGCCTGAAGATGTCAAGCCAGTGGGGGTACAAATGGGTTTTTGTGCGAAAACAAAATGAGAAAGGTGAATTCATAAGATATAAAGCACGACTTGTGGCACAAGAATTTTTGCAAAATCCTGGCATTGATTATATGGAGACATATTCTCCTGTGGTAGATGCAATTATCTTCAGGTATCTAACAAATCTGGCAATCCATGAAAACTTGATATGTCGTTGATGGATGTTGTCACAACCTACTTATATGGCTCACTGGATAATGAAATTTTTATGAAAATCCCTGAAGGATTTAAAGTTCCTGAAGCACATAAAAGTTCAAGAGAAACTTGTTCAATAAAGCTTCAGAAATCCTTATACGGATTGAAGCAATCAGGGAGGATGTGGTACAATCGCCTTAGTGAGTATTTTCTAAAGGAATGGTACAAAAATGACCCTATTTGCCCTTGTGTCTTTATTAAGAGGTCTGGATCTGAATTTGTGATCATAGCTGTATATGTTGATGACTTAAATATCATTGGCACATCTAAAGAGATTCCAAAGGGTATAGAGTGTTTGAAGAAAGAGTTTGAAATGAAAGATCTTGGTAAGACAAAATTTTGTCTTGGCCTACAAATTGAGCATGTACTAAATAGAATTTTTGTCCATCAATCAACATATACTGAAAAGGTTTTAAAGCGATTTTACACGGATAATACACATCCATTGAGTACCTCAATGGTTGTGAGATCGCCTGATATAAATAAAGATCCATTTCGGCTTCAAGAAAATGATGAAGAGCTCGTTGGTGATGAAACTACATATCTTAGTGAAATTGGGGCACTGATGTATCTTGCCAACGATACTCGACCAGATATTTCTTTTGAAGTGAGCTTATAAGCAAGATTCATCTCCTCCCCAACAAGAAGACATTGGAATGGTGTTAAGAATATATTTAGATATCTTCGGGGAACCATATATATGAGATTATTTTATTTTAATGAATTCAAGTCAGAAATGATTGGCTATGCCGATGTAGGTTATTTGTCTGATCCATATTAAGACCGATCTCAAAAAGGCTATTTGTTTACATATGTAGGTACTGCTATATCATGGCGTTCAATGAAATAAAAAATAGCTGCCACATCTTTAAATCACGGTGAGATAATAGCCATTCATGAAGCTAGTCGGGAATGTATTTAGTTGAGATCAATGACTCAGCATATCCAGGAAATGTGTGGTTTTCTTATGAAAAAGGATAATCCAACAACACTATATAAAAACAATACTGCTTGTATTTCTCAACTGAAAGGAGTATCAAAGGAGACAGAACAAAACTTATTTCACCAAAGTTCTTTTTCACGCATGATCTTCAACAAAATGGTGGAATTAATGTTCAACATATTCGTTCATGTGAAAATTTGACTGATCTGTTCACTAAGGCTTTACCAACCTCAATATTTGAGAAGTTGACACAGAAGATTGGAATGCAACGTCTTTGAGAAATAAAGTGATATTTTCATGAGGAGGAGTAACATACGTGATGTACTCTTTTTCCCTTAGCCTAGGTTTTGTCCCACTGGGTTTTACTGGTAAAGTTTTTAATGAGGCAGCAAATAAAGCGTATTAGAGATATGTATACTCTTTTTCCTTCACTAAGATTTTTTCTCACAGGGTTTTTATCGTTTTAACGGGGCATATTATCTATTTTTTTTGGACATTCAAGGGGGAGTGTTATAAAATATTTAATAAATATGAATGTCCACTACTCCCACTACTTTCACCCATGATGTAAATAACCTCCCACTACTCATCACCATTATAATTGTTACTCCCACACCTCCATAACCCCTCCCTATGATCTTCCCTCATGATCTCAATTGTTAATTCCATGTTTAAGACAATTATTTTGTAACCTTCATATGTAATAGTATAAATAGAGGCATGAAATGTGAGATGGGACACACTTGAACACTTGATGAAATAAGAAAGCTATCCCTTCTTCTCTTATTCTACTTATCTTCTTGTTTTATATTGTTACTTTGAGATACATTTCTTAATAGTCTAGGCTTTTTTTCTATACATATAAATAGTCATTAAGCACCAATTTTGAGAGGGAGCTTGAGTTTGGACACACTTGAGACCTACAGAGGCAAGAACACACTAGGATCAAGGCAGAGAATTCTTCTACGAGTTTTTCACTTCCTTCTTCCTATTTTCATTATTGGATATGAATTCTAGTATTGTAGTTATGCATACTATTATGAATAGCTAATTTATTATCTAGGGTTTTGATGGAACTTGTTGAAGGATGCTTTCCTGTTACGTTAATATAGTTTTGCCGTAGTATTTTCTCTATTTTTTCAACTACGTTACTCCCTCCGGTCCACAGTAAGCGTCCAATTTACTTTTAGTACGCCCATTAAGAAAATACTAAATCCTATACAAAATTGCCTTGTATGACTAAACTACCCTTATTAAATATTGGGCACATGATTATAGTGGCATTAACTGCTCTTCCCAAATCACTACATTATTCAAAATAAAATTTGAAACTGCTAAAATTGAAAAAGCTTACGGGAGCCAAAATTTTCAAATTTTGCCACCAAAACTATCTTATAAAATGAAGCTCAATTCCAGGTTATAGTTAAACATGGCTAACATGGGAAAGCACCAAATTTATCCATTTCAAATTGATCTAAACATTCCTTTGGAATTTGAGGATGGGAACGTTGGTGGAGTACTACCTGATCTTAATGAAGATGCATTTTCCGACCTCAATCTTATTCCCGATGAAGAAGATGACACACAAGTGAGTGGAGAATTGCAAGCATCACTAGAAGAACGAACCATAAATTCTGGTAATTACACTTTTTAAAATACTTAAGACACCTTTTATTTTTGTTTTTATTTTTTCATAAGCTTTTTTTTTTTAATAATTTGTTTAAACTGAGGCAAATGAAGAACTATCACAACCAAAGACAAAAAGAAATTTAAGCAACGACGAATGAATATCTATGTATGAGATGTTACTGCATAAAAGTTTCAATGGACTTTTGAGACATGGAGTGACAAAGATGGTGGCAACAAAATTCTCAACTAGTACAAAAATAGTTCAACGTATCTGAAACCTATCAAATCGTGGTAAAGGTACTTTTGAAACTGTATGTAGTAAAAAAACCAAGAAACTGTGGTTGTAAGAGGGTGGAAATTAATTTAAACCAAATACGTGATATCTCTTTATGAAATCGAACAACTCTCGAGTCTCTAGCTTATACGATGAATGTGAGTAAGTTTACTTTGATTAGGCGTTTTCAATCAGGACAAATAAATGGACATTCAAATGCTATAAAGCTGTATCTAAAAGATGAAAACAAAAGAACTCGATTGTGATTTTGCTTGTCGATGCTTGATAGTGGTAGCATACCACACGATCTGGTTTTTATGGACCTGTTCAACACTGTGCATATCGATGAGAAGTGGTTCTATATGACCAAAAATTCCGAGAATTATTATTTGCTTCCGGATGAATTAACTCCATCACACACTTGTAAAAGCAAAAATTTCATCTGTAAGGTTATGTTTTTAGCTGCTGTTGCTCGTCCAAGATTCGATGTAGAAAGGAAAGAGATCGGTTTGTTCCCTTTCATAACATATGAACGAGCTAGAAGAGCCAGTGCTAATAGAGCATCCGACACTCTTGAGACAAAACCAATAACTTCAGTAACAAAAGACATAGTAAGGTCATATTTGATTGAAAAAGTCATTCCCGCTATCAAAGAAAAGTGGCCGAGAGAAGACTTAAATCAGCCAATATTTATTCAACAGGATAATGCTAGAACACACATCCAACCTGATGATGAAGAATTTTTCCAAGTAGCGACACAAGATGGGTTTGACATTCGTTTAATGAGTCAAGCATCCAATTCTCTAGGTTTGAACGTGTAAGATTTGGGTTTTTTAGAGCTATTCAGTCCTTGCAGCATAAAGAGTCACCTACCACTGTTGATGAGTTACTTACTGCTGTTACGAAGTCATTTGATGATTTTTCCACCACAAGGTCGAATCATATATTTCTAACGTTGCAGCCATGCATGGTAGAAATAATGCGAGCAAAAGGTGGTAATGATTACAAAATTTGGTAATGCTATGCTAGAAAGGAAAGGCCAACTACTTACACAGCTAAAATGTGATGCTTCATTGGTACAAGAAGTTCTTAGTTATTTAGATGGTTCAAATTAGTGATGTTTTGACTTTTGAAAGTTTGATGATGTCATTTTAATTTTTTAAGTTTGCTGAAAATGTTAGTAGCTCATTTAACAAAAAGAAAGCTGTTTGGTTGATATTTCTTGTCAATTCAATCGTGCAATACTACAGTCATGCATGGTCGATGGCATGAGTTCGTACTCATTAAGTTCCATAGTTTTACATAAGAGACATAGCTGCTACTATAAGACAAAGAAAACAATGACGCCCGGCAACAAAATATAATTATGCTAATAAAATATAGGAGGATATATTTTCAAAATAGTCCTAACTACTTGTTGTAGATTTTCATCTTCAAATGCTGATTCGCTTTCATCAGAAAAATTTTTTAAATCAAAAGAAAAATCTTTCACCTTTCTGGAGTTCCTAGCCTTCAGAATTTCCAGGTTGCTTATTGATTCATCAATCTTCTTTATTTCATTGTTCATTGAGTCATCAACTTTGATTTCCTTCAAGTCTTGAATTGTTTCAAGTTGTTCCTCAACTTTTGATATCCATGGAGATTGAGTGACTTCTCAATTGCTGAAGTTGTTCTCGAGTCTTTGAAAGACTTTTCAGATGCTGCTTATTTAATTTTAGTAAGTTAATGTGATGAGAGAGAAATTTTTTTAGGGATACGCACATAAGGGTAAAAGAGTAAAAAAAAATTGATTTTTTTCTTGATTACCTAACTAGACACTTATTTTGGACCAAAATCAAAAAGTAAATTGGACACTTATTGTGGATCAGATGGAGTATTATTGTGGTTAGTTGAAGAGCTCTCAATTAACTGTGCCTATTTAGTGTGTATTACTCGAGAGAGAGTGCATATTTAGGTATTTATTGAACAATGTCACTCCTAACGTATATGAGGGATCAAATATAGAGGATTTAAAGGTGAGATTAGGAATAACAAAATCTTAGGTGCGGTTCGAGTGAGCCATACTTAATGCCAGCTAGCGTAATTCAGAAGAATATGTCCAGTAAATTGTAGTAATTACTCGTGAGAGAGTTACAACAGTTAGAACGCTCATGATTGGTAGAGAATACTTAGGTAAATTTATAGAAAACATAGCGGGAATGATTCCGATAATAGGGAAAATTATAACCCTAGACCTCCTTAATCTTGTCTCCAATCCTTATCCTTGTTAACTAATAGTTTTACTGCTTTCTAGTATTTGTTAGTTAAATAGATAAAAATAAATATTATAATCTTTATAATTAGGAAATGGTTTGTACTTGTGTTTCTTAGCGATATTGAACAACTGTAGTTAAGCCTCAGCTCTCTGTGATATTCAACACCGGACTTGTGAAATGGATTATATTTGCAACCACCGCTTAGTTCTTTTTATAAGGCGTAGTTGGGCAGATCAGAATCATAGAAAGACTGAAGGCAAGATTGTTAATTAAAAGGGACATTCAAAGAGAAGTGACTGATTTCAATGAAACATTTAGCCCTGTGGTAAATATCACCACTACTAGATGCATTCTAACAACAATAATCAAGAAAGGTTGGACAATTTCACAACTAGATGTAAATAATGTATTTCTTCATGGTGAGTTCGAAAAAAAGGCCTATATGAGATTTTCTGTGGGAATCATTTGCCCCAGTTCAAGTCATGTATGTAAACTCAAAAAGTCTTTGTATGGACTAAGACATGCATCACAACAATAGTATGCAAGCTTACAACAACTTTGAAATTCAAAGGTCCTAGTTCTTCTATGAATGATTATTCAATATTTTTTAAAAGGACATGCACTTCTATTCTATCGTAGCAGTCTATGTAGACGATATCATCCTAACAGAAAATAGTCTTGAGTAATTGTTTAAATTAAAGGCTTTCTAGGCTCAGAATTCAAAATTAAAGACCTAAGGTATTTGCATTATTCTTTGGGTTTGGAAATACTCAAAGAAACACATGGAATGATAGTCAGTTAGAGAAAGTTTACCTTGGAACTCTTGGATGAGTACAATTGCAGTCATCTCTCAATGGTTTCATCACCTCTGACTCCTTCACGTAAATTGAGTACAAAGACTAGAGAATTGCTAAAGGATCTAGCTTCATATCGGAGGATTCTTGAAAAAATGAACTACTTAACTCATACTCGACCAGTTCTCTCTTTTGCGGTACATCATTTAAGTCAATTCATACAACAACCTCACACTTCCCATTTATCTATTGTTCTTAGAGTGGTTCTCTATTTTAATTTGGATCCAGGTCAAGAGCTCTTTATTTCAGTAGATCCCTCACTCACTCTGTTAGCATTTTGACGCTGATTGGTGTTCTTGTATAGACTCGTGTCGATCGAGTAATGAATTCTTCATCGCTCTTGGAGGATCTACCATATCCTGAAAATTATGAAACAATCCTCAATATCTCCTTCTTCTGCCGAGGCAAAATATCATTCCATGAGAAGAGTTGTGGCAGAAACTACTTGGCTGACTCATCGAGTTACAGATGCGAACTCTCCTCCATATCTTCCTATTCTGGCGTACTCTGAAATCCAAGCAACAATCCATATTGCTCGGAATACGGTCTTTCACAAAATGACCAAGCACGTGAAGCTTGATTGCCACTTTGTTAGGAAACAATTCATTTCTGGATTGATTTCTCTTTCTCGTTTGTCCCATCATCCTCACAACTAGCCGATCTATTCACAAGATCTTTGTTTGGTCCTTCCCATAATTTGATTCTTGGCAAGTTGGGGTTGCTTATCTTCCCTCCAATTTGGGGGGGGGGGGGGGGATTGATGAAATTAAAACTTTTAATTTCAATTCTTTTTGGTCTCATCTCAAGGATTCAGAAAAGAAAAACAGAAAAACAGAATAATAGAAGAGTTTGGAATAGAGAGTTTTGATGAAAGCAAGAAGAATGTTCGGGAATGCAGTCAAGTACAAGAGATTTAAGACTTAGTCTCTTAGTTATCTGATAAAGTTAATGGGATACCTGGAGCTGCCCAACCTACAAAATCAAACACTAAAAGACTCAACTAGAGCCGTCATATTGTTTTGAATAGAGCTTGCAGAAAGCAATCAAGCCAAATGGAGGAATATGTGTTATTTTAGATCGTACATTGCTGCTTCATCACAGTTGTTAGATCATGCTGATTCATTATACAAACCAACGAAAATATATGGGAATTGTACAACCAGTACATTGGTTGTATAGGTACAATAGTTGTATACTAGTAAATAGGAATAATAGTTGGATTAGGATTATAGTTTACAACCAATAGATAGTGTACAAATATATCATATTTTTCTTTTTCCTTTTTAGCAAAATACTTGTATAAACACATTACATATAGCAATGAAAACACAAGGGAAAACTCTAAATCCCTACAAAGAATATAGGGATAATCCAAGTTTAGACTTAAAAGGAAACGAAAAATTTCTAGATTGTTTGACATTTTTATTACTGGTAGAGCTTGCTTTATAATAATTGAATATGTTGTTATTTTCTAAAAGCCTTACAATTGCGATAAGCTTTAACTAAGATTTGTCAACAAATTTTATATAGAATTTTTGTTGTCTAAAAATAATTGTAGGAAACAATTGTTGTTGTTGTTGAAGTTGGAATAAAATAATAAAACTAAAGTGCTAAGGTAACTATAGGTCTCAGAGAAAGCAATTGTCAAGATTAAAATACGAGAAATTTTTTTGCTTGATTGAAGCGAGTTGACGAATTGCCACTGATAGGGAGAGCAAGATAGAGAAAGCAATTTATGGTTGCCTGTTTTATTTGCAACAATTCATTACCCATTTTTCTTCTATCCAAATGCAATGGTTAAACAAACCTTTATTCATGGTTCTTTTCCACACCTTTCAAAACTTTAAAGGCACAATTCAATTTGGGTTCGAGCGGCCGAAGCAATCGCTAGTGCTTGTATTAGGATAGATTTTCTACTTTGTATTCTTTGGGTGTGGCCCTTCCCTAGATCTTGCGTGAATGCGGGATGTTTTGTGCACCGGAATATCCTATGTTTTATGGTTGCAAATGTACGACTACTTGTAACTGACATACTAGATAATTTCTTTACACTTTCAAACTGGAGATTTGATAAGAGAATTGCAAAAAGGTCATGCTAGTTAGAGTGTCTAGTCAATTAAACTGCTCAAGATAGATTTCAGTTTCGTGTTTTCTCCACATGGAAAAGTTAGAATATTTTGCAGAAAGATAGGTAGAAATTCTTTTCTTGCTTTGGTCACCGAGAGCTACCTTGTATATTAGACAATGTCATATGGAAAAGAGTTCTAACTTCTCTTGTAGGGTTAATATTCCGAAGAATGCTAAGTATTTATAGTTACAATATCCTCATAATTTAACACTCTTAAACTATGTTGTTAAGACTCTCTGAAAATGTTATTGGATGCGTATTAGATTATTCAAAAGTAATGCACTTTTTAAGAATTTAACACGAGTGCGGCGAAGAGTTCCCGCAAGATAGCTCTTAAATACCAACTTTACAAAAACTTCAGACTAAAAATTAGTTGCCCGCTTGGAAAATTCACAAATTATCCTCGTTTTTAAACTAGGAACATTCAAGTATGAAATTTTAAACAGAAGAAAAAAGATCGGTTATATTTTAATTGTGTATAGATTAAGCACCAGTAAACTTTTTTATTGTTAGGTTTTGTAGTAGTAAAGAAGATAAAATGACCTAATAGCAAGGAGAAAAATGTGAGATAATCCAATCGAATTTGGAAATATATATATGTATAAAATATACGACAAAGTACATAAACATAAAAAGATGTATCTATTTATACAGTATAATTTTTTGACGCCCTTGAACAGGAGCCTATGCCACTGTGTTATTACATGGGATTGTAGAAGTTAGCATTGCGCTTGATGAACTTTTGTATTGGTTATATTGAGCATTTAGTTAAGTTAGAAATAGAAAAGTTATATGGAAACTGAAAATCCCTCATCCAAATATCAATTTCTTAGACCACATAGTTTGTCCAAACACACTACACAATGTACAATATATAAACTGCTAGTATAATATTTGTTATATAGTTTGAGACAAAGTATGTAGTGAAATTGTACAATCTTGTATTCTTATCATAACCATTCATAAGATAAAACATAACTACTACCTTTTTTACCATTACCTTCCTGTTTGATTCACAATTTGAGAAAAGACATCATCTGTGTTATTATCATCAGTTTCACTTTCAAGACTCAAAGTACTTCTATGCATAGCTATCAAACTGTGTTGATCTACAACTTCAACATTTTCTTGATCCACATATTTAGTTGCATCGCAATTTGATGCAACCCCATCTGGATTTTCCTCTAATTGAAGTGCATATTCGAGATTCCAAAGCACGTCGCCCATAGACGGACGATCAATACCATTATCAGCTAAGCATTTCTCTGCTGTTTGAGCAAATTTTTTCAAGCATTCTGGATTTATCTTTCCTTTTAATTGTGGATCAATAATATCTTCTAAATTCCCTTTTCTTTGACAAGCTAATGCCCAATCTGCAAGACTAACTTGTTCTTTCGAAAGGTTCGGATTAAGTGCTGGCCTTGCACATAATACTTCAAACAAGACAACACCAAATGAGTAAACATCTGATTTTTCAGTCAGTTGTTGTCTTCTGAAATATTCAGGATCCAAATAACCGAAGCTACCTTTTACAACTGTTGTAATATGTCCTTGGTTCATATTTGGACCTGTTTTCGAAAGCCCAAAATCCGAAACCTTAGCAACCCATTTATCATTTAATAAAATGTTAGTACTTTTCACATCTCTATGTATGATAGTGTATTTAGCTCCGGTGTGAAGGTAATGAAGTCCTCTAGCTGCTCCAATACAAATTTCCAACCTTTGTTTCCAAGATAATATAGTTTTATTACCTTTATAAAGATGTTCTCTTAATGTTCCGTGCGCCATATGATCGTAAACAAGGACCATTTCGTTATTCTCTTCACAAAATCCAATCAACGACACTAAATGTCGATGCCTTAGCTTTGACAGCATCTCAATTTCAGTCTGGAATTCGTTCACCCCTTGTTGTGAAGACGGATTTGATCTTTTGATTGCAACTTTCGTGTCACCATCGATAACTCCTTTATACACTTTACCAAATCCACCAACACCAATAACATAAGATTCATCGAAATTCTTAGTAGCCTGTTTGATCTCAGCTAATGAAAAATATCGACAATTAGAAGCAGCATCTGATGATATCGTCGTGCTACCACAACTTCTTCCTGAAGCTGATTTGCTACTGGAAGAATGAGAGTTACCATAAATCGGTAGCCAACTCGTTGTACCTTCAGCTCCTGAGGCTGTTCTCTTTTTCCTCTTATAAGCGACAATAAGTAAAACAGCAGCTACACCAAATGCAGCAACTCCACCAGCAGCACCAGTAATTATAGCAGAAGTACTATGTGATTTCTCTTCATCTGCAAATGGCCGCAGAGCTTCTTTTTTACTTTGTTCTACTTCTTGTTGCTTCTTCATTAAATCTGAAATTGTAGGATTCCGTCCTGCTAAGCTCGTATTTCCAGTGTTCATTTTAAATATCTCGATCCCATTTACAAGTGCATTAGCAAATTCAGTTCCAATACCAGATGGATGTACTGCAATCCAAAGTTTATCCTTCCCTGATTTATCATCAATAATATGAGTCACATAATCTTTTTCTAATGGAATTGCTTTTTTTCCATTTTTGAATGCAATTAAATCCATATCGCGTTCTGCAATTTGTCCATTGATATATACATTAAAGACCAATGAATTGACCCTCGTGGCATCAATAGTGAAATCACACCAGTGAAATCTCACGAGATATGAAAACCCCGGATCAACATTGAAAACCCAAGTAAGGTTATATTGTAAGTTCAGATTCGAATCATAACCCATTGCTCTACAACTCTCGTACACAGCAAGTGGTGCAATGTACGTTGGCAAGTCATCGTAACGAATTGTCATGTTGCTGCTCATTGTAACGCCTGATGCAGCGCCATCTACGTAAGGAGAATCATCGTACCAACTTCTCATTAACCCGCCTGAATCATTTTTCGGAGGAATATACTGTCCACCAATATTGACCCTATACAACAACTCCATTATATTATCCTTTACAGATATAGTTTGCTGAGCAGTAGCAAATTCAACGTCAAACCCAACCAACGTAGGATCAGGGCCGAAAAACAAATCAGGCGACGTGATCATTTCAATTCCATTAATAAATGCAAATGGTGAATCACCAAAAGGCTTAATTTTGATTTCCAGGGTTGGAGAATTAACAGGAGTTAAAATATATTCTTTAATAATGTAACTTTGTGAAAAGGCTTGAGCTGTTATAAAGGCACTGAAATTGCTTAATAATGTAAATTTACCTACAGAAACTGTGATATATGAATTGGAAATATTGAAATTAGGATAAGGAGATGGATTGAAATAAAGCCTGAGTAAAATATAAGTTGTTTGGTTTTTAACAGGAAGGTTATATGAAGATTCAGATTGAAAAATTCTTGCATTTATATATGGCACAACAGATGGAGAAGAAGGGCCTTGAGATTCAGGTTGTGAAATGACTGATTTATCACCTGAAATTAGATATTTCGCGTCTGGCTCCCATTTTCTCTCATCTTCATCCGTTCCACCATTTTCCGAACCACATGCTAATAATAATGTATTTTGATCATCACCTTTTGCAGTATGAAGCGAGCGAGAAATAGAAGAAAGACATACGAATAATAGCAAAATGTGGACGATCTTTGTTAACATGATGTTAACAAACGAAAGAAAAAGGCGTACAGGAGAACATGCGATCCTGTACGCCTAGTCAATGCAAAATGAAGCTTTTTTTTAAAGGAGGGGTTGTTTGTTTTTGATAAAGGCAAAAACCAGGTCATTTCTTCGCATCCATGAAAAGAGTGTTAGCTAAAATTCAACTATAGGATGCTGGGAAATAGACCAACAATGAAAAAAAGTTGAAATATTGTCAATTTCTTTCAACTTTTTCTTTTTGTTTGCCTTTTTTGACATCATTAAACACACACCAATCACTACTTAAAACTGGACGTTATGAATTAATGGATAGGAGTGAAAAATTGTAATGCAAACCTAAATAAATAAAATCTCTTCCTAAGCTTAGGAGAACCTCAAGAGGAAACATTGGCATAGAGTACTATTCGCACAACAATTTAGGAAATAGTACAAATGAGTGTATAGATAGTGCATTCATCATCTAAATATAAAATAGGTATTGCAAATATTAATATAAACAAATGAGAGATAATAAATTATAATAGTAGACAGTTAATGATTTCGACACAATCAATTTAAATCACTCTAGTATTCAAACATGATTAGAATGTGATTATGTGAGCATCTCGGTGAGTCGAAAAAAGAGAGTAGATAATAACAATAATTACAACGTCTAAATCCTAAATATGAAAAGAAAAAGAGAAAACAAGCAACAAATGACACTTACCGGTGTTCATGGTTCGGTTTGGATCGATTTTTCCCTAAACAACAACAGTAACAAATCCCACTTATTGGGGTCTGGGGAGGGTAGTAAGTACGCAGACCTTACCCCTACCCTTGGGTAGAGAGACTGGTAAATAAAATTAAGTAAGTCTTTTTTTCAAATATTAAAACTAAACCAAACCAATTAAGTTGATTTTTTACCGATTCGGTTTTTGTCGGTTGTTTTGATTTTTCCCCGGTTATTTATCGATTTTTTTCTTAAATATGAGACATACACTACCAAACACATATTCCAGCGACTACATTTTCAACATAACACTATCAAGCAATTGGTTTTTGAGAAATCTATCATTTATCAAGATATATTGATGATAATTGAATCAAATAGTGATGAATAATTTAAGTACTCAATTACAAATTGATTATTTTAAACATGAAATATATATATATATATATATATATATATATATATATATATATATATATATATATATATATATATATTCGGTTTGATTTATTTTTTTTTCTGGCTGTTTTTTTATTAAAACTAAAACCAAACTAATTTTCATCGATTTTTAAAATTCCAAACCAAAATCAAACCAAACCTAAAAAGTATTGATTTTTTGATCGATTTGATTCGATTTTTCAGATTTTTATGAGCATCCCTAATAATAGGAAAGACACATAAAAGAAGTTTAGTCAAATATAGGCATAACCAAATAGTGAAATGAATATGGTGATAAGTCTAATCACAGGGTTAGAGTCGAGCCGTGGACATAAATTTGCTTTTGTTAGAGAATACTTTATTTAACACTACGAGACTTTCTGGTGCGAAGCCCAAGTACCATGTATCATGTGGGTATTATAGTAGACAACATAATTTTACCAACAATTAACACTAAGATGGAGAGGGACCATCAAAATTAAAGATGATTTATTTTTTAAGAACCATGCAACGAGTGAAAAAATAAAAAAAACACAATATTACAATAGAATAACAAAAATGTACATAAACAATAACAAGGAGAGAAACCATCAAAATAAAAGATGAATTATTTCTCAAAACCAAGTCACATTGTAAAATATATTCTAATAAATATATTTAAGGTGAATCTTTTCGACTAGCCAAGGAATTATTTCTACGAGAATAAAAGAAAAAGTTGAATATTTCAATATATTCCCTAGTTGTTACTAAAACATACTTTGCAAAAACCTCATTTTTGAATCAATAATCTTTGAATACAGGTCAATCACCTAAACGCTAGGAGACGTGGTGATGAAATACAATTACAAAAGACAAGCAAAATAGCTTATCTGCTAGCCAAGGAGGGAGCCCAGAAGAATTCTTTTGAAAATATTTTTGTAACAACAATTCCTCCGATATTTACCGCATATATTTTTTGAATAGATATCACAAGAACTGTTTCATCAAACAAATTTTGGATGGTGATGTTGCTAACTTTAATCACAACGAGGGTGAATTGATATATCCCTTGAAACAAGCTACTGTCAATTGGAACCCTAGCTGGTAGTTTATAATGAATTGCAGGTTTTTAACCAGAACAAAAAAATATCCTTCAGCCTTCCTCAGGATTAATCATTCAATCAATTACTATGATCTTTGCTTACAACATCACTACAATTCAGTTCACATGTTTTACAAAGTATTACTAGTATTAAGTGCATGCTCGATAATTCATGCCACGTCCAACAAGCAAGATACGCGATATCTTAAATATTTTCTTTCATTTATGAAAGATTATTAATTAATTAACTTATATATAAAGCATCAACGTTAGGTGTTTAGTTGATCTTTATATTAACAATAACAATCATATGTTTAACAGCTTGTTTGGATGATTGTCCCCTATTGTATAGTATTCTGTTGTTATTTTAAATATAATATTTATTTTAATTGTTAGATAAATTTTATTTTATTGTATCATTAAATCCATCATTACATAATGATAAAACGTGCCACTTTATACGATCGATTTTAAGTGGTCGCATCGCTACCTTATCTTTTTCTCTCAATCTCATCTTTTATTATTATTAAATAATTTTATTTTATTATTTATCCTACATTTTTATATAATAATAACCTGTATTATAATCTTTTTATAATATTACAAGTTTATTTTTCATATTGCTTCTGCATAATATTACAAAACTATGACAAACGATATAATTTATTCAAATATTATATTTATCAACTACACACAAAAAAAAGCCATTTTTTTTGACTCATTCTTCTCCTTTTCATCTCTCCACCGACTCATCAGCGAGGTACGTTTTTGTTGCTATTTATCTTGTGGCCGAATGTTTAGTCATGTGTTTTCTGTTAAATTAAACGTTTTTGGCATGTGGGTATAATGTTTATTAATGTGCTTCATCGGCAAGGTTAGTTTTTTTGGTTATTTATGTTGTGCCCAAGTGTTTAGTTTTATGTTATAGCTTTTTTGGTTATTTATGTTGTGCCCAAGTGTTTAGTTTTATGTTTATGTTAAATTAAGCTTTTCTTTGGCATGTGGGTGTGTGTTGATTAATGTTCTTGTTTTCTGGGTTGTGATAAATCTTTTTGGGTGCTTCTTTATTGGGTGTTTCTTTGTGTTTATTTGATGTTGGTGGAATTTAGTATCTTTTTATATGCTTAGTATCCATTGCAGAACTTGATTTTTCATTGGCTCATGTGTAAGTTTTTTCTATATGTTTATAATGTTTTGAGTAAAGGGTTTTGTAATCAATTTGTTTTGTCTAAAATTTCTATGCCATTTTGGCGATAACTGCTATTTATTGATGATATACATTTACTTACATCTTGGCCTTCCATATGACGTATCCAAATGAAAAATATAGTTGTGGCCGAGCTAACGGGAATTCAAAATATAAAGAAATATTCAACATATAACATATATACTTAATTTTTTTGACCTATCGCAGTGTAATTTTTCGAGCACCCTGTTGGGGTGCAAATCCCATCCCACACCGGATGAAAAGGAGAAAGGTCACCAGAATATATATGGTTACCCAACCCCATTAGTATGAGGCCTTTTGGGGGTGTCCAAAAACAAATCCGTGAGGGCTTGGCCCAGAGCGGAAAATATCATACTAATGCGGGGTTGGGGTGAGGGTACACGCGGTCCCAACACACCCCTTGGACAAAGGTGGTTCCGCCGCTGCATATGAGGTGCAATATTTTTTTAAAAAAAGTGGTAAATCTGGATTTTCAATTATTCTCTGTAGCTTATCCTTCAAAAGTTTTGTTGAAGATTAGCTTTATCTTCATGTTTCTCTCTTATAAATGGTTTACCACAAGGGTTTTATAAAAGCTTTGTCTTTACATGGTTGCAGTTTCCAGTTGGTGCAGCTATCTCCAGGTTCATCTGGCTGTATCTTTGTTTTAAGTCCGTGATCTAATTGGTACAGATTTGCTGGTGGTGGGCAGATTCTTTTTGTGCATCATGAGTGAGTGTGGTGGTACTCGATATGAAGGGCTCGCCTCTATTGTTAGAAAGAACAGATAGTCTGACATTTGCTGAACGCCGTGATCAGTCACCCCTTACACCAGCTTCAGATAGTGTTGGTAGGGTCTCTAGCGGTGACAATACTGACGATGCTAATGTTGGAGGGAGAATCTACAAGTTTAATCACTGTGTATCTAGAGATTCTTCTGTTAACAGATTCAATGCTCCTAAGAAGAACAAGGAGGATGCAGGATCTAGTGTGATATATCGTAAGGGAGATGATATGGATCTCGGGAATGGTGCATCTCTTAGGCAGGTAGGGAACACTGAGAACTTTGTTACATCTGGAATGGTCCAGCCTATGCACTTTGTTACATCTGGAATCTGAATATTATTGATCCTTACTTTTTGTTATTAAGATTCATTTTAGTTACTTACATTTTATGCTTTGTGGTTTTGTTGCTATACTACAGTTATCCTCCCCCTCGCGAGAAATGTGCTGCTCCTTCCTCTGAGAACCCATACAAATACCGCGAGTTCATGATAAGATGGAGGACGGAAAAGACTATTGTGACATATGCAGGTATTCTTTGTGTTTAATTTGTAAGGATAATGGAGATACTCTTTTCTCTCTCAATTTCTTTTTTAAAGTTCTTGTCAGTGTGAATTTATAATGGGCATGCCCGACCCTCTTAAGTTCTTCCAGCTTTGGTTAACCTCTTGGCTGTTCAGTTAAGCATTGTTTTGATGATGACTATCCTTTCTTACGTTATTCTGGTCGATTTTGGTCTTTCTATTTAGACGTTTCTTGACCACTTCATATCCTGGCTGCTACAGTAAGTCTTATCTATTTCAATTTGTTTATGGACTCTGTCTAGTTTTTAGGATACTTTTGCGAAACAACCTTTCTACCCTCAAGGTAGGGGTAAGATCTACGTACACACTACCCTCCTCAGACCTCACTTGTGGGGTTATACTGGATTTTTTGTTGTTGTTGTTGTTGTTGTTATTTTTGCTCCGTCCAATTGGTAAACTTATATACATGGGTTGAACTCTGGTAATGTCCATACTTACAATCACTTGGATATGGAGTTTAACTAGCATGTCAAGTGAAACTAAGATCAAAGCTTGAATCTACGGCTAGAGTGGATCACGTAGATCTGAAAATAGTTGCAATGTCAGTGAACAATCACACTTGTTTTACATGAGGTTGATAGTTCTGAATCTACAATTAAAGCAGCTAGCAACACTGGAACCATAAAGTGCTAGCAACACTCTGCCTTTTGTTTTAATGGTATGATGCACAAATTAGACTTCCCTTGATCATTGCTATTGATAATAGTTGAGAATGGTATTGTGGCCAATGTTGCTCACGTATTGATTTGCTCGACAAAACTTAATCTACACTCGTGCTTTGCTTATGTCTGAGGCTTTAGTTTCATTAACGGTCAGAGATAAGAGCTCTTCTGATCCTGTTTTATCTCAATCAAACTCTACAAGTACTCTTTTCTGCCAATTAGAAATTCTCATCGAGATTATTATGCAAATAAAAAAAAACTTATCTTTCCTTGGTATTTAGTGCTGCCGATTAGGTGGGGACATGAGTCGAACTTGCAATCTTCAGGTCATGAGCATGTCTAGAACTATGATCTATTTTTAGATTAGAAATTCTGTAATTTCTGTGAAGTGTGTTTATGCACTTGTCACATTCTGTAATAATGATCAAGTGCTGAGGTATGCTGTTGGAGGTTTTACCTCAAAGAACCCCTAAATCTTTTTGGAGGAAAAGACCAGTTGAATCATCACATTTGCCTTCATTTTTATTGTAATCACAACCTGTAAGAAGGCATTGAGAAGTGAGGAAAAATCTACCATCTCAAACATTTTCTTTGGCTAAATGTAGAAAATTTGAACGTAAAGAACATGGTTCCAACTTCCGACTACGCATATAAAAGTTGGCAAACAATGAGAACAAAAACACATAATGAATCAACAAGCATGGGATATGAGCCTCATCGAGTTGTGAGAATTGGTACCTCAACTGATGATTTTGGTTCAAGCAATTATAAAATATTCTTTTTTCCACCTGGTTTCCGGTATACGCATTAGAACCTCGACTTATTTGGATTTGGATTGAGGAACGTGCACGGACAGCCATTGTTTGGGCTGCTATTTGAGTTTAAACTTGGGTTTGTAAAATTATTTAGAGTTTAGAACCACATAAAAAAGGGCAGCTCGCTTCTTCTATTGCTTCTCTTGTTCTGTCTTCTTCTTCAACATCCCTTAATTCTTTTTTCACTATATATAATACTTACTACCAAAGAACGTATTCCCTATCATTAGCAATTAAAAAATTGACACAACTCCATCCATATACACCTTCAACAATGAAAATATTCATAAGTACTACGAGATTGATAAATGCATCAGTCAACGTTTGAGGATGAATGTTCCAAAGAGGGGAATGATGTTACATCCCATATTTTCGTACGTGAGAATACGTCGTAAACCAATTGATATAAGCTTGGCAATGAGATCGTTTTTGATAGTACATAATGTATGTTCATCATTTCATCTTGGAGGTTATAAATCTTTAAAATCATGAATAACGAGTACCAAAAGGATTGAAAAGCTTAGACTCTAAACGAAATGAAGAAAATAAGTTTCGTCGAAAGTCAACAAGTTTGGAATGTTGTAAAATATACTTTTGGGTTGAGACTAGGGTGATTAACATGATAAGGAGGTTATGCTATGAGTTAATTTAGTCGTATGATAGTCATTTACTACCTTTTGAAGGCAAGCAAGTTGTGGAACAAGAGTTGGTAAAGGTCATCACAAGTTATATTCATAATTTTGCTGAAAATTAGGTCAAATGTAGATGATCTTTCCTCGTAATATACTTGGAATTATGGGGTGATATACCTACTAGATTGAAGATCTACAAGTCTAGTTTCTAACACATTAAACCATTTGTCGATACGATATCGGAGTACAGAGATATTCGTATTTTTGCGAGACTGCACAAGCAGCTCCCAATGGGACCCACTTAGGCGGTGGTCGACCTACTTCACTTTATAAACGATTGGGACGCCTATTTTTAACTCATTTTGACTCAAATTCGTCTCCAAACTTCTCCTAACCCTTCTAAACAAATACCACAAGGGTTTGAAGCGATTCCAAAGTGATTACACCATATTTCAACATCAAAACTTAGTTCTAGAGAAGAACAACTCTTTGAGGTTGTGTCATTGAGGATTATTGTGGGCTCTGTTTTGCTGAAATTCCAAGTTGTTGCTACTGGTTAAGGTGAGTATAACAGCCTACTAATCGTACTTAATCTTACTTGTATGTTGGTTAAGTTGTTTGGATGATAAACTACAAGATAGTACTTGGAGTAGCTTAAGTCACTTCTATGGTGTTGTATTGCTATTGAGGGTTGTTGTGAGCTGAATATAACTTGGATTTTGACTAGAAGTTACTGTAGGAGGTGTGTGTACTGTGTTTTTTCATGTGCTTAAGGTTATCTTGATGTTGATTAAGTTAAATGGATGGAGTAGACATGAACTAGTGAATAAAGTTACTAACTAAAGATAGTGGGAGTTGAGGATTGTTTCCTTTGTTATAAATATATGGTTTAAGGATGGAATCATTGATGAGTGACTTCATTATCATGTTAATGATACTATTATGTTAAAGTAAGAAGTCTATAAGGGGTTATATGGGTATATGAATTCCAATTGGAGCTTGCCTCTCGTCGTGAAGTAGTTGCGACTTGTTGTTATTTTATGGTGTCTTGTTATTGATGATTATGTATTGCTGGATTTCATCTGGTCATTGTTGTTGGTATATGGTACTGGAGGAGGCTCTTGTTACATGGGAGATGCTGTCCAAATTTACATAAACGAGCTACTAGTTTAAGTTGCGGACATAACCTTTACTCAACACTAATTTTGGATCTCCTTATGCTATGATAGATTGAGTTGAGTTATTTGAAGAATTACTTGAAAGGTATTAAGGACTCAATGAATTTAAGGTATGTTAAGGAAATTCCTTATTTCTTTTGGCATGATCTAAAGTGAAATGAATACACTATTTCATAACGAATCTACTCCTAGCAACTAAGGTTGTCCATGTTGTTCTTTCCTTATAAATTTATATGATCCTTGAATAGTACTGAGGTTCATATTGAGGGTATGGATGTCCATAATATTAATCGAAGGTGCAATGACCTTAAGCCACTCCGAAAGATTTAGAACGTGATTCCATGAGTCTATCATACATTATATATAGTATCTATTTTACTCTACCCGGGTGAAGAATGAAAAATGTCGGCTAAAGCCCATGGGATAAGGTTTGCAGATGTGATCATGAATCGAACCAGATCGAAACATTCAGCTGTCGACGGACAAATCCGGAACATCGACCGCAAACGAAGGATGGCCAGGCCCCGGCCAACTCCGTTCGCCGTTCCCACTCGGGAATCACTTCACTCCAGCGCCTCGTCAGTCTTCTTGCATATTTTCCAGCTTTGAAAATCGACTAAGCGTTGCGCCAAGCCTACTTGTGAAGAGAAGAGTCGTCGGGCTATTGCAGAGGATGGTATCATATTCTCTTATAAGAGAGGCACGCCTGCTTTTAGCTCGTAGTTTCACTCTTGCTTTTGCCTTGCCTTCTATTATATTAGTAAAGGGCGAATGGGGGGGCGTGTGCAATAATTTTCTTACTTTATCTCGATCGCTTCAATGCCTATAATTTGAGAGATAAGAGGAAAGCCCTCTCTCGAATTCGAAGATGTAACACAAATAATGACTCTCTTCGCCGGGATAAATTTTAGCGGCTCATATTTCAAATAAAGATCGCAGCGTGGAAAACTCCTTTTTTGGGGGGTCCAATCTGAAGCTCTTTCGAACAAGAGAGGAACGAGTGACCACAATCTCCGCTTAAGCGCTCGACATGCAGTTAGCTTAAAACATGTTCATCATGTGGTCGAGCGAAGCGCACCGAGTGGATAAAGAGTTTCCACTGATGGGGAGGTTCTTTAACTGGCTAATTGACTTAGTGAATCGGCTCTGACGCTCTCTGCGTCCGTGGGATCAACTCCACCTTAGAGATCTTCCAGATCCGCAACTACAAGCTCTCGAGTGGGAACAGGATCTCCTACTGCTGATTGGTATGCAATCGAAGAAAGCATCCAAAACAGTAGAGAATATCAGAAACGGGTTTAGTGAGAAAATTAGCTCACACCTATCTTTGATGAAAGAAACCCAACAAAATCCGGGTTTTTTCTAGACTAGACCTTCGGGATTTTTTTAGGGTATACATGCATTGATCCAGTCGAAGAACCTGCTCCAGAGCTATGAACAGTTGACAGCTAATGATTTCTACTTTACTAAGCCAGTTCGCTAAGTTAAGGTCCATGCTTGAAACGAAAAAAAAAGAGGAAGGGGAAGGGGTCGACCAAAGCTGTGGAGGAGCCGCGGTATAGTCGGTCGGGTATGGAACCTATTGTGCAACCACTGATAAGTTGGGTTTACCGAGCTCCACGTGGCCGGGTACGATTATACCGAGCCTTATGATGGCCGGGTATGTTTTTATCGAGTCCTTTTTGAGGCCGAGTACGATATGATGATGATGATGCCCACAAAGGCGTATATTTTTAAAAGTTTATGTATATATATGTATTATGCATTTCATGTCAGTATCCCCTAGAGGCACTCAGATGGTACATGTTGTATCTCCTCTATCTCTCTTTACATTACTATTCTTGTTTATGCTTTCCTACCTTACATACTCGGTACTTTATTCGTATTGATGTCCCTTTTGCCTAGGGACACTAAATTTCATACTCGCAGGTCTTGATAGACAGGTTGAGAGTTTTCCTAGTAGGCTATCAGCTCAGTGGAAGGTGTTGGTGTACTCTACTTGCTCTGGAGTTTCCTATTTGGTCAGTATGCTTTGGATATATATTGATTGGTATGGCAGGGCCCTGTCCCGACCTTTATGATTTTATGTACTCTTAGAGACTTGTAGACAAATGTCAGGTGTATGAATACTTGTATGGCCTTGTCGGACTATGCTTTGAGTTTACAAATGGTCATGTCGGCCTTATAGGCCCGTATGTCATATGTATAAGTTTGTATATCATGTTGGGTCATCATATGTTGAGTATTCCCTTATGTCTATTTTTGTTATGTTATGATGGGTTTCCTGGCTCATTTACTCATGATAGTATGATAAAAAAGATGTGTTATGTTGATACTGAGTTGAGTAAGGCACCGGGTGCCCGTCGCGGCCCTTCGATTTGGGTTGTGACAGAAGTGGTATCAGAGCGGTTGTGTCCTAGGGAGTCTACAATCCATGTGTAGTAGAGTTTTGTTTATGGGTGTGTAGTGCACCACACTTATAAACAGGAGGCTGTAGGGCATGTTGGGACTGTCACTGTTTCTTCTTACTCTAGATCGTGTGGTAGAGCTCAATTGTAAGAATTCAAACTTCTAAATTCAATTTTTTCGTAAAAAAATGATACCTCATCCAAATAGATACTTGGTACGAGATTGAATGTTGCTGTGGAAGAGTTGAGTCGATGGAACTCGATTTTGCATCATGCTTATGATGAGTAAATGTAAGGTTTTCAGTAGATTTTTTGTGTATTAAGATGCGTAAGTTTCTTGATAAGGAGGCCTAAGGCATGATTATCTATCTACCCATATGGTTTCGAAAGAAAAAGAAAATCAGAAGGTAGATACAAATTTCAACAAGTAAAAAAGCAAGGTGCCGAAGGTTACGAGGTACCAGTTAGTGAAGGTTTTGAGTTTTTGCAACTCAGGCAGAGAAATATATGTATTCTGAGTTACCTTCAACAGTAATAAAGTTATGTTCAATTAGCCACACCATTCTCAGCATGCCCTATGTGAGTTAACAGATATAGTTTATGAGAAGAAGGGGATAGCAAGATCCAAGTGGGGCTAGAGTAACCAAAAGTTGTAGATGGATTATTATCATTAGCTAACATTTTCAAAGGATATTGCACATGTGGTAATAGTTCTCCTTGTGAAATACCCCGATGGTGCAATCTAGAATAGTACATTCAGATATGAATACTAGAATGTCTGGAAAAAATTTAGAGGATTGGCACTGGAATCCTAGAAGGGATAAATATTTACCTTTATAAGGCTCCCGTTCCTAGTAAAGACAGAATGCTAGGTGACCTGAAGAGCCAGTGAGATGAAGCAATGTGAGCTAAAAGTGAAAGAATGTTTTGTTGAAGTTATCAGAATAAAGTGATAGACAGAAATATTAGCCAAGGAATATGAACAGAGTAATTGAAGCATTGTGAGTAAGATGTGATAAATGGATGATAACGTAAATCAAAATATGACAGGATGATAGAGTCTATAGTCAAGTAAAGGAAAAGACAAGAGGTGACAAGCCTTGAGACAATAATAAAGTATAGGCCAAAGGTCATATCTTCATTTTGAGAAATGAGTTGGTGAGTCCAACGTGATTACCAGAAGGCTAAGTTAGACCCCCTGTAGTAACGAAAATTATTATGGTCTAGTAAACAAGATAAAATCAAACATGAATTAGGGACCGAAGGATTTGATAATGGTCAACATCATGAGAATTTCAGATATTGTGCTCCAAGGAAGTCGTTTACCTAAAGCAAGCACTCTGAGCAGAGTCAATTAAGGGACTAAGTGTGCCAGTTACAGTCGGTGACATCTTCGCGCGTAAAAAATTTAGTTATCCCTGTTACAGAAGGTTACCATAAGGCGATTAAGGCTCATTGATGATGTGAAAAGACACCAAAGATGAAGAGGTAATATATCTATATGTATATCGTCATAGTACTAAATATTAGTACTCCCCTAAAAGGGAAAATATGGTATGGTATGGTATTAAGTCAGAGTAAAGCGGTTCAGGTAATTATAAAAATGGTAAAGGAGGAATGTGGTAAAAAGGAGAGGGTAGATGTTGCATTTATTCAATTCCTACAGATATATTGTGACCCTAGAACATTATACAAGCACGACACCGGGGAGAGGCAGTAAAACTTTTCGGCCAAGATGTTATTGATAAATAAGTGTGAATGGACACTTGATACATCAGGAGCTAGTGGCTAGAGGTAAGTTAAGCAAAAAGATATATCCTAAGAGAAATTATGTAGAATATATATATATATATATATATATATATATATATATATATATATATATATATATATATGGACCAACGAGTAATTAGTAGTTGATTTAGGATAATCTCGGTTATGGCTAGATATGAGGTCAAAGATAAATCAATAGATCATGCAAGATAAATGTAGTGAACCGCAGTATAGGGAAGTCACTCTAGTAGAAATGAGATCGCAATTATCAAAAAAAAATTTAAGTAGGATTTGAGGCAGTTAAATACATTTAAGTTTTATGAAAATAAGAGAGAGTGCCACTAATGGACAATCAAAATTTGATCCTAGAAGTAACCCTACGAGCACAAGCGCATGAAGTTATATAACTAAGGATTATTATAGGCGAGTAAGAGCAACGAAACTTTCGTTCGGGTGCACGATATAACAAGCTCGCAACTTTACATGACCTAGAAGGTCTCCCTAAATAGTGCAATGAAAGACTAGTTGAGGAAATAAGGAAAAACGATTCCACCTAAGCATAGTGAGCTAAAGAGTAAATGATCTTGTAACAACAGTCTCATTGTAATATTGTATACACTCCATAAGAAAGTGGCACCCATTACGGATAATGAAAGGAAAAAAAAAGTCATCAAAGGTGATGTTTGAGATTATATGAGATACAGGAAATTATAGTATTAGTGGGCAATAACACAAGCCAAGTATTCATGCAACAAGTGATAGAACGACCAGGAAAAGTAATTACTTACATTTAAGGACAACTGACAAGGAACGAAAGGAAATTTATGGTGTTAGCAAGTTAAAGGAAATTTGCAAGTAGTATAAATAGATATGTGTAGGTCGTAAGGTAAAGTATTGTAGAGCAATAAGGTTTTAGATAGATAGGAGTAAGGATATGAAAATGTGGGGGAGAAGGTGACGAGAATATATATGTCCTCGGTATTAAACCCATCAAAACAAGGGAGCTGATGATTTTCATATGTAATAGAAAGCTCGGTACAGCCTGAATGAACATAGAGGAGTCTAAGACTAGGAGCAACTAGAAGCGATGAAATGCTGCCCCCATAGTAGAATAAGGGTGTAATTGTGATACGTAAGAGGATGGCATTAAGGCCTTTGATTGAAGAATAATTTAAAGAAAAGGGATTTTATGAATTGCACAAGATTGAAATACCCCCATAAGATGAATCATGTTAGGATGCTATGAAATATAGTTATGGAAGTATTGTATTGTCCATAGGTGGATCGTAACGAATCACTTCAGATATTGCCGATGAGACGTGAGCCCTAGTGACAATCTATTAAATAAGAGATTTCAAGTTATCTGTGGTAGATTATGGATCAACATTAAGGTGAATCTGCAATAGATGGATAAAAGTTGCAGCGTATGAGATGATATTAGACCGTCATTATTAAGATAAACAGTAATGAGGAAGCATTAAAGGACGTAGATTTATACATATTGGACAAACAGCGAAAGAGTAACTAGGAGCTGGGTGGCAAACCTCGGTAATAATAAACGGAAGTAAGAGTTAGGATATAGTATGAACTACCTATATATAATAAAACCATAAGAATAGATAACCGAGGCTATGAAGCAATATATATATATATATATATATATATATATATATATATATATATATATATATATATATATATATATATATATATATATATATATCAATAGTCATAAGTTCAACTAAGTACCAAGTGAAGAATTTCAGTACACCTATAGATGCCTAGAGAGACAGCTTGTCATAGTTCTGTATATGTTCAGAAAGTGAGGCCTAAAGATTGGATAAAAGCTGGAGGAAAAAAAGGCAGAAGAGTCTCATAGGCACACATTCAAGTATACGATTGTACATGATGCATGACACAAGGTAATGACAGTTACGAGATTGGAAGAATTCCGACCACATGTCATGGTATGAGAAAGAGGCCTAAAGGGGGGAATACCCCGGCCCTTGGATTTATTTAACAATTTCCTAGATGTCAAGGACAATATAAAAGTATTCATAAGATCTACAAGTTATGAGACTTATAAATGCATCAATCAACATTTGAGGACTAATGTTCTAAAGGGGAGAATGATGTTACATCCCATGATTTCATACGTGAGAATACGCCATAAACTAATTGATATAAGCTCGAAAATGAGAATTTTTTTTAAAGTACATAACATATGTTAATCATTTTATTTTGGAGGTAAATCTTTAAGATCATTAATAGCGAGTACCAAAAAGGTTGGAAAGCTTAGAAGCTAAACGAATTGAAGAAAATAAGTTTCATCGAAAGTCAACAAGTTTGGAATGTTATAAAATATACTTTTGGGGTGATACTAGGATGGTTAACATGATAAGGAGGTTATTCTATGAGTTAATCTAGTCATATGATAGTCATTTACCACGTTTTGAAGGCAAGCAAGTTGTAGAACAAGAATTGGCAAAGGTCATCACAAGTTAGTCATAATTTTGCTGAAAATTAGGTCAAATGTAGATGATCTTTTTTCCTAATATACTTGGAATTATGGGGCGATCTACATATCAAATTGAATATCTATGAGTCTATTTTTTAACACATTAAATTTTTTTTCGATAAATTATAGGAGTAGAGAAATATTCACGTTTCACAAGATTGCGCATGCAGCTCCCAATGGGACCCATTTAGGTGGTGGTCGACCTACTTCACTTTATAAGCGATTGGGATGCCTATTTTTAACTCATTTCCAACTCAACTTTGTCTCCAAACTTCTCCTAACCCTTCTAAATAGATACCACAAGGGTTTGAAGTGATTCCAAAGTGATTACACCAGATTTCAACATCAAAACTTGGTTCTAGAGAAGAACAACACCTCTTTGAGGTTGTGTTGACATTGAGAATTGTTGTGGGCCGTGTTTTGCTGAAATTCCAAGTTGTTGCTACTGGATAAGGTGAGTATAACAGCCTACTAATTGTGCTTAAGCTTTCTTTTCTGTTGGTTGAGTTGTTAGGATGATAAACTACAACATAGTACTTGAATTAACTTAAGTAATTTCTATGGTGTTGTATTGCTATTAAGGGTTGTTGTGAGATGAATATAGCTTGGATTTCAACTAGAAGTTAGTGTAGGAGGTGTGTGTATTGTATTCTTGCATGTGCTTAAGGTTATCTTGATGTTGATTAAGTTAAATGGATAGAGTAGACATGAACTAGTGAATAAAGTTACTAATTGAATATAGTTGGAGTTGAGGATTGTTTCCTTTGCTATAAATATATGGTATTAGGATGGAATCATTGATGAGTGACTTCATTATCATGTTAATGATACTATTAAGTTAAAGTAAGGAGCCTATAAGAGGTGATATGGGTATATGAATTCCAATTGGAGCTTGTCCCTCATCATGAAGTAGTTGTGACTTGTTGTTATTTTATGGTGTCTTGTTATTGATAATTATGTATGGATGGATTTCTCTGGTCATTGTTGTTGGTATATGGTACTTGAGGAGGCTCTTGTTACAGGGGAGATTCTGTCCTAATTTACATAAACAAGCTACTAGTTTAAGTTTCTAATTTTGAATCTTCCTATGCTATGGTGGATTGAATTAAGTTATTTGAAGAATTACTTGAAATGTATTAAGGAATCAATGGAGTTAAGGTATGTTACGGCAATCCCTTATATCTTTTGGTGATCTAAAGTGAAATGAATACGCTATTTCATAACAGATCTACTCCTAGCAACTAAGGTTGTCCATGTTGTTCTTTCCTTATAAACTTATATGATCTCTGAACCGTACTGAGGTTCATATTGAGGGTATGGATGTCCATAATGTTAATCGAAGGTGCAATGACCTTAAGTCACTCCAAAAGGTTTAGAACGTGATTCCACGATTCTAGCATGTATTATATATAGTATCTATTTTACTCTACCGAGCCGCGCTATAGTCGGTCGGGTACGACACCTATTATGCTACCATTGATCAGTTGGGTTTACCAAGCTCCACATGGCCGGATACGATTATACCGAGCCTTATGATGACCGGGTATGTTTTTACCGACTCCTCTTTGAGGCCGGGTACGATATGATGATGATGATGCCCATAGAGGCGTTTGTTTTTAAAAGTTTATGCATATATATGTATTATGCATTTCATGTCAGCAACTCCCAGAGACACTCAGATGCTACAGGTTGTATCTCCTTTATCTCTCTTTATATTATTATTCTTGTTTATGCTTTCCTACCTTACATACTCGGTACTTTATATTCGTACTGATGTTCCTTTTGCGCGGAAACGCTGCATTTCATGCCCGCAGGTCTTGATTGACAGGTCGAGAGTCCTCCTAGTAGGGTATTAGCTCAGTGGAAGGTGTTGGTGCACTCCACTTTCTCCGAAGTTGCCTATTTGGTCAGTATGCTTTGGATATATATTGATTGGTCTAGCGGGGCTCTGTCCCGACCTTTATGATTTTATGTATTCTTAGAGGCTTGTAGATAGATATCAGGTGTATGGATACTTGTATGGCCTTGTCGGCCTATGCTTTGAGTTTACAAATGGTCATGTCGGCCTTATAGGCCCGTATGTCATATGTATAAGTTTGTATATCATGTTGGATCATCATATGTTAAATATTCCCTTATGTTTATTCTTGTTATCTCATGACGGGTTTCCTGGCTCATTTACTCATGATAGTATGATAAGAAAGATATGTTATGTTGGTACTCGATTGAGTAAGGCACCAGATGCCCGCCGTGAACCTTCGGTTTGGGTCGTGACACACCCGGTAGCATTCAATGAAGAATATTCTGCAATGTTAAATACATGGTCTGTTATTGAGAATTATGGAATTCATAGCATGCCTCTACACATTCTTTAATGTCCCCCATAATTGTCATTTAAGAGGGGCTTGATAGTTGATCCTAGGACCTTGTTCCCTAGATGCAACTATAAATAGTAATTTCAATAGCCAATTTAATGGCTCGAATTTTCTGACAAACTTATACTATGTATTACTAAGTTCAATAACACTTTATTTCTTATCTATTAGTATCATTATTGCCTACGAAATGACTGTTCTTTGAACCAAGATATTTATTGTCTTATCTTGATTTTAACGTGAAGCCTTTTATTTTTATTTAATTTATTTATCATTTTGGGATCAAATCGATTCACTTGTCTATAAATCACGTACAAATTCAATTGTACCATTTTACTGTAAACAGAAGAAATCTTAGAGTAACATTAAAATTATGTATATGTGTAATATATTGGTCAACAGTTGAAGCAGAGACGGATCCGGATTCACAATTCTATCACATCTCATCTAATTAATGGGTTCAAAATTTATTAATTGTATATACCTAATAATTTTTTTGGACAAAAATATATTGAATGAACGAAGGTTATGAGTTTAGTTGAACTCATGATTTCTACCCTAGATACACCTTTTAAGTTCAAGCCTTGAAATTATCACTAATTCTTTGCATGAACAATCGACATATATATAACTTAAATTCATTTTTTAATTGGGATGCAAATGCAGTCTTTGGTAGAGTTTCCACCGTGTGTAGCCTTTTTGCATGTTTTCATCATGTTGTTAATGCGAAGTCCTTTAAATAGGTTGTTTTATAATATTCTAGCTAGCTTCTATTTTAAGGCCAAATTGAAAAATTTGAATTAAAACCCACACATAATGCCATCACGTTGGATTTGGTGGTATTTGTCGTTGTCACGATCAATTCTAATTATAAAAGTTCCACTCCAAAAAAGAATAATTGAAAGTCCGATTAATGATCCAACAACAAAGCGCTCTTACATAGCACGTAGTTCTACTTACATCCACTTAGACATAAAACTTTTTTTTAGAAAGAGGTGTCGAATACGTATTATACTTTAACGCAAATAGAAAAAATTCTTTCTCTTTGGCATAAAAACCTACGATGCATAAGTTGAAACTTATACTTAATTGAGTGTTAGAAAATTAAATTCTCTTCTATACCTTTAAATAAACTTTTTTGGTCACTTATCCCTATGCTAAGAGCTAAACTTATAGCAGGATTTAACTTATACTAGTATTTATAAACGTGCATTGAATGTTAATAATGACAAATAATAATTTAAATATTTATTTATATGAAGGAACAATAAATTTTGATTACAATCATCTAAATACCAAAAAAATATTATTATATTAACATAATATATGAATTTAAAATAAAAGGACATCATCAAAACTTACACAAATGATTAATTTTGTCATTTTAGTTAGATGATTATATATTACAGTTTAAAAGTATTTAATGTGATGGTATCTTAACGAACAATTCTTTGTGGATAATATTTTTTGTGTATGTTTCCTCCTAATCTGTTGCTTGCTTTGCATTACTCTAATTATCGATCATGATATCCCTCTTGAAAGTGTATCATACAGTTGTTCGTGCAAGAAAATATATTACGGTAAATACAGTCTAATATTTTGGATGTTTATCCTTATGCTTTATTTATTATAGTTGCAAAACATGAACATATTATAAAAGTATATTCCTTAGTTTTGGAAGGTAAAAGTTGAATTCAGGATAAGAATATACTTAGAAGTACATTATAATTAGTATCATAATATTTATATGTATGACGTTTTTGACAAAACTTCTATATACCTTCTGTGTGCTATATTGTCAATACAGAAAGCAATTCCTAATACGTAACCTAATAGTGTAAAAAATTTCAAATTTAAATTAGAAAAAAAAACAATTAATATAAAATATCTTTCGTGTTACCATTTGGTGGAAATATGAAGGGAATAATTAAAGTACATTATTGGATAAGTCCATAAAAGATATATACACCCAACTCGTTAGAGAAGATAGTCGTGGCAACCACATTATAGTCTTTCTACTAATTCGTTTCTTCAAATTTTTGATCACTTATATATTTCTCATCCCTTTATGTATTTCTCAAAGAGAAACCAGTAGTTAGCTTGTTAATTAAAGTCAAATGGGTTCAAGTTCACAAATATGCCACCAAGAAGAGAAGAAAACCGTTTCATTCTTTGACTATGTTGCCAATATGTTAAAAGAATCATTTCAATGCCTTACCATTATCCTCCTCAGCCTTCTCCTCCCTCTCTCTTTTATCGTCCTCGCCAGGCTCTCAGTCGCTCGTTATCTCATTACCACCTCAGCTGAGTACTACACACTGCCTGATTCTCTTCTCGTCAAAATCTTCCTCTACGCAAATCCCAATATTTTGCACGTACTAGTTCCGCTTGTTGCCGTTTCAGCTCTCATCTACGGGTTAACAGGTCGAACCATACTGTTCATTAAACAATCCGCGGATCACATGACTTATTCTAAACCTTGTCTGTATACCGCCTGGTTTTTTCTTTTCATGCTTCAACTATGCGTGTGCATAGGCGTAGAAGGTAGCATAGCTATTGGGATAGGTGGTAGTTCAAGTTTTAGTCATCATGAAAGATTATGTTTATTGAGTAGAGTTATATTCTTTTTCGGGTTGCATGAAACGACATCGTTTTGGTCAAAGAAAGGGGTGAAGCCGGTAGCGAATGACACGATTTTCGGGGTCGAAACGGCGGATGATAGGGTGGTTGAGAAGGTGGCAATGGCAATGAATTTTGGTGTGTTGTGGTGGTGGAAATTGAGGGATGAAGTTGAGTCTTTAGTTGTTGTGGCTGAGGTGAAAAGAGAGTTGATAGGTAGTGTTGATTTGGTTGATTTTGTTGGTTGGTGGTTGTATTATATGACTGTGGCTATTGGTATGGTTAAGATTGTGAAGGGTCTAATTTGGGTTTGTTTTGTTTTGTTTTGTGGGAATGTAGTTGAATTGGAAAATGCCGTCTATTCTACAAGAAATGATGACAAGGTCTGAGAATTGATCCTTTTTTTTTTTGTCTCTATACAGTTGTAATCTTGATTGTTAAAGAGGGAGTAGATAATTGTTTTTGTTTGGTCAATGAGGGGGACATGTATGTATTCTTTAGTAAAACAAATGCAAATAGAAGATGGTGTAACGCAGTTGACTTGTTTGGAAGGAGAAAGATAATTTTGATCTTTTGTTTCAGAAAGAAATAAATGGTTCAAAAGAAATTGAAATAACCATATCATATTAAAAAGCAATCAATTTTATTAAAATAGTAGAGAGAAAATAATAAAAGAATTAAATGTGTACTTCTTTCTTTGTCTATCTAGTTCAAGAAGGGGTGCTTGATTGATTGATTCTGTATTTCTATACTTATTCAAGCCCTTCTAATTTGATGGAACCTATGATATGAAAGGGTGAAACGGAACAAATCTCCGCTCCTAAACTTTAAAGCCATTAAAGAACAATAGTTATGCACAAAAGAGTACAAATTGACTTACTATACTTCGGAGTACCAAACAAGGATGCTGATATATTGATAGCATTCCAAGTAACTCCTTAACCTGGAATTCCACAAGATCGGACGAAACTAATTAACCTTTCAAAAAGACAACCTGATGCACAAACTATTCTGCAAGGTTTGGAGACCCCAAGTGGTGTGATACAAGCAGCCTATTCTGATACAAGTATCAGTAGTTGATTCCACGGCTTGAACTTGTGATATATAAACCACACAGAAACAATTTTACTGTAGCTCTAAAATTCCCTTTACTAATTAAACTTTCAGTAATATAAAATCTAAAGAAGGGTAATTACATTAAGAAGCATAAATTGGATGATGGAAAGTTACTCTTCTTTGAAAAATTGTTCAGTTTGCAATCATGATTAGTACTCAAATGTTATTATCCAAGAGTGAATTATCCAAAGAAACCATGATTAGTTTCAAATGCACAAAACTTAAAGACTACTCTGACCTCTTCAATTTTTCTGGATGCCCAACAAATCAGAAATGTTTTTGATGTTGTGTGTTTCTTTTCTATTTCCTTAAGACAAGTAAGCCAGACAAAGTCATATGATTATCAGGCTTTTGTCCTGTGCCCTGTCATAACTAAAATGACATAATAATGTACCTCCTTTTTTTCATTACTTTGACCAAAAAAAAAAAGTACAATCCAGTATAATTTCACTTAGTGAGGTCTGGGGAGGGTAGTATGTACGCAGACCTTACCCCTACCCTGGGGTAGAGAGGCTGTTTCCAAATAGACCCCCGGCATCCTTCCCTCCAAGAACTACCCACCTTTGCTCTTGGGGAGACTCGAACTAACAACCTCTCGGTTGGAAGTGGGGGTTGCTTACCGTCAGAGCAAGCCTCCGAAGCTCAATTGCTCTACACACTGTATCACTTCTGTTCCTTACTAAGACATTTGGCCTGCAGACTTTCCTTTTTGTTTCTCTTATGCCCATTTCCTTCTAACCATGGCATTTCAACAATATCTCATTGTCTCAATCGTCTTGTCCAAATGCATAAAATTCTTTAATCAATCAAACTCGTTAAAGCCAATGATGAGCTACCTCAATCAAGGTTGCTTTTAGAGATACAAACAATACGAGAGACTATCTTTCATCTGGACTCTATGCTTGTCCCGGGCATGAAAACATCATCCTGGCATCGGTCTTCTAAATTTTTGCCATGCACAAGTTATTTTTATTTCCGAGGACAAAAACTTCACTTTCAAACCCGAGTATATTCCTTTCTATATCTTCCAGCAGTAAAATACAAACCCGAGTATATTCCTTTCTATATCTTCCAGCAGTAAAATACAGGTTGCCATAAGCCTAACATCACCAAGGCTATAAATCTGATCAAGACTACTTCTCCAGGTTAGCAGTTAGCAATATAATAGGGGAAAAGATTGTACAGTTCTAGGATCATGGATCAAGTTTCAATCCCCGCCATTGGATTCAGTGTATTCCAGGCTGGTCACAATCATCTTCAGGAGTGTGGGAGAAATGAATTGGTCAACAGAGTAATAGATCCTTTGTTTGAATTGGATAGTGAGGATATTGATTCTCTTTACTCTGTGCTTGACCTGAAATATCAAGAGAATACATCAGACGAACATGTTCAACTATCAGAAGATCAGCAACAGAACATCTCAGATTATTGCACTCAAAGTGATGACTCTTCTTCCAACATGGACTTTCCCCTGCAACCTGTCCAAATTCAGTCCACCTTTGAAGCATCTAATAGGATTCAGCCTCAAGTGCCAAGGCTTGGCAATTTCCATGGAAAGAAAACAAATCCTATTTCTTCAGCATCGTTGGAGCTGTTGAACAATTGTGGGAGATTTTTCAAGAAATCAAATGAGGAAAATTTGAGCAACGTACACATCAACGAGGCTCATGTAGGTAACATCCCTAAGTTGTCAACAGAAGAAATCTTGTGAGTTGCTGGAGAAAGATAGATACAGTACTCCACTCAAATGGTAGATGGCCTTTCCATGTTTATACATCCTTATGCGTCAGCACTTTCGGGCCTTTCTATGGAGCAAACAAGGGACATGGAACTTGTTCACCTCCTTCTAGCTGCTGCAGAAGAAGTGGATCAACAGCAATTTCATCTGGCTAGCCAATCCGTTGCACGTTGCCTGTGGAAGGCATCTGCTACAGGTAATTTTGAACTATGTGATCACTTCTATTAGAAAGTATACACTTTTATTTACTTAATTATATCTCCAACACGCTCCACCACTTGTGGGTCTAATTCTTTCATCGGCAAGCACGTGGGAATTCGTTTTTTTATAGTGGGTGGTAGTGAGACTTGAACCCAAGACCTGATCTTATACCATGTTGAATTGTGTGACTATTGAGAGAATACACATGTATTTACTTGATTAATCTTCAACAGGTAATCCAATCCAGAGAATTTGTTTCTATTTTGGTAAAGCTTTACAAGAAAGGATTGATCGAGAAACAGGAAGGTCCCCATGTTTTGAAAGAAATTAAGGTTTTTAAGCACTCTGGCGTTAGGTACCACACCTGAAGCCTTAACCTGCCACACAGAAATTCCATTCAGCCAAGTAATGCAGTTCGCAGGAGTTCAAGCAATAATTGAAAATGTTAAAGGTGCTACCAAGATCCATTTGGTTGATTTTAATATCAGAACTGGAATTCAGTGTACATGCAAGCTCTTGCAGAACAACGTGACCATCCAATTGAGCTTCTGAAGATAACAGCCATTGGACACCAAGAAAAAGAGAAAATAGAAGAAACAGGCAAGAGATTACAAAGCTTTGCCAATTCCTTGAATCTGCCCTTTTCATTTAATAGTCTTTATGTCTGACATGAAAGATCTCAGGGTAGAATCAGTCAATGTTAAGGCAGATGGAACTGTGGCTGTCTATTGTAACGTTGTACTAAGGACAATGATCAGCAGGCCAGAGTATATGGATAACACGATGCGAGTAATCAGAGGACTCAGACCATCCGTAGTTGTTGTTTGTGAGGTGGAAGCAAACCATAAGTGACCTTTGTTAGGATTTATGCCCGTCACTAGAGGGGGGTGAATAGTGCGGCACGAGAATATTGATAAATATTGCGGAATTAAAATTACAGGAATAAAATAAATTCGGTAATTAAAATAGTAAGGAAAGAACACACCGAATTTATCCTGGTTCACCACAACTTGTGGTTAGTCCAGTCCCCGAGAGACTCTCTCGAGATTCCACTAACTCTCTTAAGCTTACGGGTGCCTAACAAACCGTTACACTTGCTCGTAGATGTACACTCTACAAGACTTCAACTTGCTCGAGGATACCGCACCTCAAGACTTCACCTTGCTCGTGGATACCGCACCACAAGACTTCAACCACTAAGATTGAGGGTACTTAGCAAACCCGACAATCAATGAGAAGATATGGTCTTCTCAAACACCTTTCTCTTTTACAACAATAACTCTCTCAAAAGAGTAGGTAAAGAGATACAATATTAGCTCTATGAACAACTCAAAGTTGTCTCTCAAATGGCTCAACAAAAGCTCTATAATGATGCACAAATGATATCAATATGTATATGAATAATGAGAGGTGTTGTGTGTTTCAATTCAGCTCAAAAGACCTTTATTTATAGGTGGTAGAAGTAGTATTTCCGTTGCTTAATTGGCAATCAGTTATGCTGATTTTATGCCAAGATAATCGATTATCAGATTTGGATAATCGATTATCAGCTTACCGTTACAATATCGGAAGCTGATTTTATGCAACATAATCGATTATCAGATATGCATAATCGATTATTTTGTTACAGTGTTCAAAAACTTGGCAATGAATACAAGATAATCGATTATGCACTTCTGATAATCGATTATTTTGCTGTTTTGTAAATTCCGGTTTACACTGTCTTAACATAATCGATTATCAACATAGACATAATCGATTATTTCTGTCCAGCTTTGAAAGACATGTTTAAAATTCATTTTGGCTAAAATGAAAAATGTTTGAAATTATTTTGTTTGAAGTATTTGAAATATGATTTGATAAAATGATTTTATGCATATTTATGATGACCTATGTTGAGCCAAAAGACGAGATAACTTTAAACGTTGCTCTTACATTTGTTCTACCAAACGACCTACGCCATGGGTCTTCGGTCTTGAACTTTTGAGCTCGTCTTTGGCTTGTCTATGCAATTCCGTCATCAATATGCTTCTCGGCATTCAATCTTGATTGTTTGTCATATAATAACTTTGTTCGACACTTGACTTCATTGTTTGTCATTCATCGACTTCGTTGTTTGTCATTCATCAAAACCTATACCTGAAAATCATGCTAATACAACCAAAGCACACATATCATGGATAAAATGATTTTCTACAACCTTCATTTTGAACCGTTTTGTGGAGGCACTTTTCTTTTATAGTGTGCTTTTTGATTGCTTTGAGGACTGCATGGATAGAGATAATTTGGTTAGAAAGAGGACTGAGGTATTTCATATTGGTGAAGGTATCCGGAATATGGTTGCAGCTGAGGGTGCAGAAAGGTTCACACGGAATATGAAGCTTGATGTATGGAGAGCATATTTTGCAAGGTTTGGAATGGTTGAAATGGAGCTCAGTGAGTCATCTTGGTATCAAGCAAATCTGATTCTCAAGCAATTTTCCCAAGGCAGTTCCTGCAATGTTCAAAATGATGGAAAGGCGCTCCTTGTAGTATGGAAAGGAACACCCATTGAATCTATTTCTATTTGGAAGTTCTTGTAAAGACAGCTAAAAAGGGTAGCTTAGAGTCATTGTAGCTAGGCAGAAATGCAAGTAGCATATATCAAGAATAAAATGAGAGAAAGCCGTTTGAGATGGTTGGGTTATGTCCTGTGTCGACCTCGTGCATTAATCAGTAAATGTTCAATAGTGGTGAGTAAAAGTGATAAAAGTCATAAAACAAGACGAGGTAGACCTAAAATCACATGGATGAAAATTGTCCCTAAAGACCTACAATCTCTTGGAATCCATGAAGACCTAGCGAAAAATAGGCACAACGGAAGAAAAAGATCAACATAAATTGGGAATATGTTTTGATCAATTAGTATGTTTTGTTTAGGTCCTATGTTTTCAAAATTCTTTTAGTCCTGCTGAAGATTTATATGAGCAAAAATAGAGAACTTTTTTATTTTTTGTTCATATTGTATAATATTGATATGAGATGAGCTTAAATGGAGTGATATGGCCAGTGATGATTTACATAGCCAACCCCAACTTGCTCGCGATTGAGATGTAGTTGTTGTTGTTGTTGTTGTTGTGTTACTTTAGCTGGCATCATCTTGGGCATCTCCATGACTCTTCAAACAACTATCGAATTGCCATGCAACCAAAATATTGTTGGAAACACGTTCTCAAGGCTTTATACTAAAACGTGTGTTCTTATGTGTAGGTTTTGATGAATGACACGAAGCGCAAAGTGATATATGACGAAGTTCAAGTACAAGCGCATAATTGGTGGATAACGAGATTCAAGCACAAGACAAAGTTTTATAGTTTAAATGAGTCGTTCTTAATTGTGATCTTGATCCGACAACTTGACTCATGACATGGCTTCTCTCGTAAAATTATTTTTACAAAATCATGCATATTTAATTTAATGCTAAATGATTTTAAATCATGCATATTTACTTCAGTCAAAATGATTTTTAAACATGCCTCTAAAATCTGGACTAAGATAATCGATTATGTACTTATGATAATCGATTATGTTAAGCCAAGACTGCATGACAATCGATTGTGAACTAATGACAATCGATTGTGTTAAGGCAGTGAGGATCAGGTTTTTCAAACCTGCATGACAATCGATTGTGAACCTTATGACAATCGATTGTGATGAGGCAGTGTACATCAAAGTTTTTCAAAACTCAGAATAATCTATTGTGAAGCTAATGACAATCGATTGTGAAGAGACAGTGTCCATCAGCTTTTTAAAAGTCACAAAATAATCGATTGTGAACTTATGACAATCGATTGTGTTGAGGCAGTGACTTCCAGACTTTTTCAAAATTATTAAATAATCGATTGTGAGTATATAACAATCGATTGTCACGAGGCAGTGTCTAAAATGATTTTCAAAGTTTGATAAATAATCGATTGTTAACATTGCACAATCGATTGTGAAGCTGACCGTTGTCGTAAAATTTTCAAATACCGTCAGGTAATCGATTGTTGATTTTGTACAATCGATTGTTGATATTGAAATCTGAAAAAGATTTTTTGAACGTTGCTGAATAATCGATTATTGATTTGGTATAATCGATTATTTTACGTAAAATCTGGAAATGATTTTTTGAACGTTGCCAATAATCGATTGTTGATCTTGGACAATCGATTGTTAAGCGTAAAATCTGGGATTGATTTTTGGAACGATTGGCAAACAATCGATTGTGGCTTCCTGACAATCGATTGTCACAGAGTAAAATCAGCAACTCTTAATTGGCAATTAGGCAACGGTAATGCCAAGTTTTTCAACTATAAATACAGCTTCATTTCAGTGTTTTAAACACCACAACACACAATAACTGATCATTCTATTGCTATAAGCTTGCATATTATTGTTTATCATTTTATATTCATTTCATAAAGCTTTTGAGAGCCAAAGTCTTGTCCATAGTTGTTGTAATCTTGAGCCTACTTCTTTTACTCATATCTACTCATTAAGGAGTGTTTTGTTTGAGTGCTTAGTGTTTTGTACACTTGTAAGAGAATTGTGATTCTCTTGTTGTAAGGAACTTGTGTTTCCTTGGTTGAAGTCTTGGAGTGTTGTATCTCCGAGCAAAGGTGTTAAGGCTTGTGTCCTTAAGTTGTAAAGGTTTGTTGAGCACCCGTAAGCTTGACAAGTTAGTGGAAAATCTCGAGAGAGTCTCTCGGGGACTGGACTAGCCACGTGTTGTGGTGAACCAGAATACATCGGTGCGTTCTTTCCTTTTGTTTATTTAACGCACTTAATTATTTCCTGCAAATTTTAATTTTCGCAAGTTTACACTAAATTTTATTATAACGCTATTCACCCCCCCTCTAGCGTTAAGCGTATTATCTAACAATTGGAATCAGAGCCCAACTCTCTGAAGACTTAACAGTTTGAGAGAACCATCCATGGCTTCTACTCGTGACTCTTTTGCAGGAATTAATGAAGGACAATGCTCCACACGACCACCTCTATTCAACGGTACAAACTACACGTACTGGAAGGAGATGATGAAAATTTTCGTTCAAGCAAACAACTTTCATCTCTGGAAGGTGATAACGAAGGAAAATCAAATTCCAACCAAAAAGGTTGAAAACGAATGGGTTCCCAAGTCCGAAGAAGAATATGACGCGGATGATATCCGAAAGGTTCAAAATAATGCTAAAGCAATTAATTTATTATATTGTGCTGTAAATTCTGACGATTACAGGAAAATATCGTGTTGCACAACGGCAAAGGAAATGTGGGACAAGTTGGAAATTACGTACGAAGGTAAGGACCAGGTAAGGGAAGCTAAAATTGATTTCCTAACCCATGCTTATGAATTATTTCACATGAAGGAAGGTGAAAAGGTGGATGAAATGTTCGAACGATTTTCAATAATCGTAAATGACCTACATGCCCTCAAGAAGACATTCACGGACAGAGAACTGGTTCGAAAAATTCTTAGAAGTCTCACTCCGGCATGGCGATCAAAGGCCGACGCAATTCAAGAATCCATTGGCGTCTCAAATGTCACAATCGACGCATTAAGAGGTAACCTTAAGACTTATGAATCTACAATACTTTGTTGGAAATCATGTATACCTTTGATATGTGCGCTTTGGTTGTATGAGCATGATTTTCAGATATAGGTTTTGATGAATGACAAACAATGAAGTCAAGTGTATAATCAAATGGCGAGAAGCATACTGATGACGGAATTGCATGAACGAGCCAAAGAAGTTCAAGACCGAAGACCCAAGACGTAGGTCGTTTGGTAGAACCAATGTAAGGACAAAGTTTAAGTTATCTTATCCTTTGGCTGAACATTAGGTCATCATAAACATGCATAAAATTACTTTATTAAATTATATATATCATAAATACTTTTAATTACTTCAAACAAAATGATTTTAACGTTTTCATTTCAACCAAAATGGGTTTTGAAGTAAGTTTTCAATTCTGGTATACTCTGGTATACACAGTGTATATCAAGTGTATATAATCGACCATTGCCAAAGTTTTGAACACTGGAACAACATAGTCGATTGTATACTTTAACAATCGATTATGAACAATCGATTGTCCCTTCATACAATCGATTATTTATTGACCGTTCCCACAGAATCCTAAATTGATTTTTGAACGTTGAAGACAATCGATTATTCAGGTTTAACAATCGATTGTTTAGCCTAAAATCAGGAATCTGTTTTTTGAACGTTGGTCAGACAATCGATTGTCACCTCCAAACAATCGATTGTTTGAGCACAGAATCAGGGATTTGATTTGTCAATTAAGCAACGGTCAGCACTACTTTTTCACCTATAAAAAGAGGTCTTTTGAGCTGATTTTAAACACACAACTCCTGCATATATTGATATACATATTGATCATTTTCAAGCATCATTTTAGAGCTTTTGTTGAGCCATTTGATAGACAACTTTGTGTTGTTCATAGAGCTTATTTTGTTTCTCTTTATCCACTCTATTGAGAGAGTATTTTTTGTAAAAGAGAGTTGTTTGAGAAGAACATATCTTCTCATTTGTCGGGTTTGCTAAGTACCCAAAGTTTTAGTGGTTGAAGTCTTGGGGTGAGGTATCCTCAAGCAAGTGAAGTCTTAAGGTGCGGTATCCTTGAGCAACTGTAACGGTTTGTTAAGCACCCGTAAGCTTGACGAATATAGTGGAATCTCGAGAGAGTTTCTCGGGGACTGGACTAGCCACGGGTTGTGGTGAACCAGGATAAAATACGGTGTGTTCTTTCTTGATTATTTCAATTACCGTATTTACTTATTCCTGCAATTTTAAATTCCGCAATATTTCAATATTCTCGTGCCTCACTATTCACCCCCCCCCCCTAGTGAACGACATAAATTCTAACATACTTAACCCTCTTGTTGATGATCAAAGGAGGCAAAGAATAGCGCTTAAGGCAAGCACAAGCAAACATCAAGTTGATGAAGACGGAGACAACGAGTTTGGACTCGTTATCAAAAGATTTCAAAAGTTCATGCGAAAGGAGTATGAACGAAAGGGCAAAAAGCAAGGCGAGCAAATAAAGTGCTATGAATGCGGTGAAACCGGGCACATCAAATCAAATTGCCCAAACATCAAAAAGGAGAAGAAACCTTTTAAGAAGCAACGTGCATACATTTCTTGGGGAGGAGACTCCGGAGATGAGTCAAGCGAAGAAGAAGAAGACGAAGCCGCAAACCTTTGTCTTATGGCGCAAGAAGACAAGCAAGATGAGGTATGTCAAATCTCTTCTAATAACTTCTTTACTCTTGAAGAAATGCGAACTGCTTTTGATGAGCTATATACTGAATTTATTAAAGCTTCAAAAACTGTCAAGAGCATAAAAGAAAATGCTTCTCTAAAAGAAAAAGATTTTCAAAAATAGCTTTCTTTAAAAGAAAAGGATTTAGAAAAACTGGTTTTAGAAAATGAAAAGCTGAAAGAGGAAAACAAGTTTTTCGGTAAAAGAAGCGCCGACAAGCCTGAAAGTTCTATTAAAAATTGCTCTTCTTGCATGCATCTTGAAAATGAGGTAGATAGACTTAAAGGTACCTTAGATAAGTTTAATTCTTCTCACAAAAACTTGAATGAGGTCCTTGTTAATTTGAAGTCAACCAAGCATGGCATAGGTTTTAAGAATGAGCCTAAAGAAAAGGTTGAAGCCAAACCCCAACCACCTAAGGCTCAACCTAGGATTAATAAAACAAATGCTTATCCTAGAAAGAGCAATCCTAGAACAAATATGCATGTTAGACCAAATGTTGAACATTTTAGAAGACCTAGAAATGACTTACCACCTAGAAAAGACTACCCTAGAAATGATGCATATTTTAGGCCAAACACTAGAAGGAGTTTTGAACCTCCTAGAACATCTAGACATGACCATTACTCTAGAAACGCTGCTCATTTTAGAACTAATAGTAGGAGAAATGGTTCTCATGAAATGTGCAATAGTCATAATGAAAATAGAGTAATTCATTTTCGTCCATCAAGTTACTATGAACCTAGAAGGATGCATAACCCCAATGTGACTTGTCATTATTGTAGACGCATTGGTCATATTGCCCCTGCATGCTTTACACGACATAGACATATCACTCAATCGCATCATTATAATATGCCTAACCCTCAAGGACCCAAAATGGCATGGGTACCTAAAACGCATTAACTTGTTTTGTAGGTATGTTTGAAGGGATCAAGTGTACTATGGTACCTTGATAGTGGATGCTCCAAACATATGACGGGAGACGAATCCAAATTCCTTCAACTAGAACACAAAGAAGGAGGAAGTGTGATTTTTGGGGATAACAATAAAGGAAAGATCATTGGCATCGGATCGGTCGGTAAGGATGAAAATTCCTCTATTAAGCATATATTACTTGTGAAAGGTTTAAAGCATAATCTCTTGAGCATAAGTCAATTATGTGACAAGGGAAATCTTGCCCTATTTGATTCGGATGAATGCTTAGTGTTTAGACGTAGTGATTTCAAAATTATCCTTCGTGGTTTTAGAGTGGATAATATTTACATGGTTGATCTTGCTAATTCCTCACCCGAATATGTGGATTGCCTTATGAGCAAAGAGGATGATACTTGGCTATGGCATCGTAGAGTTGCTCATATAACCATGCATCTTTTGAACAAATTGATTTCTCAAAACTTAGTTATTGGCCTTCCCAAATTGAAATTTGAAAATGACTCTATCTGTGATTCTTGTCAAAAAGGGAAGCAAACAAAAGCATCTTTCAAATCCAAAAATATTGTTTCAACTTCTAGACCATTGCAATTGCTTCACATGGATTTATTTGGACCAACTCGCATTGAAAGTCTAGGAAGAAATCGTTATGCTTTTGTGATTGTTGATGATTATTCTAGATTTACTTGGACTTTATTTCTTGCCAATAAAAGTGATGCTTTTCAGAATTTTAAATATTTTCTTAAGCGTGTCCAAAACGAGAAGGAAACAACCGTCACTTCAATTAGAAGTGATCATGGGGGAGAGTTTGATCACAATCTCTTTGCGGACTTTTGTGACGAACTCGGTATCGAGCATACCTTTTCCGCTCCACGTACACCACAACAAAATGGGGTGGTGGAAAGGAAAATAGGTGTCTCGAAGAGATGGCTAGAACCATGCTCGAAGAGGCTAAGATTCCCAAACATTTTTGGGCGGATGCCGTGAGTACCGCATGCTACATCTTAAATAGAGTAGTCATAAGGCCAATACTCATGAAGACCCCTTATGAACTCTACAAGGGAAGGAAACCAAATATCTCCCATTTTAGAGTATTCGGTTGTAAATGTTTTATTCATAACAATGGCAAAGATCAATTGGGAAAGTTTGATGCTAAGTCTGATGAGGGAATTTTCATTGGTTATTCCTCAAGTAGCAAAGCATATAGGGTTTTTAATAAAAGAACCGAAACTGTGGAGGAATCCCCTCATGTAGTATTTGCCGAAAATAATGCTCGCTTGGCGAGAAAGAATTCCGGTTTTGATCTTGCAGGTATTTTAGATAGCTTGAAAGACAAAATACAAGAGGAAACGCCTAAAGAAAATCAAGACGAAATTTTGAAACAACCAACGGAGGAAGCGCCACAATTGGAGAATGAAACGAAAATGCCTAACGAGTGGAGGACAATTAAAGATCACCCTCTCGAACAGGTAATTAGCGACGTCGGAGAAAAGGTAAGTACCCCAAACTCCCTTAAGAACACCTTAGGACATACTGCTTTTGTGTCTCAAATTGAACCAATAACCATCTCCGAAGCAATTGGGGATGAATTTTGGACCTTGGCAATGCAAGAGGAGCTTAACCAATTCAAACGGAATGACGTTTAGGATTTGGTGCCAAGACCCAAAAATCATACCATAATTGGTACGAAATGGGTTTTTCGAAACAAACTAGATGAAAATGGTGTAATCACTAGAAACAAAGCTAGGCTTGTAGCAAAAGGCTATAATCAAGAAGAGGGTATTGACTATGAAGAAACATATGATCCCGTAGCTAGATTAGAAGCTATTCGTCTATTGCTCGCGTTTGCCTCTTCTATGAATTTCAATTTATATCAAATGGATGTGAAAAGTGCTTTTCTAAATGGTGTTATACAAGAAGAAGTTTATGTTGAACAACCCCCCGGTTTTGAAGATTTTAAATCTCCCGATCATGTTTTCAAACTCAAAAAGGCTCTCTATGGTTTAAAACAAGCTCCCCGAGCTTGGTATGAAAGATTGAGTAAATTTCTATTGGAAAATGATTTCATTAGGGGGAAAGTTGACACCACCCTTTTTGTTAAGCAACAATGATATTTTATTAGTTCAAATATATGTGGATGATATCATATTTGGTGCTACTAACAATGTCTTATGCAAGGAATTTTCCGACTTAATGACAAGCGAATTTGAGATGTCTATGATGGGTGAGTTAACATTCTTTTTGGGATTACAAGTAAAGCAAATGAAAGAAGGTACGTTCATTTGCCAAGCCAAATATTGCAAAGAATTGCTGAAACGATTTGAAATGAACAATGCAAAAGCAATGGCGACTCCCATGAGCACATCCGATCATCTAGACAAAGATGAGAAAGGTAAGGAAGTCGACACTAAGAAGTATCGAGGTATGATTGGCTCTCTTCTCTATCTTACTGCTAGTCGTCCGGACATCATGTTTAGCGTGTGTTTATGCGCCCGTTATCAATCGTGTCCGAAGGAGTCTCACCTTATTGCGGTAAACGGATTTTGAAGTACCTTGTTGATACTACAAATGTGTGTCTATGGTACCCCAAAGGTTCTTCATGCCAACTCGTTGGCTATTCCGACTCCGATTTTGCTGGATGCAAATTGGACCGCAAAAGCACCAGTGGCACTTGCCATTTGCTCGGTAGCTCTCTCGTTTCTTGGTTTAGCAAGAAACAAGTAAGTGTTGCGTTGTCCACAACCTAGGTTGAATATGTAGCCACGGGGAGTTGTTGCGCTCAAATCCTCTGGATGAAACAACAACTCTTGGACTATGGCCTAAGTCTTGATCATATCCCTCTTAGATGTGATAATACTAGTGCCATATGCTTGACGAAGAACCCCGTTCTTCATTCGCGAACAAAACACATTGAAAATAGACATCATTTTATAAGAGATCACGTTCTCAAGGGCGATGTCGAAATCGAATTTGTTGAAACCAAAGACCAATTGGCCGACATCTTTACTAAGCCCTTAGAGAAAGAGTCCTTCTTCTGAATTCGTAGTGAAGTCGGGATTCTTGACTCCACGTTGATCTAAGTCATGCATTGCATCTTTTTATCTTACATGATTTCTAACTTGAGCGTCGAAGACGTCTAACAAATTTTTGCAGGTATCGCCCTAAAGGTAGGGGGAATTATAAAGCATGACGCGCAATAATCAAGTCTTCTTCAGAAAATTCGGTCTCTGTCGTCTAAATAATCGATTATCTCGTATCAATAATCGATTGTTCTGCTATTACTTGAGTTATTGTACTCTCTTTAAGTAATCACGTTTTCTTTCCAATAAATAAACAAGTTTTATTTACATTTTTGGCATCTTCTTATATTATTTTTGCTAATGGCAAAAGGGGGAAGATAACGGGTATGCACTCTCAATATTTATAAGCTTAAATTGAGGGGGAATTCATATATTGAGGGGGAACTAATCGCATACTTATTGCATATCTTTACGTGTCTTGAATCGTCATTATAAATTGTTTAAGTTGCATATCCCGCTTAAAGTTTGCCATTATCAAAAAGGGGGAAATTATTGGAAACACGTTCTCAAGGCTTTATACTAAAACGTGTGTTCTTATGTGTAGGTTTTGATGAATGACAAACGAAGCGCAAAGTGATATATGACGAAGTTCAAGTACAAGCGCATAATTGGTGGATAACGAGATTCAAGCACAAGACAAAGTTTTATAGTTTAAATGAGTCGTTCTTAATTGTGATCTTGATCCGACAACTTGACTCATGACATGGCTTCTCTCGTAAAATTATTTTTACAAAATCATGCATATTTAATTTAATGCTAAATGATTCTAAATCATGCATATTTACTTCAGTCAAAATGATTTTTAAACATGCCTCTAAAATCTGGACTAAGATAATCGATTATGTACTTATGATAATCGATTATGTTAAGCCAAGACTGCATGACAATCGATTGTGAACTAATGACAATCGATTGTGTTAAGGCAGTAAGGATCAGGTTTTTCAAACCTGCATGACAATCGATTGTGAACCTTATGACAATCGATTGTGATGAGGCAGTGTACATCAAAGTTTTTCAAAACTCAGAATAATCGATTGTGAAGCTAATGACAATCGATTGTGAAGAGACAGTGTCCATCAGTTTTTTAAAAGTCACAAAATAATCGATTGTGAACTTATGACAATCGATTGTGTTGAGGCAGTGACTTCCAGACTTTTTCAAAATTATTAAATAATCGATTGTGAATATATAACAATCGATTGTCACGAGGCAGTGTCTAAAATGATTTTCAAAGTCTGATAAATAATCGATTGTTAAATTGCACAATCGATTGTGAAGCTGACCGTTGTCGTAAAATTTTTAAATACCGTCAGGTAATCGATTGTTGATTTTGTACAATCGATTGTTGATATTGAAATCTGAAAAAGATTTTTTGAACGTTGCTAAATAATCGATTATTGATTTGGTATAATCGATTGTTTTACGTAAAATCTGGAAATGATTTTTTGAACGTTGCCAATAATCGATTGTTGATCTTGGACAATCGATTGTTAAGCGTAAAATCTGGGATTGATTTTTGGAACGATTGGCAAACAATCGATTGTGGCTTCCTGACAATCGATTGTCACAGAGTAAAATCAACAACTCTTAATTGGCAATTAGGCAACGGTAATGCCAAGTTTTTCAACTATAAATACAGCTTCATTTCAGTGTTTTAAACACAACAACACACAACAACTGATCATTCTATTGCTATAAGCTTGCATATTATTGTTTATCATTTTATATTCATTTCATAAAGCTTTTGAGAGCCAAAGTCTTGTCCATAGTTGTTGTAATCTTGAGCCTACTTCTTTTACTCATATCTACTCATTAAGGAGTGTTTTGTTTGAGTGCTTAGTGTTTTGTACACTTGTAAGAGAATTGTGATTCTCTTGTTGTAAGGAACTTGTGTTTCCTTGGTTGAAGTCTTGGAGTATTGTATCTCCGAGCAAAGGTGTTAAGGCTTGTGTCCTTAAGTTGTAAAGGTTTGTTGAGCACCCGTAAGCTTGACAAGTTAGTGGAAAATCTCGAAAGAGTCTCTCGGGGACTGGACTAGCCACGTGTTGTGGTGAACCAGAATACATCGGTGCGTTCTTTCCTTTGTTTATTTAACGCACTTAATTATTTCCTGCAAATTTTAATTTCCGCAAGTTTACGCTAAATTTTATTATAACGCTATTCACCCCCTCTAGCGTTAAGTGTATTATCTAACAAATATACCATGGGAAGAATGCTTTTTTTGTTTCTCAACTTCTTTTTAATCAAAATGAAAGAATCAGTGAGTGAACATCATAATCGTCACAAGAAAACAAAGAGTCCAAGATAGATGCCATTCAGCCTTTGCAATATTTTGCTTACAGACAGTTTCCAGGGCACCTTCTTAATTTCATGAGCTGGTTCTTGTCTACATTTACAATAAAATGTTGGTATTCTGATAATTCCATCATGTTCCCTAATAGTAATTTGAGAAACCACTCAAGTATACTCTGTAATAACTTACTCATTTCCTGCTTAACCACTGACTACCTGACAAAAATAAAGCACGTCCAGTCGTCCACTAGTAAGTGATGAATTTCTTATTCTCGAATGGCATTTCTTATTGACATCCATTGTCCTGCCAGTCCTTCCAACAAAATCCAGCTATATTTCATCACCTCATTAACATAGGATAACATCCAACATGTGATCACTTCAGTAGATCATATCATATTTGGTAGTTTGTGCATAGATTGCCAAATTATTGATCTGTTTATGTCGCTAACAAGCATCGAAGCTGTAAGCTCAATGCTTACAGTTTTGTACTCAAATTTTAACATTCAACAGCTAGCCCATGCAGACCTTTCTAATTATAAAAGATTGGACTACATTCAGTCCTGAGCCCTATAGTAAATAGGAAAAGCATTAATCAGATTAGGAGGCAAGTTACGATTAGCCAAAGCTCTGAGATTAGTTTAAGGAATGGGCAAAAGGAGGCATGAAATAAATGAGAATAAATGAAGAAATGCATAAAAGTACTAATTTGGTGCTGCTCCTATTCCAGTGAAAGAAAAAATTCATCAAGGAAAACATGACTTATGAACAATATATCAATCAGTTTACAATCTTAAATTAAGTAAAACTAAGGCCGGGAGCTTTGGATGCATTTTGCTCATCCATCACTTGCCTCACAACCTCAGAGTCAACATACCTGGCCATACCTGCAAGGATATTCGAAAGAAGCACATAATCACCACTGTATTTGTTTTCCATCTCCATGATCTTCTGCATAACTCTTTCTCCCATATCTGCATTATCATGAAAACTACAAGCTCCCAATAGTGTTCTCCAAATCACAACATTAGACATAGCATTAGGTATCTCCAAAGCTATTTCTTCTGCTTCTACTAACCTACCTTCTCTGCCTAACATGTCTATCAAGCTGCCATAATGCTTAATGTCTGGTTGAATCCCAAACTCATCAACCATCTTCCTGAAAAACTCGAGCTCCTCATCCACTAGACCTCCATGACTGCAAGCATTGAGCATGCTCAAAAACGTTATGCGATTCGGTTCAACACCTGCATCCACCATCATCTGATAACTGTCCGAAGCTTCTTTTGCCATCCCATGCATTGCATGTCCTGATATTATCGACGTCCATGACACCAAATTCCTTCTTTCATTTAATATATCCTCAAAAACTCTCACAGCATCATCTATGCTTCCACCTTTAGCATAAGCATCTACAAGCGAATTCATAACACGGATATCAAAAGCATTAATACCACTTTTCTTCCCGTAAGCATGAACCATTTGGCAACACTCTAGACACCGAACATTCCCAATAGCTGGGAAAATCGCCAAAAGACTCACTTCACTTGGTTTAATCCCCTCGACCACAACCATTTCTCGAAACAAAGTCAAAGCCTCATTAAACCGACCCATCCGCGTATACCCATCAATAAGCCCCGTCCAAGAAATGACATTCTTCTCCGGCATCGCATCGAACACCACCCGAGCAACCTTAACATCACCCCATTTAATAGAACCACTGATCAAAGTATTCCAAGTGACAGAATTTCTAACAGGCATTTCATCGAACTCCTTCTTCGCTTCCCCAGCAAAACCACATTCACCATACATGTTAACCAGAGCAGTTTGCACATAAACATGGGACTCGAATCCATCCTCAAGCTCAAACAATGAAGCTGTTTTCCAGTATCCCGTTGTGCTAAATTGGCCGATGCTTTGATCAAAAAAGAATATGTAAAGCTATCAGAAAATATAACTTTTTGATACTGGAATCGGAGTTTCTGGAAAAGAAAAAAGGCTTCTTGAGGATAAATACCAAGAGAGTAATGCCGAATTACAGAGTTCCACAGAGTTAATATGATGGGTATTGAACTTGTGTTGAAGGTATTTTCAGCAGTGGTGAATATTAACTGAGTATGAATCTGTTGAATTCCTCTGCGGTAGTTTTGGTGTGTTTTAACGAGGTTAAGAAGATGATTAACATGTTAGATATATGGACTTATACTATATACATATATATATGGACAATATATGGATGAATTATATGTTATGTGCTATTTTTTGGTTTGGCCTAAATTAGTGGTTTTTTGGACATTATTATTAAGGAGGCCAATACATTATCATATAAAGTATATGGTATAATTTCTTGTGTAGATACCCATAAAGAGTAACCTTAGTTAATGATGGGCTAACTAAGGTTACATACATGTAACTAAGGTTACATTCTTGTGACCTTTGAGTTTTCTTAAGTTACATTCTCATAAGGGGGTTATGATTCCCATTTGATGCAAGACATTCTCTTTTTTTTCCCTTTGAAATTAGAGAGCAAATCATTGTCTTGCACATCAAGTGGAAAGCCAAACCTTGGACAATCTTCAAGCCGGATCAAGGAGCTTCCACCTATGAATTCAGGTACGTTTCCGCTTATGTTATAGTTCCAAATAATTCGATATGAAAGCTACAATTTTATAGTCGGATTTATTCCAACATAACATCTCTGCCCATTAATAGCAGCAAGTTTGCATTTTTAACTATGAGAAAGCTTGTTCTTTGAGCCTTAACGGACTAAATTACCTAGTAGTTAAATAATAACAAAAAGCCAGCCCTCCCGACATGTTTTTTAAAGTATAAACTACTACTAATGGTTGTGTCTTATGCACGTTTAGACAGTTGCGTAACATTTGCCGAATGTGATTTATAAACATTTGTAAGTCACATTAGCGAATATTTGTAGATTTGTAAGTCTGATTTGTATGAAACTTAGACTTCCCATTTGTTAGGATCAGGAACTTCCATAGTGCGAATTTTCGTCTAATATTATGATGACAATAACAAAGAGCAAATTGATAATAGCAATTATTAAAGCATATTCCTTTCGGGTAAGGGTAAAGCTCGTCTACATATTATCCTCTCCAGACCCCACTTTGTGGAACTATACTGGGTAGTTGTTGTTGTTGTTAATAATTAAAGCATATGAAGAAGATACTAATTTAACGTGATTCAGTTGACCTACGTCTACAAGCGAACTATAGTAACAAGAGTACAAAAGAGTGTACAAAATTAGAGCAAAATACTCTTATTAATCTCAAACTCCCGAGAGAATAACCTTGCAAGATCACTCCAATAAAATGGGATCACACAAGTGTTTCTTAACACTAGGGGTGTTCAAAACCAATCCGAAACCGAAAACCGATCCAAACCGAAGCTTAACGGCTTACTAGTAACGGCTTAACGGCTTAACGGATGGGGAACGGATTGAATTTTTTTATTAACGGCTTATCGGTTTGGGGATGGATTATTAAATCTTAACGGCTAATCCGTTAACCCGTTAAGAATATATATATATATATATATATATATATATATATATATATATATATATATATATATATATATATATATATATATATATATATATATATATATATATATATATATATATATATATATATATATATATATATATATATATATATATATATATATATATATATATATAATTTAGTGATAGAATTGAGTTGTCTAATACATATATAGTTCTATGTGTGTCAAGGAAAAAGAAGAATTGAAAAGGTTGGTTATGACTAGAGGAACGACACCCCATGAAATAAATTTGTGCATTTTAGATGATTGCTTGTGGAAAATGGAGAACGATAGTTATTTATAGAAGAGGAGTGTAGAGAGTAGAATTTAACAGAGCACTTCAGTTTTTAAAAGTTCATTGTGGGAGCTGAATGGAAATTTGCGTGACAGATTTTTTTTGGTTATATCTAAAGCTTATGAGTACACATGTAGTGTGGCCTCTAACAGAAGATAAGTTCTGTTTTATTTTTCTCGATACTGAACTAGTAGTGAATTTATCTATTTTATAATCTACATGCTGATGGCGACTTTTTCATTAGCTGCATCATATTGCCTCTAAAATATTATTTTTATGGCAATTCATTATTTCTAAGACGAGGAGAATAAGAGATATTTAGTGAACATGTATGTTAGTCCGATAAACCGCCCATTAACCGCCCTATAAGAGCTAACCTGATACCAATCCGCCCGATATCTTATCGGATGGCTAACGGATTAATACATTTAAAAGCCGATAACCGCTAAGCCAAATCGTTAAGAGTAAAAAGCCGCCCAATCTGCCCGATGAACACCCCTACTTAACACTCAACTTTTACAATATACTCTTAATTATTGAAGGAGGAGAAGAAACGAAAAATAAAAACTCAAGTCTTGTTGGTGTGTCTAAAATGAATTAATGGCAATTTTTTCCACATGCCTTTTGCTATGGTTTCTACAAGAAACTTCATGTAAAACCTCATTTAAGAGATTTAAAATAATACATGGTTTTGACTTTTTATCTATGACGGCAAACTCCTCGTCCGTCATTTTATTCGGCTTCTTCTTTGTTCCTTGCAATGCCAAGGTTAAGCCATTATGAATTAGGATAACTTCCATCTTTAGTTACCACATTTCGAAGTTTGCACTTCGGTCAAATTTCTCAACATAGGTCTTTGTTAGAGTCATTTTGGCTATTGAAACTAACTCAGTTAGATGTGGCTCTGATACCACTATAATGAATTAATGGCATTTCCTTTTATAAGCAAAAAAGTATTGGCTTTCATGGTGTAAAAGAAAAAAAACCAACTTATGCAAATGATATTCACCGTATAGTGCAATATTTTTTGGTCTCAAAGAATATTGCCAACAAAATCTACTTTGCAGATATGGACTTCACTAGTCAAAATATTGGCCATATTACAACATTTGTTGAATGAGATTACAAGTCAATTTGTCAAATACGATTTAATGACTTATAGTCATATTCTGTGCTAGCGATTTATAATTTTCATTTAGAGGATCTGCATTTATTGATTCGTTGATAAGTTATTTATCAATTGCTATTTATAAGTTGCATTTACAGATTTGAATCATAAGTTGTTTACTGATTGTAAATTATAAATTATTAAATAAAATGACAATTATTGATTGTGATTTATAGGTCGTATTAACTTATTGCGATTATAAATTATATTTACTAATTAGGATTATGAGTTATAACTATGATTTATAAGTCGTACTTAGTTTTTAAGTTGGGTTATTAATTGCGTTGTATAGCGATTGTGATTTATAAGTCGCATTTAGTGATTTATAAGTTGCAGGATTGATAATTCTTACCAGTTTGACCATAGAATTTGGTTAAATTTTGTGGCGTTTCAGTTGATGACTATACTAAGGCATCTTGATGTCCCCGCCGGCCAAGTCGCTGAGGCATAGCCATATGATATGACGCCATCAAAGCATTGTACTTGTGTTGGGTAGAGGGGATTGAGGAAAGTAAAAATTATTTACAAACAGAAGGACCGTTACTTGTCTTTGCTTACTTCTGTTATTACGTTTTGACTATTATTATTATTACGTCTGCACTACTCTTGTTATTATACAACCTTCACACTTACATTTAGAGTGCCTTCTTTTCTCTTCTATAATTTTTCAGTCAAACGTGCTACTAGATTTTAAAAACGTGCTAATTGGTAAAGCTGAAAACGTGAATGACTTTATTTTGTTGTTGCCAATAAAAAAAAAACACCAAATCTTGCTTGATGTAATTTCTATTTTTGGTGTTACATTTTAATGAATTCACTTGTACGTTGCCACTGGTTAGGTAGACTATATCCTCAACTTTTATAAACTTAAAGGATAATATGTGCTCATGCGCATGTTAAAGGGATCAATATAAACCCAACCCCAAAGGTAAGGAATAAATTTGACTAAAACCAAACAACTTCTAAAAATACGTTTAAAATCCTATTCCATCATATATTATTGCATAAATTGGTATGGAAGAAATAGGCAACAATTATATGTAATACAATAATAAAAATAATAAACAATAACAAATCCAATATAATCGTATAAGTAGGTCTAAAGAGGGTAATGCATATGCATATCTAACCCCTATATTAAATATAGAGAGACTATTTATAATAACCGTCGACACGAAGAAAGATGAAATAGAGCAAAACAACAAGCAATAACACAACAAAATTAAAAAACAAAGCAAAAGGGATAACATGTAGTGATAGAAATATATAATATTAGAATACAAGGCTGCCACTAATAACACTGGTTACAACAGGTAAAATAAGCATTGGCAGAGTGATCGCTCGCTATCTGGCTGGAAAAGATGGTCCAGAAGCTTCCTCTCTCCCAGCAAGCAAGACGAGATCACCACTTCTCTCAGTAATGGACTTCCTTTAATTCGTAACCTTAGCCTTAGATGTCCTTTCATAGATTCTCGAACTAGTCAACTTTTGGACCGGTCATTCAAAAATAATCAGTATTTACAAAGTCATTTAAAAATAACTACTATTTAACTGTAATACAGGAAGTTCCAGCATAATATACTGGAGATCAGTGCACCTGTGTATGAATTTCCAGCATATTATGCTGGAACTCCAACATGCGGAAAGTTCCAGTAAATTATTCTGGATCAGTATATTATACTAGAATATTTTTCCGAATTTTAAATTGTATTTTTATTTAAATTTATATTTACATAAAAAATGACTAAATTTCAATTACATTTGAAACTATAACTATCGTAAATTTTGCTATTTTTGAATTTCCCACTTACAACAGTTATACGTAATTGATGATATTTTTTCATACGGCCAATACAAAAATATTTCAAAATTTAATATCTATGCCTGTCATTCTCATGACATGGATGCATCCCATTGGCCAATATATGATAAGAAACGTGTGCTCATTAATTTACTCATCTCATCCTCCCCTATTATATTGTTACATCTCATCTCATAACCTAAAAAGATCATTTCCCAACACACCAAAAAACCAAAAAAATCTTTTGCAACAATGGCCTCAGTAGCTGGTGTTAGTATCACAACCCCAAGAATTCTATCCAAAACATCTGATTCCCCAAAGGTTCAAGTCTTGAAATTTCAATCCCTAAACAAACCATGGAAAAACTCATCATTAGTCCAATTTGGACATGGAAAATTGTACCTTAAGGTTATAAGTGCAACACCAGATAATAAGCTATCTGATTTAGTGGCAGAGAGTGTTAAAGAAGCAGAAGAAGCTTGTGCTGAGAACCCGGTTAGCGGAGAGTGCGCGGCGGCGTGGGATGTGGTTGAAGAGACGAGCGCAGCAGCGAGCCATGCTAGGGACAAGAAGAAGGAGTCATCTGATCCTTTGGAGAATTACTGCAAGGATAATCCTGAGACTGATGAGTGCCGTACTTATGACAATTAATTAAAATTACTAATTAAGTCATGTTTATTTGTTGTTATTCTCAAACGTAATACCTATATGGTAATTTGATACTCTTGTTTTAAACTGTGTTATCCTGATGAATATTCTTGAATGTTAAAATTTCCTGTTTAATTAGCTCATACTATACTTTTTCTTGGATTTGTTGTCATTAAGGATGTGATATATCATGTGGGAGCATATAATATGCTGCAAAAGTAATGGAGTCGGCTTCGAACTTTGTCGTTAATATGTAGCCAAAAAGCTCATGGCTAAATAGAATTAGTCTAGATTTTTCAGTTTCGCTATAGAATTTAATTTGTCCGTCGCTAATTTTCGTTTCATTAGTTGAAGTAAATAGTCTCCGATACATTTTCATGATTGTCCACTTCTTACAAATGAGTTACTTTTCCACCTCTCAGGGTAAAGGCTTAGATGGTGTGAACACGTGAAAAGGAGACACACTGATACTCGTGAGGAGGTATGAGAGGTTAATCGTAGAGAGTTCGAGAAGACATAGAGGTAGGCTAAAGAAGCACTAATGACATGTGATTAGATAGGACATGATGTTGTTTCAGCTTATCAGATCCAATGTGTGAAAGTCGAATATTAGGATAGAAGAATAGTAGGTACTCGTGCGTTTTCCTTATCCAAACTAATAGTATTAAGGTTAGTCTTGTACTTTCTTATTTTTTGAGAGTTTCTATTACTACATGTTTTTTCTCTTTGGTTTATCTTGTTAGTAGATAAGAGTGGGTTGCTCGGTGAGTACTCTCCACTTCCAATCAAGAGGTTGTGGGTTCGAGTCATCCAAGAGCAAGATGGGGAGCTCTTGGAGGAAGTGATGCCGAGGTTTACTGGAAATAACTTCTCTATTCCGGGGTAGGGATAAGGTTTGCATACGCACTACCCTCTCTCGACCCCACTGGTGGGAATATACTTGGTTGTTGTTGTTGGTTTATCTTGTTAGTTTGATGTGTTGGTATTGTTTCCTTTTGTATCGAGAGTCTATCAGGAGTAGCTTTTGTACCTTCTCAAGGTAGGGGTAAGATGTGTATATATACTATTTTTTCAGACTCCTCTCGTGAGAATATACTGAATTTTGTATTATTGTAGTAGAGTAGTAGAGTAAACATTCCACAAATTCAATTTGTTGCAAAATTTACACCTCGTTAGTTTGATTCAAGTAACCAACCTAATATAACTCTCCTGTCCAAAAAGGTCGTTCACAAGTTAAGCAAAATTTGCAGGCGTAGTACACTGAGACAAACAAATACAATATCTACAGTTATACAAGATTGAAGTAAAAGTTGCATAAATGTTTGTGTGTTCTCCTTTTTCTTTTCATCGAAGATAAAGGGATGTCCAAAGCTAGTTAAGCAATTGTCTGTTGTGTTTGTAAGCTGGTTAGAGCTTAAACGTAGAGTGAATATGAAATAAAGGGAAAAATAAAAATTTTGAATTTTTCTTTTTGACAAGTTACTGTAACGGTAACTCTATTTAGAAGACTGGAGATCCCAAGATCTAGTTCAAGTAAATCAAACAAAATTATTAATAACGGTTCAATATTATCAAATAAAATTTTTGGTCAAAGGTCCATTCTCTTGATGAGACAATATTCAGTACTAAGGATAAAGTATTAAGATTTTTTAATGGTGTCTAAATTTGATACAAGATATATCAAAGAGTGTATCTACGTGACGACACATTTTGGAATAACTAATGTAAGTGTGAAATGCTAGTCGCTTCAAAGTTAATTTTGCAAGGTTTTCTACGCACTTATGAAACCAGGCGGTGTTCATAGATGAAATGGACACAACAATAAAAAACAAAGGCGGTTAAGGATTGATTGTGTGATTCATAGTTATCTACATATACACTAAAGTTCGATGGTTCAAAGATATCAAATCTAACGATCGGTCGAGTATATCCGACATAAGTTCACTACAAAAAGTTCAAAGGAAAATCTACTTATCCAGATGCGATTAATTCTTGCTTGTAAATCACACAATTTTTCATATATATTTTCGTGATATAGCTTTTCCCCATTCATATGGGAAATGGTTGGGTTTTAAGTTTGTTAGCGCTTAAAAACTGAGTGAATAGAAAATGGACGGAATTTTTTTTTTTTGAATTTTCTTCTTTGATAAAGGGACATCGTCCCATCTTGGAGGAGGAAAAGAATTTTGATGGGTATAATATAATTGCACTTCTTCCAGCTCTTAAACAATTGAGAAGAAGGCAAGCCTCACGCCGTTGTGTTGCTCTCTCAGCTCGGGTTCGGCTTCGGTATCAGATTTGATCAAATAATTTGATTGATTTATTTTTTGGACCGAAGTTAGTCAATTTCTCCATTTTAATTTTTCCATTATAATTTGAATTGGGTTGTTCGCATAAATGGTCGTTTTATAAAATAACCGTTTGAGTTGTAGCCTTACGTGAAAAGTTGCAACTCTTCAGTATTACCTAATGTTTTGGCTATAAATACATGAACTCTCCCTTAGATTTTCCTTAATACAAAAATTTTGATTTCTCCGTCTTCATTTTGCATTATTTTAAACATAAAGAAGTCGTAAATGTGATTTGCTAATGATGTTTGAGTTCGTTGGTCACTGGTGTTTGAAGTACCGCTACACTGGTGAGGGTAATCCATTCTATCCTGAGAAGAAATAATCTTAAACTTCAGGTACAAGGAGGGATTAAGTTCCTTAAGAAGACATTGTGAATTTAGTGGGCTCGAGTTAATTCTGTTCTTCTACATTTCTGATTTTACATTATTTTTATTTTCAGTATATTTTCGAATATAGAATACTAAAATTGTCTTGCTTCCATTTGCTAGAATTGTGGAAAAGCTATTTCCCCATATATAGTAAAGATTTTTTCTTTCTTATACCATATATGAAACCTTATTACCAAAAATGTGCATAGTTTCTAATTTACCCCTGTCCATATTTTTTCTACAGTTATTATATTAATCATTAAGTACTAATTAATAGTAGTTGAATCTTCCTAATATGTCGAGCTATAATTGAGGAACAGAATATTCTAAAAAGATTTGGCGTAAGTCAGATCAAAGCATATTCTTCAAGATATTCCTATTTATGCACTCTATAATTATGGAAGTAACCCATAGTTGATAGCCGTTAAAAAGCTTGAAAGCTTTGAATTCAAATTTTGATTTTCAAAAATTATTATTTCTGTCGATTGGGTGTTGTTGAAAATAATCGGGAATATGGTTTGGAGTTTATATCTAAATTTTGATGGGTTTTGGTGAAGATTAGACTTGGTTTTGACTGAAATTCAAATTAAAAGAAGAAGAAGAAGAAGAAGAAGAAGAAGAAGAAGATATATTGCAGAAATTATAGATAAATAGTAGATAAATTTAAGATTATTTATATTCTGATTGTAGATGCTTTATTTTCTGTTTTTACAAATAAAAACGGCTAAAACTTTTACAAATCTTCTGAAAAAAACGTAATTATGTCAAAAATCACAATTATGCTATAATTGGATAGGAATTGGGATATAAAAATTCAATATACCTAGTTTGTAGATATTTTATAGATAAATTGTAGATTATTTGTATTCTAATTATAGGTACTTTATTTTCTATTTTCACAAATCAAAAATGACTAAAACTTCTATAAATCTTCTGAAAAAATATAATTATGTCGAAAATGTCAATTATGCGACAATTAAAATGGGAATTGAGATATTAAAATTTAATGTATCCAGTTTGTAGATATTTTGTAGATATATTGTAGATTATTTGTATTCTGATTGTAGATGCATTGTTTTCTATTTTCAGAAATTTAAAACGACTAAAACTTCTACAAAATTTTCTGCATAAAATAGTTTACAATTTTTTTGGTAATTAGCCTTTGTATTAATTACCAGTAATATTTACAAAGCACCATAGTTAGCTATCACAGTATAACTATCATACGTACATTACAATCTCATGCTCTTCCTATCTAGCTATTTAAAATCTATATCTCTGCACTAATTCAGCTATACTAGGAGGAGCTCGTGCACAACAAACATACACTGTCTCCTTAGCTATCTTCTCCCAACTCTTATTTGTCTTCTAAAAAATTCTCTAATTTCTCTCTATCCATATATTATACACCATTTCTATGTATAACATTTTGAATAATTGCGCTTCTCTTGATCTCCCTTTAGCTCTTCTAATCACTTGTTGCGCATGTTGCTACCAGTTAGTTCCTGTTAGGCTTTGTTTCTGTGTCCAGTGCATCACTTTCTTTAGTACCTCCCTTGTGTAGCTACACTCTACATAAATGTGATCTCTTGTTTCTTCTTCTTCCTGGCATAAGCTGCATTTGTCTTCTCCCTGGATACCCCATTTCTTTAACCTTTCCACTTTGAGTAGTTTGTTCTGCATTTGTAACCACATAATGAACTTTGCTTTTGGCCTTGTAGCATTTCCAAACATCAGACATTTCCACATGACTCTGGGTTGATCGTCCAACAACTTCAGGTATATCTGCTTTATGATCCCTTTTCCTTGCTTATCTGCACATTGTTTTCTTCTATGATAGGCCTTGCTTCAAGTATTTTCCTCACCATCCAGCTTGCTTGTTTTGGTACTTTAACTTGTGCATCTGCTTCCCTTTTATATAATATGCATGTATCCATTTTATCCATATTCTATCTTCCTTCTGTGCCACATTCTAGTAAAGTTTGCCAATGGCAGATTTATTTCACAACTTCATATTTATGATATTTCATCCACCACTGCTTTTTGGAATGCAAACTCTATCCCAACTGATCGATGCATTTTTTTTTGTTATTACATTGTTTCCAGTCCAAAGATAACTTCTGCAGAAGCTTTCCACTGCTTTCATTACTTTTGATGGTAAGATGAACACTTGAGCCCAGTATAATTGAACTCCAAATAAGACACTGTTTACCAATTGACTCCTTCCTGCATATGACAATTCCCTTGCTGTCCATGAGGTGATTTTTGCCACAATTTTGTCAATAATTGGTTTCCATTGTATCATTGTCAGCTTCCTAGTTGAGAGTGGCACTCTTAAGTACTTAAATGCCAGTTCAATTCTTGTAAATCCTGATTCCTCCAGTATCTGTTTTTGTTCTTGTTGTCCCATTCCTTTAAAGTAAATTGAGATTTTCCCTTTGTTTGCTTGTAAACCAGAAGCTTCTGAAAATTGGTTGAAGCATTCATTACTTCTTTAACTAATTCTGCTTCTCCCCTGGAAAATATTAAGAGATCATATGCAAAACACAAACAAGTTAGTGATAATCTGGCACATCTGGGATGATGTTTGTACTGCTTGGTTTGGTGTCATTTCCTTCAGTGATCTGCACAGGTACTCCATTGCTATAGCAAATAAGAATGAGGACATTGGTTCCCCTTGTCTCAATCCCTTCTTGGCATCAAATGGTTCTATTGGCTCCCCATTAACTATGATTGTATAGTTTACTGTTTTCACACATTCCATCACCCAAGTTGTTTATCTTTCAGGAAAACCCATTAGTCTCATAATCTGCTCCAAGTAGCTCCATTTAACTGAGTCATAGGATTTTTGTAAGTCAATCTTGATCATGCACCTTGGTGATATGTGTTTCCTTGTGTAACCTTTAACTAATTCATGTGCTATAATGATGTTATCTCCTATTCTTCTTCCTTCTACAAATGCAGCTTGTGCTTCACATATAATTCCTCCTAGTATCTTCTGCATTCTAGCTGCTAATATCATGGAGATCATCTTGTACAACACTTTGCATCATGCTATTGGTCTATATTCTTTAATTGTTGTTGGATTATCTGTCTTTGGTATCAAGGTTATAGCTGTACAATTAATAGCTTTATATATTCTTCCTGTATTGAAGAACTCCCGCACTGCCTTTGTCACCTCATCCCCTATAATATGCCATACCTTCCTAAAAAATACAACATTATACACATCTATCCTTGGTGCCTTATCATCACATATTCCTTTTAGCCCTTCATATACTTCTTGTTTGGTTATTTCTGAATTTAACATCCTTCTCTGCTCTTTGATCAGTATAGGCCCTTCTTCATTGTTGTTCTATCAACTGCTGTGAGTTTTTCAGCTGCTGTGCCCATAAGGCCTTTATAAAATCTCAATATTTCTTCTTGAATCCCATCTTCATTGTTTATCCTATTGCCATCAACTACTTTATGTTCTTTTATTTATTTTGTGTGCTTTCTTTCTTTCATTATTGCTGAGAAGTATTTGGTATTTGCATCCCCCAACTTTATCCATTTATCTCTGGATTTCTGCTTCATGATGCTTTCTTCTATCATTGACCACTTTTCCAATCTCTGCAGTGCATCCCTTTCTTTAGCTTGCAATTCATCATCAAATTGCTTTTGCGTTTGGCTTTGTATTTTCTGAATTTCTTCCCTTGCTTCTTTCATTTTTTGTTCAGCATTTTTAAATTCTCTGTTGTTCAGTGTCTTCAACTAAGCTCTCAGTTTCTTCAGTTTCCTCCATATATCTCTCAATGTCCAAGGATCTTGTCTTTATTGCCCGACATCTTCTACTAGCCGTGTAAAGTCTTTGTGCTCTTCTCAAACATCAAAGAATCTAAATGGGCTTCTAATGTTAGTTTGATCCACTCTTAATCTCAGATGCATTGGTGCATGGTCATAAATCCCTGGCAGCTCATATTCTACTGTTACATTACCCATTTTATCATCCATTCAAAGTTCCCAAAAGCTCTATCAATCCTACTTTGTATCATGTCTTCCATTCTTTACTGTTACTCCAAGTACAATAATCCCCCTTCCAAAGCAGTTCATTCAGGTTAGCTGCTTGCATACAATCCATAAAATCTTGTACCTCAATCCGTTGCACTGGGTTACCTTGATCTCTATCTGCACCATACATAACTACATTAAAAATCTCCTATCACTATCCAAGGTTTGTTGATACCTTGTGCTAGTGTCTTCAGTTCTTCCCATATTCCTTTCTTTAGTTCCTTTGTATTAAATACATATATTATGGACATCATACAGTCCACCTTGCACTCTATGACTTCACAGTGTATCATTTGAGCATTTTCCTTTATTTTAGTAACATGGTAGCTATTATTATCCCACAATATCCATATCCTTCCATTACTGGTTGATGCATAATTGTCCATACTGCTCCGTCCTGTAGCTATATTTTTTATTATAGTTCTTGCTTCGCCTTCTTTTACTCTTGTTTCCACTATACTAGCTATCTCAATATTTTTTGTTTTGAGGAGTTTCTTCAGTTCTTTCTGCTTGTATCTTTTGTTTACTCCCCTTATGTTCATAAGGACCTCCTTCCATTACCTCCTATATTTGGAGGTACTATATGTGCTCTTTTACCTTCTCGACTCAGTATTTGAAATCCATTCTTCAAAGGTACTGATCGCAGCATTGGAAAATAGATCTTATTGAACTTTGGGATTTCCACCTCTTTCCTTGGATTCCCTGGCATTTGTTCTTCCTTTCTTATTGATTTCTACTTCTCTCATTCCTTTGACCCTTGTCCTACTTCCATTATTCTCTTGCTATCCTTTTGTTGTCACTCCTTGTACTACAACATTTTCTTGTTCAACCTCTTTCATCTTCCCTTTCTCCTTTGTAACCCATATTGCACTACTCTATTTGGTTTTCTCTGTTCATTCTTTGTATCCATTTGAATCTGCCTCCCCCTTTCCTGTTTATAGTCATTCCCAATGGTTTGACATTTTTCACAGAATTTTGGTTTCCAGTCATAGATAATAGATTGCAGAAATGTTTTCCCATTTGGATCCTCCACCCTTAGCTCTTCTTTTAGAGGTTTTGTCACATCTACCTCAATTAACATTCTAGCATATGAAACTCTCATTTGTTTGGTTGTACATTCATCAACATACATAGGAGTACCAATAGATCTTGCAATCCTACTTAGTGAGTTCCTCCCCCAACAGTTTAATGGGTGTTTAGGAAATCTAACAATAATGGAATCTCTGTAGGAAATTCCTTCTCAAAGTCAAAGTCTACAATTTTTGCAATATGTTTTCTTCTCTTCTTCTTCTTCTTCTTCTTCTTCTTCTTCTTCTTCTTCTTCTTCTTCTTCTTCTTCTTTTTCTTCTTCTTCTTCTTCGAGTTTCAATTTGAATTTCAGTCAAAACTAAGTCTAATCTTCACCAAAACCACTCAAAATTGAGAATATAAACTCCAAAATATATTCTCAATTATTTTCAACAACACCAAATCAAAACAAATAATGATATTTGAAAACCCAAATTTAAATTCAAAGCTTCAAAGCTTTTTAGTGGTTGTCAATGGTGGAATTGCTGCTCTCTTGTCTCTTTGAATGTTTGTTCTTCTTCATCGAGAAAATTTGAAGCTGAAGGTAAATGTGTGTTGAACTTTGAAGATTTGACTTCAATTTTGACAAACTTTGTTGTTCTTCATTGATGAACTTCAGCTGGAGTAAAATAGGGAACCAACTTTGTTGAAGGATTTCTTCAATTTTCTGTAAATTTAGAGGGAGAATTTGGTTTCAAAAGATGGAAAATGGTAAAAAGAACGTGTGTATGAGTAAAATATGGGTGAGAGTGAGGGGTCAGGAGAGAGAAACGTGCATATTCCTTTAATTAAGGAGTAAAAAATGTATAATTAATTATACCTTTAATTAATTATGGTATAGAATTGGTAATTTGATATACTAAATGTAATTAAATCAAACCTTAAACATTAAGGGTAATAAGGTTTCTTATGTGGCATAGGAATATAAAAATTCCTATATAGTATTGTAATAATTCATTTACAAGTGAAGAAAAAGATTACTTCTAAGGAATTTAAAATTTTATTTTTAAGTATAAAAGTGTGGAGCAATAGATCTTGGGAGGTGGGCAACGTGAGTACATGACATTGTAAATGTAAGATACAAAGAAAGGAGTATCCTTTTTTCTCTCCTTTTGAACGGGGAAAAGGGAAAAGAGAACATGGTTTGTGTTTGTATATAAATATAATTTTAGATTATTATTAAATTTTTATGAGTGATTTGAGCGAAAATTTTAAAAAATAAATTTTTGAAAATTTTTAATTTTTAAAAAAATTCTAAAATTTATCTTCAAATTAAATTTGAAAATTTTATGACCAAACACAAACTTCAAAAAAATATAAAAAGAATTCAAAAATAATGAAATCTTATGTCCAAACGAACTCAAAGAATAATGAACTCCCGTTGATAATGAATCAGGCTCCTATAAATTGATCGATGTTGTAAAATAATATAAAAGACAAGAACAATAATTCAAGAACAAGAGCAATAGAGAGAAGAGTAGAGAGAGTTCTTCTTATTGATACTTAGAGATTGTTAGGAGTGTGTTACAATGGTAGAAGACCCCTTTATTTATAGGGAGGAGGATGATTTATCTACCAAGAATAGAACTCTAGAATCTCTCTAATTATAGACATTCACCTTAAATAGGAGATTTCATAACACTCCCCCTTGAATGTCTATTCAACAATGTGCCTCGTTAAAACCTTAAAACCAAAACCCAGTGGAAAAAATTAAAGAAAGGAAAAAGAGTACACATGTTTGAATATGCGCCTATTGGTTGCCTCGTTAAAAACCTTGCAAGGAAAACCCAGTGGGACAAAACCTTGAAAGGGAAAAAGAGTGCAACGCGCATTAACTCCCCCTAATGAGTACATCAATTTATATCCTTGAGCATTTGCATTCCAATCTTGTGCATCATCTTCAAAACGATCTTTGATAGAGATTTGATAAATAAATCAACCATATTGACTTGAATAAATATTCCGCACCTTGAAATCATCATTCTTGATAGATATGAACATCTTCATATAATGTCGTGGAATAACTCTTCAATATCTCCATAGATGCATTCTCAATGCCATCATGCTTATAGTTATAGCAAGATTCATATGTACACAAATTGTACTTAGGATGTGGTACTTCAGGACCACGAATTGCATATGCTTCAAGCAACTTAAATCTTTCAAGTTAAGTCATATAAGCCATATAATAGACTTTAGATGCATATCAAGTTTTCCATGTCATGCTAGACAAATAAGATATCGAAAACTGATTATACATACCTTTGACTTTATACTTTTAAGCATTTGAACTATAGGTTCAAAACTACATGTCTTTCATATGGAATCAATTCTTCTTGAATTGTATCTCTTCCATTTAGTTACTTTCTTTGGGTCAGCAAATGCGTATAGCATGCTTTGCAATATGTTGCAATTGAATTATCCCTTTTATGAACTTCAGGTTCATATCATGACATTCAGGGATATACATATACAAATGATAATTCATCCCATGTAACCTTTTCTCAAGTGTTTATCATGTCTCCCCCTCATGTTAGAAAAGCTAACTTGTTTCCTCAACTTTGGGAAATCATCTTTGTGCATTATCATGTCAATATACACAGCACATTAATAATAAGATGAAATTATTTGGTTCCTGACCCTGAACCACTTGTGAGGGGAGAATATGCTCTCGTATACAACTTATATCAAACTGATATATATAACTTTGTTCTCATAAGAAACAGTTTAGCTATTAAGTGGAAGCACTCAATAATTATCTTGCTAAACCAACTTTGATATAAACCAACTTATCAAGATGAACTATCTTGAGTAGAAAATCTGGAAATTATGCTCGAAGTTAGATTACTGAGCAATTTACCTCGCAAGCACCGGCCAGGCTGCGGGGCAACAACAATTGCGCATGTAACCATTTCATAGATGCATCATATGTGGTATACATGGCAGGTGAATGGGCCCATATTCACATTTGATAATTCCAGAATTTATGGGCTTCAACCCGAACTCTTTAGTTGGTCAGTTCATTAATGAGAACAAGTGATACAAGAGAATTCGTAAAGAACTTTCTAGTTCTTTAATATTCACCTATGTGAATTTGCACATCATACTTAAAATGAGATGGCTAACACGAATGCTAACTGAACAAATTATCAATATTGGTAAACTTCAAATTTACACCATGACATGTGCACTTAATAAACTTCAGGTTTATTATGACATGGGTTTTTATACCAATAGATATCCACTTTATTGTGGCATTCTTTCTTTTGTGTAGTACAAACTGGAGAACAAAGCGGGTAGCTTTTCATATGCAAATTACCCCGCTACAAGTTGTAGTAATAGGAGATATCAAAGCCTTCCTTTATTTATAGTCTCAATATAATCAATCGCTTTCGCGTGTACTTTGGAAACTGAATAAGTTTCTTTGAGACTTACTACAGCACAATACTCAATTGTGTTTCTCCAACATAGTAATAATTGGCTCTTCTAGAGCTCTCAATTAATTTTGTACTACCACAGATTCATCAACATCCATGTGGTGAATATCTTTCTTAAAGAGAAAGTTATACCATTATGGTCATGTCAAACTTATATGCAAGATATGTTTCTTGCATTATCGTTGTCCTTTAATAGTCATATTTCCAAAATACTTTGGCGTACAATAGGTACGTGACCAACGATCATTTATGCCATATATCATCTCAAACCTCCTTCTAGGGGTGAGTGTGGTATCATCTCAAACCTCCTTCTAGGGGTGAGTGTGGTATATTTAATACCAATTTCATGTTCATATTCTTCCAATAATGAATATGTATCAGATGTTGTCACATTCACTTCGAGGATATGTGATTTTGTTATCCTTTTCAAATCTATAAATGCGTCAGGCATTTGATTTGCTATTCTTTGCAAATGGATAATCTTTCGTGCCTCTTTCACAAATAGAGGTATGTGGATCAAGATGAGATAATGATGCATTTTTCCACAAAATTTCCCGTTTGGTTTCACCAACTTCTCCCCCTAATTTTGGGAAAAGTGTCTCATCAAATTGACAGTGTGCAAATCGTGCAGTGAACAAATCTCCTGTCAATGTTTCGAGGTAGTGAATAATGGAGGGCGATTCAACCTCAACATATATTCCTAACCTTCTTTGCAGACCCATTTTGGTGCGGGATGGCGGTGCTACAGGCACATATACTGCGCATCCAAAGATTCTTAAATGGGATATATTGGGTCCATGACCCAAAACCAATTGCAACGGGGAATATTTGTGTCAATTCGTCAGTCAGAGACGAACTAGCATTGCTGTATGCAAAATGGCGTGTCCCCAAACCGAAGTGGGCAGCCGACGAACTAGTATTGCTGCATGCAAAATGGCGTGAACCCAAACCAAAGTGGGCAGCCGACGAACTAGCATTGCTGCATGCAAAATGGCGTGAACCCAAACCGAAATGGGCAGCCTCGTTTTCATGAAGAATTCAAGATTATTCGCATCTATTGTCTCAATATGATATCCATTTTGAATGATATCTTTAAAACTCAACAAGTTCCTTTTAGACTTGGAGGAGAACATTGCGATTGATATCATTAAAACTCAACAAGTTCTTCTTAGACTTGGAGGAGAATATTGCATTCTCTAAGATAAACGTCGTGCCTTTGGGCAGAGTTACAGTTGCTCTTCCGGAGCCTTCAATCAATTTAATTCCCATGGTTTGATATATAAAAGAAATACACGAACATGAGAATAAACAAGTTCAATTCGTTTGTGTCACATAATATTTTCAAAATCTGCTGCTAACAGTTGACTAACAAAATCAGATATGTTATCCATAATTGATTACTTTGCAGTTTGAAAATTTCAGTTTAAACATTTTCTTCAAACAATCGATTGTTAAACACAAACAATCGATTGTTGAACATTGTCAATCGATTGTTAAACACACACAATCGATTATTTGCTATTTTGAAAAACTTAGAGCACTGTTTTAAGACAATCGATTGTTAAATATAGACAATCGATTGTTGGCTTATTTTGAAAAATTCCAGAGCACACTGTCTTAAGGCAATCGATTGTTGGCTATTTTGAAAAATTCCAGAGCACTGTCTTAAGACAATCGATTGTTATGCATAGACAATCGATTGTGGATGATTTTTGAAAAATTCCAGATTACTGTCTAACGACAATCGATTGTTAAACATTGACAATCGATTATTGACTGTTTTTGAAAAATTCCAGAATACTGTCTAATGACAATCGATTGTTAGACATAGACAATCGATTGGGGATGATTTTTGAAAAATCCAGATTACTGTCTAACGACAATCGATTGTTAAACATTGACAATCGATTGTTGACTGTTTTTGAAAAATTCCAGATCACTGTTTTTAAAGACAATCGATTGTTGATCATTGACAATCGATTGTTTTTTGCAGTTTTATGCGAAATATGAGATAACCGACTAGTTTTTCAGGTTAGTCGATTACCTCTACTGGAAAGTAAAAATATTATTGATATTTGAGCATATTGATACATTCTAAAGAACTAATACTAACATTATATCATGAACTAACTAATACGAGCTAATACTAATGGCTATTAGTTTATTCATTCACTAATACAAACAAGTAAAATAAAATCAAATAGCTCCATCTTCTTTCATCACGGATCCATCACCGATTAGGTGGTCTATCTTCCCCTCGGGTTGCTCAAAGAAGTCTGCCACATCCAAGTGGGTGATGTCAAAGTTGTCGTCAGAGACAAAATTCGTTTCAGGGCGTTTACTCTTTCGAGATGCTTGATAAAGGTCAACCAAAAGTCATGGTATACGGCAAGCCTTTGACCAGTGCCCGTTTTCACCGCAACGATAATATATAGTTTATAAACTATTTGCTTTTGGGTTCTTATCGTATCGTGCTTGTGGCAGAGTGACCAACTTCAGGTTGTCATATCTCTTCTTTAAGCCATTCCACAAGATAGGTGGATCTTTGACGGTGAGATATTCAATCTTCAAACCTTCATCAAGGTGATGGCGCAAGAAAATCAAGGCCTTAGAATAGTTTCAAACCTTCATCAAGGTGATGGCGCAAGAAAATCAAGGCCTTAGCATAGTTTCAAACCTTCATCAAGGTGATGGCGCAAGAAAATCAAGGCCTTAGCATAGTTTTGGGTGGATGCATTATTTCTGTCTTTAATGGCGTCTCCAAGACCCATAGCATCCAAAATGGATTTAAGTATCCAACACCCATATCATATAGTTCTTGCCCGAAATTTCAAGGGTAACGAACTTTCTTTTCATAATGTCAGACATAATCCAAAATTACATCAAGAGCGTGTTCATACTTACGGGCTCTATTACAATTATCACATTCACTTCAGGGAATGGATCAAAATCATGTGCTTTACACAATCTCATGTCAAATATTACTTTCATAAAGTGAAAGATTATTTTGAGAATCCTTATTGTTCTCATTACCACAATAATGACGATTATAACTTCGTCTATTGCCATGTCCGCATCCATTGATACCTTTACGGTAATTAGTCTTCTTTCAGACTTATCACATACTGCTACCACATTCTCTAAAGGGAATGGAGCAAATTCAATTGGACGGAATTCTTTGCCACGTCCACATTCATTGATACCTTCATGGTAATATTTTAGTCTTCTTTCAGACTTATCATATACTACTTCCACATTCTCTAAAGGGAATGGAGTAAATTCAATGGGACGGATTCTTAATTATTTGCCCACAATCATACATGAATTTAATCATGGCAGGACATAGAGATTTTACCACTTCATGTGATTATAATTTCTTACAAACTCCATTAGAGTTATAATCAAACTTTGTTGTCTATGCTTTGTATATAAAATCAAATTATAGAATTCCAAGAATTTGAAAGGGAAAAGTAAATTACTTACCTTTAAGGTATACCAATTATATTTTCAATGTTTTCTTCCTTTTCTCTTTTGCTTTCCTTCTTTTGCTTTCTGTTTCGTTCCTCCCTTCTTTTTTTTTTCTTTTTCTTTTCCTTCTTTTGCTTTCTGCTTCGTTCCTCCTTTTTTTTTTCTTTCTTCATTCTTTCTTTGAAGCAAAACCCTACACAAACAAAAGTTAAGACAATCGAAAATTTCAATTGGTTAGAGACTCGTGCTGATAACGTGTTATAAAATAATATAAAAGACAAGAACAATAATTCAAGAACAAGAGCAATAGAGAGAAGAGTAGAGAGAGTTCTTCTTATTGATACTTAGAGATTGTTCGGAGTGTGTTACAATGGTAGAAGACCCCTTTATTTATAGGGAGGAGGATGATTTATCTACCAAGAATAGAACTCTAGAATCTCTCTAATTATAGACATTCACCTTAAATAAGAGATTTCATAACAATCGATGATTTACTTTTGATTTAACTAACAATTGTGCCTTGTAAAAATTTTCTTTTTTTAAAGAAAGATCCACTTATGACTAACATTAATATTAAAATATTGGTCACACCAAATCTAAATTTATGGCTAATCTTGTGGAGTTATTTTGGCCCCACATTCAATATTATGATTTTATGAAATATCAAAGTTTCAGTGATTGATTATGGCCAAAACTTCATACTTCAGTTCGCGAGCTATGAAATAGTACATCAAATTTCCTGAAATTCAAATAAATTCCATGACCCCCTAAAAATCAACTCTGTGATTGAAGAGAAACATATCTTTTTAATCGCTCATAAAAATAATAATCAACAAAATATATATTTTTCGTATTTATATTTATATGTATATAATATATATTATATACTTTTTGGCTAGTAAAGATCAGTTACGTCCACTAAGCTCTCTCTATGCGGGGAGTCTGGGAAAGAGAAGGGTCGGACCACAAGAATATATTGGCACAATCTGCATTTCAATAAGAGGCTATTTTCACGGCTCGAACCCGTAACCTCCTAGTCACATAACAACAACTTTACCAGTTACGCCAAAGCTCCCTTTCCAATTAATTAGTGAATGCAATTAATTTTGACCAACCGACTAATTTTGTATTTTCCCAACAAGGAACTCTTCGCATTAGAGCATGAACATCCCAAACATCAACACCATCAAACACATGAAACAAGTAAAACTTAGGACAAGCAGATCCTACAATATCACAAAATAACAAAGCAATTCCATAGTAACAAAACCATATACTTAATGTCAATAACAGCCTAGGCCTAAAGCATGAGGTAGATTCTACATATGTTGTTGTCCGGAGAAGAATGGTTTTCGTTATTGGAAATGGCGCGATGAACAATTTCTATCTCATGCGTCAATATTTATCCTTAATCAAAAAAATTCATTGAATATCCTTTGTTAAGAAGGAACAAGTTGAAGCAGACAGTGGCTGATATGATTCGTAACAAAGCTGTAGATTTGAACAAAGTATCTGGCTTGGAGGAGAAAGGTTCCCATTTGAAATTAAAAGTGAATCGATTGAAAAAATTACTGCTATGGTCATGGCTATTTTTGTATTTTGCCACCATCAAGATGCTGAATTGAGAAGTTGGTGTCAAATATTGACGAAGCATTTCGAAATTCTGCATATTTGTACTTTTTTATGTCAAGTAGTTGTTTTGGTCATTTGCATCGATGTTTGGATGGGTTGTTAAGCAAAGGGAATGATGCAAGATAAGAATGCTAAGAATCCAAGAAATCTAAGAAGTGAAGAATCCACTCAAGATTAGGATTTCTTTCTTTTAAATATTAGGATTTATTATTTTTTATTTTTTTAATAATTTAATTCTTGCCTCTCTACCAAGGGTAAGGGTAAGGTCTGCATACAAACTACCCTCCCCAGACCGCACTAAGTGGGATTATACTGGGTTGTTGTTGTTGTTGTAATAATTTAATTCTTGTTTTTGTAGGATTATATTTGTAATTCTAGTCAAACTAGGATTGTTAGTTGATATCTCATTCTTACAAGAATTCTTTTTTAATTTTAATTAGGACATGTTTTCTTAGCCTTATTCTTATTCTAGTTTAATTGGGATTAGTTTTCCTTAACCTTATCAATTTTACTCATTGTAAGGTCTATATAAAGGGCTAACATACTTAAAATAAAGGTTGAGGATTAGTTTTTCTAAGCTATTGCTTCAAAAACATGATTTACTTTTTATTTTATTGTTCTTCCTTTCTTCAACGCTTCTTACAATCTTTTGGGATTGAGGATCGCGTAGGTGAGGTTTCTTTCTATCTTACATTCTTCTAACGTGAGTTTGAAGAACACTTCCTAGTTCTGTGAAAAAATTTAGCGGGGTATTTTTATTTTTCTCTCTTTTTTGTACTTAAGAGATGCAACACCTTGAAAGTACATCAGGGAATAAGCAAATTAATGTTTTAATAGTAGCAGTAGTAGTGTTTGTTTTTGTTTGATCTAGTGTTAGTAGTTTCTAATCAAAGTGTATTGGGTCAGTAATAAGGTAGGTTACATGTGGGTTAGTGTATTAGGGTTGGTCTTTAATCTCAGCCAGTAAAAATATTACACATTGATTAAAAAAAGTTATTTTTTAAAATGAAAGGCTGTTAAAATATGAGCCGAGCCAAAAGTTAAGGGTAAGTGCATTTTTATTCTTTTTTTTTTTTACAAAAGCAAGGAAATATATTAATACTACGAAATAGAGTTTATTACATCATCCTTGTAGGTGGGCGACCCACTAAAACATATATTGCCTAAGTTGGCAAGATTGATATAACTACTAGTACTTAGAGACTTGATAAGAAAAACATAGCCATCTTTGTCGGGATTAAGCTTATTTATGACAAAAGGATGAGGCCTATCTAAGATAACATGAGACTTTGGATTCAAAACAGCATCCCTTGCCAGCTTGTGCACTACTTGGTTTCCATCTCTAAAGTTGTGCTCCATTGGTTGGTCCTTCGGCTGGTGCATCAACCATCTGCAAGAGGAGACAATCATGTAATTAGATTTATAATCCTTATTTAGAGCTTGTATAGCCTCTGTTGAGTCTGTTTCTATCACTAGAGGAAAGACTCTCTTGTTCAATGCTAGTGTGAGTCCCTCTTTGAGGACTTCCAACTTTGTGTCTAAGGCTGTTGATGCTACTTTTTGGTGTTGGAATCCTAGGATCCAGTGGCCGCTACTATCTCGGATGGTACCACCTAGACCTCCCAAGTGCTCCTTCTCACTGAAAGCTCCATCAATGTTTAGCTTGAGATATCCATTAGGAGGTTTATGTCACCTTATGTTGATTGCATAGATATAGGCACGTAACTTTTCATTATGAGTTAGTAGAGTGTATTTAGTGGCATATTTAATAGTTATCCCTATAGAGGCCTAATGAGTGGTGTTATGCATATTATTTTTATTCCTGTTGATCCATATGTGCCAAATAATTAAGGAAAACAACTCGCCCCATTCGAGGAAGCGGGATGGAGTTGTAACATTAAGATCATGTATAGTGATGAGCCAGTTGTCTTTGTTCCTAATGAGGTCGTAATGGAGTCCTGTTAAGGCCCAGATATCACGTACCATTTTGCATGTGATGAATATGTGATCAATCGTTTCATATTCAAGCTTGCAGGACGGGCATAAGGGATCTATATTTATACCAATATGATTGAGATACGCACGAGTTGGGAGCCTGTTTTATTTTGACTGTAAAGCTTTCATATCCAATTGAATTCTAAGGTATCATTATTCTTATTAGAGATAGCCTTGTAACAAGACCTTGTGGTGAACTTGCCATTCCCAATTAGGGTCCAAGTGGGAATATCACAAGGGCTCTCCGTAGGTGTAATAGAGAGAATACTATTCATCAAAGGTTTAGATAAATCAAAAGATAGATGTGAGAGGTTCCAAGTATTATCTGTTGGAAACACGTTCTCAAGGCTTTATACTAAAACGTGTGTTCTTATGTGTAGGTTTTGATGAATGACAAACGAAGCGCAAATTGATATATGACGAAGTTCAAGTACAAGCGCACAATTGGTGGATAACGAGATTCAAGCACAAGACAAAGTTTTATAGTTTAAATGAGTCGTTCTTAATTGTGTTCTTGATCCGACAACTTGACTCATGACATGGCTTCTCTCGAAAAATTATTTTTACAAAATCATGCATATTTAATTTAATGCTAAATGATTTTAAATCATGCATATTTTCAGTAGTCAAAATGATTTTTAAACATGCCTCTAAAAACTGGACTAAGATAATCGATTATGTACTTATGATAATTGATTATGTTAAGCCAAGACTGCATGACAATCGATTGTGAACAAATGACAATCGATTGCGTTAAGGCAGTGAGCATCAGGTTTTTCAAACCTGCATGACAATCGATTGTGAACCTTATGACAATCGATTGTGATGAGGCAGTGTACATCAAAATTTTTCAAAACTCAGAATAATCGATTGTGAAGCTAATGACAATCGATTGTGAAGAGAAAGTGTCCATCAGATTTTTAAAAGTCACAAAATAATCGATTGTGAACATATGACAATCGATTGTGTTGAGGCAGTGTCTTCCAGACTTTTTCAAAGTTATTAAATAATCGATTGTGAGTATATAACAATCGATTGTCACGAGGCAGTGTCTAAAAAGATTTTCAAAGTCTGATAAATAATCGATTGTTAACATTGCACAATCGATTGTGAAGCTGACCGTTGTCGTAAAGTTTTCAAATACCGTCAGGTAATCGATTGTTGATTTTATACAATCGATTGTTGATATTAAAATCTGGAAAAGATTTTTTGAACGTTGCTGAATAATCGGTTGTTGATTCTGTACAATCGATTGTTGATATTAAAATCTGGAAAAGATTTTTTGAACGTTGCTGAATAATCGATTATTGATTTTGTATAATCGATTGTTTTACGTAAAATCTGGAAATGATTTTTTGAATGTTGCCAATAATCGATTGTTGATCTTGGACAATCGATTGTTAAGCGTAAAATCTGGGATTGATTTTTGGTACGATTGGCAAACAATCGATTGTGGCTTCCTGACAATCGATTGTCACAGAGTAAAATCAGCAACTCTTAATTGGCAATTAGGCAACGGTAATGCCAAGTTTTTCAACTATAAATACAGCTTCATTTCAGTGTTTTAAACACAACAACACACAACAACTGATCATTCTATTGCTATAAGCTTGCATACTATTGTTTATCATTTTATATTCATTTCATAAAGCTTTTGAGAGCCAAAGTCTTGTCCATGGTTGTTGTGATCTTGAGCTTACTTCTTTTACTCATATCTACTCATTAAGGAGTGTTTTGTTTGAGTGTCTAGTGTTTTGTACACTTGTAAAAAGAATTGTGATTCTCTTGTTGTAAGGAACTTGTGTTTCCTTGGTTGAAGTCTTGGAGTGTTGTATCTCCAAGCAAATGTGTTAAGGCTTGTGTCCTTAAGTTGTAAAGGTTTGTTGAGCACCCGTAAGCTTGACAAGTTAGTGGAAAATCTCGAGAGAGTCTCTCGGGGACTGGACTAGCCACGTGTTGTGGTGAACCAGAATACATCGGTGCGTTCTTTCCTTTTGTTTATTTAACGCACTTAATTATTTCCTGCAAATTTTAATTTCCGCAAGTTTATGCTAAATTTTATTATAACGCTATTCACCCCCCCCCCCTCTAGCGTTAAGCGTATTATCTAACAATTGGTATCAGAGCCCAACTCTCTGAAGACTTAACAGTTTGAGAGAAACTTCCATGGCTTCTACTCGTGATTCTTTTGCAGGAATAGAGGAAGGACAGTGCTCCACCTGACCACCACTATTCAACGGTACAAACTATACGTACTGGAAGGAGAGAATGAAAATCTTCGTTCAAGCAAACAATTTTCATCTCTGGAAGGTGATAACAAAGGGAAATCAAATTCCAACCAAAAAGGATGAAAACGAATGGGTTCCCAAGTTCGAAGAAGAATATGACGCGGATGATATCCGAAAGGTTCAAAATAATGCTAAAGCAATTAATTTATTATATTGTGCTGTAAATGCTGACGATTACAGGAAAATATCGTGTTACACAACGGCAAAGGAAATGTGGGACAAGCTGGAAATTACGTACGAAGGTACGGACCAGGTAAGGGAAGCTAAAATTGATTTCCTAACCCATGCTTATGAATTATTTCACATGAAGGAAGGTGAAAAGGTGGATGAAATGTTCGAACGATTTTCAATAATCGTAAATGACCTACATGCCCTCAAGAAGACATTCACGGATAGAGAACTTGTTCGAAAAATTCTTAGAAGTCTCACTCCGGCATGGCGATCAAAGGCCGACGCAATTCAAGAATCCATTGGCGTCTCAAATGTCACAATCGACGCATTAAGAGGTAACCTTAAGACTTATGAATCTACAATACTTAACCCTCTTGTTGATGTTCAAAGGAGGCAAAGAATAGCGGTTAAGGCAAGCACAAGACAACCTCAAGTTGATGAGGACGGAGACAACGAGTTTGGACTCGTTATCAAAAGATTTCAAAAGTTCATGCGAAAGGAGTATGAACGAAAGGGCAAAAAGCAAGGCGAGCAATTAAAGTGATATGAATGCGGTGAAACCGGGCACATCAAATCAAATTGCCCAAACATCAAAAAGGAGAAGAAACCTTTTAAGAAGGAACGTGCATACATTTCTTGGGGAGGAGACTCCGGAGATGAGTCAAGCGAAGAAGAAGAAGATGAAGCCGCAAACCTTTGTCTTATGGCGCAAGAAGACAAGCAAGATGAGGTATGTCAAATCTCTTCTAAATACTTCTTTACTCTTGAAGAAATGCGAACTGCTTTTGATGAGCTATATACTAAATTTATTAAAGCTTCAAAAACTGTTAAGAGCATAAAAGAAAATGCTTCTCTAAAAGAAAAAGATTTTCAAAAACAGCTTTCTTTGAAAGAAAAGGAGTTAGAAAAACTGGTTTTAGAAAATGAGAAGCTGAAAGAGGAAAACAAGTTTTTCAGAAAAAGAAGCGCCGACAAGCCCGAAAGTTCTATTAAAAATTTCTCTTCTTGCATGCATCTCGAAAATGAGGTAGATAGACTTAACGGTACCTTAGATAAGTTTAATTCTTCCCACAAAAAACTTGAATGAGGTCCTTGTTAATTTAAAGTCAACCAAGCATGGCATAGGTTTTAAGAATGAGCCTAAAGAAAAGGTTGAAGCCAAACCCCAACCAACTAAGGCTCAACCTAGGATTAATAAAACAAATGCTTATCGTAGAAATAGCAATCCTAGAACAAATATGCATACTAGAACAAATATTGAACATTTTAGAAGACCTAGAAATGACTTACCACCTAGAAATGACTACCCTAGAAATGATGCATATTCTAGGCCAAACACTAGAAGGAGTTTTGAACCTTTTAGAACATCTAGACATGACCACTACTCTAGAAATGCTGCTCATTTTAGAACTAATAGTAGGAGAAATGGTTCTCATGAAATGCGCAATAGTCAGAATGAAAATAGAGTAATTCATTTTCGTCCATCAAGTTACTATGAACCTAGAAGGATGCATAACCCCAACATGACTTGTCATTATTGTAGACGCATTGGTCATATTGCCCCTGCATGTTTTACACGACATAGACATATCACTCAATCGCATCATTATGATATGCCTAACCCTCAAGGACCCAAAATGGCATGGGTACCTAAAACGCATTAATTTGTTTTGTAGGTGTGTTTGAAGGGATCAAGTGTACTATGGTACCTTGATAGTGGATGCTCCAAACATATGACGGGAGACGAATCCAAATTCCTTCAACTAGAACACAAAGAAGGAGGAGGTGTGATTTTTGGGGATAACAATAAAGGAAAGATTATTGGCATCGGATCGGTCGGTAAGGATGAAAATTCCTCTATTAAGCATATATTACTTGTTAAAGGTTTAAAGCATAATCTCTTGAGCATAGGTCAATTATGTGACAAGGGAAATCTTGCCCTAATTGATTCGGATGAAGTCTTAGTGTTTAGACGTAGTGATTTTAAAATTATCCTTTGTGGTTTTAGAGTGGATAATATTTATATGGTTGATCTTGCTAATTCCTCACCCGAATATGTTGATTGTCTTATGAGCAAAGAGGATGATACTTGGCTATGGCATCGCAGAGTTGCTCATATAAACATGCATCTTTTGAACAAATTGATTTCACTAAACTTAGTTATTGGTCTTCCCAATTTGAAATTTAAAAATGACTCTATTTGTGATTCTTGTCAAAAAGGGAAGCAAACAAAAGCATCTTTCAAATCCAAAAATTTTGTTTCAACTTCTAGACCATTGCAATTGCTTCACATGGATTTATTTTGACCATCTCGCGTTGAAAGTCTAGGAAGAAATCGTTATGCTTTTGTGATTGTTGATGATTATTCTAGATTTACTTGGACTTTATTTCTTGCCAATAAAAGTGATGCTTTTCAGAATTTTAAATATTTTCTTAAGCGTGTTCAAAACGAGAAGGAAACAACCGTAACTTCAATTAGAAGTGATCATGGGGGAGAGTTTGATCACAATCTCTTTGCGGATTTTTGTGACGAACTCGGTATCGAGCATACCTTTTCCACTCCACGAACACCACAACAAAATGGGGTGGCGGAAAGGAAAAATAGGTGTCTCGAAGAGATGGCTAGAACCATGCTCGAAGAGGCTAAGATTCCCAAACATTTTTGGGCGGATGCCGTGAGTACCGCATGCTACATCTTAGATAGAGTAGTTATAAGGCCTATTCTCATGAAAACTCCCTATGAACTCTATAAGGGAAGGAAACCAAATATCTCCCATCTTAGAGTATTCGGCTGTAAATGTTTTATTCATAACAATGGCAAAGATCAATTGGGAAAATTTGATGCTAAGTCCGATGAGGGAATTTTCATTGGTTATTCTTCACGTAGCAAAGCATACAGGGTCTTTAATAAAAGAACCGAAACTGTGGAGGAATCCCCTCATGTTGTATTTGCCGAAAATAATGCTCGCTTGGCGAGAAAGGATACTGGTTTTGATCTTGCAGGTATCTTAGATAGCTTGAAAGACAAAATACAAGAGGAAACGCCTAAAGAAAATCAAGACGAATCTTTGAAACAACCAACGGAGGAAGCGCCACAATTGGAGAATGAAACGAAAACGCCTAACGAGTGGAGGACAATCAAAGATCACCCTCTCGAACAGGTAATTGGGGACGTCGGAGAAAAGGTAAGTACCCGAAACTCCCTTAAGAACACCTTAGGACATACAGCTTTTGTGTCTCAAATTGAACCAACAACCATCTCCGAAGCAATTGGGGATGAATTTTGGACCTTGGCAATGCAAGAGGAGCTTAACCAATTCAAACGGAATGACGTTTGGGATTTGGTGCCAAGACCCGAAAATCATACCATAATTGGTACGAAATGGGTTTTTCGAAACAAACTAGATGAAAATGGTGTAATAACTAGAAACAAAGCTAGGCTTGTAGCAAAAGGCTATAATCAAGAAGAGGGTATTGACTATGAAGAAACATACGCTCCCGTAGCTAGATTAGAAGCTATTCGTCTATTGCTCGCGTTTGCCTCTTCTATGAATTTCAATTTATATCAAATGGATGTGAAAAGTGCTTTTCTAAATGGTGTTATTCAAGAAGAAGTTTATGTTGAACAACCCCCCGGTTTTGAAGATTTTAAATCTCCCGATCAAGTTTTCAAACTCAAAAAGGTTCTTTATGGTTTAAAACAAGCTCCCCGAGCTTGGTATGAAAGATTGAGTAAATTTCTATTGGAAAATGATTTCATTAGAGGGAAAGTTGACACCACCCTTTTTGTTAAGCATAAAAACAATGATATTTTATTAGTTCAAATATATGTGGATGATATCATATTTGGTGCTACTAACAATGTCTTATGCAAGGAATTTTCCGATTTAATGACAAGCGAATTTGAGATGTCTATGATGGGTGAGTTAACATTCTTTTTGGGATTACAAGTAAAGCAAATGAAAGAAGGTACGTTCATTTGCCAAGCCAAATATTGCAAAGAATTGCTTAAACGATTTAAAATGAACAATACAAAAGCAATGGCGACTCCCATGAGCAAATCCGATCATCTAGACAAAGATGAGAAAGGTAAGGAAGTCGACACTAAGAAGTATCGAGGTATGATTGGCTCTCTTCTCTATCTTACTGCTAGTCGTCCGGACATCATGTTTAGCGTGTGCTTATGCGCCCGTTATCAATTGTGTCCGAAGGAGTCTCACCTTACTGCGGTAAAACGGATTTTGAAGTACCTTGTTGGTACTACAAATGTGGGTCTATGGTACCGCGAAGGTTCTTCATGCCAACCCGTTGGCTATTCCGACTCCGGTTTTGCTGGATGCAAATTGGACCGCAAGAGCACTAGTGGCACTTGCCATTTGCTCGGTAGCTCTCTCGTTTCTTGGTTTAGCAAGAAACAAGTAAGTGTTGCGTTGTCCACAACCGAGGCTGAATATGTAGCCGTGGGGAGTTGTTGCGCTCAAATCCTCTGGATGAAACAACAACTCTTGGACTATGGCCTAAGTCTTGATCATATCCCTCTTAAATGTGATAATACTAGTGCCATATGCTTGACGAAGAACCCCGTTCTTCATTCGCGAACAAAACACATTGAAATAAGACATCATTTTATAAGAGATCACGTTCTCAAGGGCGATGTCAAAATCGAATTTGTTGAAACCAAAGACCAATTGGCCGACATCTTCACTAAACCCTTAGAGAAAGAGTCCTTCTTCCAAATTCGTAGTGAACTCGGGATTCTTGACTCCACGTTGATCTAAGTCATGCATTGCATCTTTTTATCTTACATGATTTCTAACTTGAGCGTCGGAGACATCTAACAAATTTTTGCAGGTATCGCCCTAAAGGTAGGGGGAATTATAAAGCATGACGCGCAATAATCAAGTCTTCTTCAGAAAAATCGGTTTCTGTCGTCTAATAATCGATTATCTCGTATCAATAATCGATTGTAATGCTATTACTTGAGTTATTGTGCTCTCTTTAAGTAATCACGTTTTTCTCTTTCAAATAAATAAACAAGTTTTATTTACATCTTTGGCATCTTCTTATATTATTTTTGCTAATGGCAAAAGGGGGAAGATAACGGGTATGCACTCTCAATATTTATAAGCTTAAATTGAGGGGGAATTCATATATTGAGGGGGAACTAATCGTGTACTTATTGCATATCTTTACTTGTCTTGAATCGTTATTATAAATTGTTTAATTTGCATAATCCGCTTAAAGTTTGCCATTATAAAAAAAGAGGAAATTGTTGGAAACACGTTCTCAAGGCTTTATACTAAAACGTGTGTTCTTATGTGTAGGTTTTGATGAATGACAAACGAAGCGCAAATTGATATATGACGAAGTTCAAGTACAAGCGCACAATTGGTGGATAACGAGATTCAAGCACAAGACAAAGTTTTATAGTTTAAATGAGTCGTTCTTAATTGTGTTCTTGATCCGACAACTTGACTCATGACATGGCTTCTCTCATAAAGTTATTTTTACAAAATCATGCATATTTAATTTAATGCTAAATGATTTTAAATCATGCATATTTTCAGTAGTCAAAATGATTTTTAAACATGCCTCTAAAAACTGGACTAAGATAATCGATTATGTACTTATGATAATCGATTATGTTAAGCCAAGACTGCATGACAATCGATTGTGAACAAATGACAATTGATTGCGTTAAGGCAGTGAGCATCAGGTTTTTCAAACCTGCATGACAATCGATTGTGAACCTTATGACAATCGATTGTGATGAGGCAGTGTACATCAATGTTTTTCAAAACTCAGAATAATCGATTGTGAAGCTAATGACAATCGATTGTGAAGAGACAGTGTCCATCAGATTTTTAAAAGTCGCAAAATAATCAATTGTGAACATATGACAATCGATTGTGTTGAGGCAGTGTCTTCCAGACTTTTTCAAAGTTATTAAATAATCGATTGTGAGTATATAGCAATCGATTGTCACGAGGCAGTGTCAAACGATTTTCAAAGTCTGATAAATAATCGATTGTTAACATTGCACAATCGATTGTGAAGCTGACCGTTGTCGTAAAGTTTTCAAATACCGTCAGGTAATCGATTGTTGATTTTGTACAATCGATTGTTGATATTAAAATCTGGAAAAGATTTTTTGAACGTTGCTGAATAATCGATTGTTGATTCTGTACAATCGATTGTTGATATTAAAATCTGGAAAATATTTTTTGAACGTTGCTGAATAATCGATTATTGATTTTGTATAATCGATTGTTTTACGTAAAATCTGGAAATGATTTTTTGAACGTTGCCAATAATCGATTGTTGATCTTGGATAATCGATTGTTAAGCGTAAAATCTGGGATTGATTTTTGGTACGATTGGCAAACAATCGATTGTGGCTTCCTGACAATCGATTGTCACAGAGTAAAATCAGCAACTCTTAATTGGCAATTAGGCAACGGTAATGCCAAGTTTTTTAACTATAAATACACCTTCATTTCAGTGTTTTAAACACAACAAAACACAACAACTGATCATTCTATTGCTATAAGCTTGCATACTATTGTTTATCATTTTATATTCATTTCATAAAGCTTTTGAGAGCCAAAGTCTTGTCCATAGTTGTTGTGATCTTGAGCTTACTTCTTTTACTCATATCTACTCATTAAGGAGTGTTTTGTTTGAGTATCTAGTGTTTTGTACACTTGTAAGAGAATTGTGATTCTCTTGTTGTAAGGAACTTGTGTTTCCTTGGTTGAATTCTTGGAGTGTTGTATCTCCGAGCAAAGGTGTTAAGGCTTGTGTCCTTAAGTTGTAAAGGTTTGTTGAGCACCCGTAAGCTTGACAAGTTAGTGGAAAATTTCGAGAGAGTCTCTCGGGGACTGGACTAGCCACGTGTTGTGGTGAACCAGAATACATCGGTGCGTTCTTTCCTTTTGTTTATTTAACGCACTTAATTATTTCCTGCAAATTTTAATTTCCGCAAGTTTATGCTAAATTTTATTGTAACGCTATTCAACCCCCCCCCCCCCCTCTAGCGTTAAGTGTATTATCTAACATTATCCACCCAAATGTCCTTTATGGAAAGGCTACTCTCATGGGGGTGATGGGGCCTTGGATGGCTTGCCTAATATTTTTAAAATTTGGTATCCAATTTGATTTCCAAATATTGATAGTAGAGTGACTATTAGGGATCCAGCTTATGCCTTTATTACAAGTATCCCATCCAATTAGTATACTTTTCCAAATAAATGAGGAGTTTTTGGGGTTCCTATTGGAGCCGTCGATAAACGATAGGGTTTGCACCTAGGGGTTTTGAAAATTATGAATTAATCTCCAAGAAAGGCTAGCCAAGTTCACTAATACTTTGTCTTTGGCAGCATGAATTCCTAGGTCTCCCCTATATTTTTGTTTATTGATAGTATTCCAATTGACTAGATGAATCTTTTTCTTTGTATTAATAGTATCCCATATGAAATTTCTCTGAATTTTATCTATGTGCTTGAGGATTTTGGTAGGAAGGAAATTATATTGCATAACGTGATTGGGTATACTATTGAGTACAAAGTTTGCTAGGGTCACCCTACTTGCCATACTTAGAAATTTATTTTCCAAGAGGATAAACGATTAGACATATTATCCAAGATGAATTGATAGTCCGAAGATTTAGGTTTTGTGTTGGTGATTGGAAAACCTAAGTATTTACTAAAAATTCTAATAATTTTAATGTCAAATAGTTATGCTAGGTATTTAGAGGTGGCAATTAGACATTTCTTGGAGACTAGAATTTTTGATTGGAATTGGTAATCTTTTGTCCCTAAAGGGAGCAAAAGTATTTGAGGTACAAAAGAATGGTGTTTGGAGAGTTGTTATATATATATTGCACATTAGGGTAAGATCATATGCGTAGAATAAATGAGATAGGGGATAGTTGTGTCTTCCCATTCTCATTGGAGACCATTGTTTAATGTCCACTTTATAAGAGATGAAGGTAGAAAGCATATCTATATATAGTATGTATATATAGGTATAAAGGGGATCCCCTCGTCTGATTCCTCTACTTGGATTGAAGAAGTTACATCTTCTTCCATTAACTAGAATTGATATTCTACTAGCGGTTATATAATTCATAATTAGTTTAGAGATTTTAGGGGGGGAAGTTATAGTAACAGAGAGTTCTATAAATAAAAGACCATTCGAGGCGATCAAATGCCTTTTCCAGGTATAGCTTAACAACCATATTACATTTTCTCCCAACTTGTTTGTGCATTTTAAGCATAATTTCCTGGATGATAATGGCATTATCCAAAGATCTTATTCCTTTTAAGAAGCTGGCATGTTGGGGACTGATGATATGAGGAAGATGGTGTTAAAGTGTCATGACCCAGATTTTCCACCTTCGGAGTCGTGATGGCGCCTACTAATGGGAGCTAGGCAAGCCAAATTTTAGTTTCTTTTCCATTAATAATCTAATCCATTTCAACAAATTAACGGCAGTAATACAAAGCAACGAAATTCAAATAATTAAGCGGAAGTATTGATATTATAAAAAAAACTGAATGGAAATGCGAAAAGTTCAACAAAAAGCCTCTACCCAAGACTGGTGTCACAGTACTCACAAACTGCTAAGAATACTAAATACAAATGTCTGAAGAGAACATAAACTATTTGTTTCAAATACAATGAGATAATATACAAAATAAAAGATAGAAGAGACGACGGGCTTGCGGACGTCTACAAGGGTACCTCGGGTCTCGCTGAACTGAAAGTCTGCTTCCACACTACTGTTGCTGCTGCTCGAAACCTGGATCTGTGCAAAAATAGCATAAAGTGTAGTATATGCATAACCGATCCCATGTGATGGTAAATAACTAGCCTAACTCCGGCAAAATAGTGACGAGGCTAGATTGGATTACCACATAAACCTGTGCAATTATAAATATACAGCAGAATTGAAATACCAAGCAAGTAAACAATACGGGAGGGGAAGCATGCTATGGGGAGATAACAGTTTCAAGTAAAAATTGACCATTATGAAGGAAAACATAACTCATACAACAATAAGGAACAAAGATCAACAAGTGCACGACATCATCCTTCATGCTTTTACTCTAATCCTTACCAAATAAATCGTATCTGTTAATCATGTGCACAACATCACCCTTCGTGCTTTTACTCTCTCTCCTTGCAATATATAATCAATGAATATCAGTATGGAATGATACATCGTACGGCACGGCATCACCCTTCGTGCTTTACACTCTTTCCTCACAATATGTAATCAATGAATATTAGTACAAAATGGTACATCATACGTTATGGCATCACCCTTCGTGTTTTACACTCTTTCCTCACAATGTCAAACAATGCACGACATCACTCTTCGTGCTTTTACACTCTTCCTCACCCATTCAACAATCACAAACAACGGCAAGGGCATAAATAAATAATAATGGAATCCCGGCAATGGTACAATATCAACAATCTCAACGTCCCGGCAAGGGAAAATATTCAATAATCAACAATGCTCCGGCAAGGGGAAATATCATTAATCCTTTCTCTTACTTCCACTTTCATCTCATAGTTCATATTATTACTTGAGCCGATGCTCCAAAGATTTACGTATCTCATATACCTTCACTACTTGTATTTCCACTCGAGCCACCTCTCCATGAAGTTTAAAGGTCAAAATTCTTTCACAAGCTCTTTACAACATATAGAAGTCATCAATCAAGAATGGAAGGTATAATAAAATCCAAACTATTCGCATAATACGAACTCACGGTCATGCTAGACACCAATGTATAGATACTTGTCACCATGACTTTGCATTATACTCGGCAATTAGCAAGTAACATATAAGACTCAAATCCTATTCCCTCAAGCTAGGTTTAAACCAAACCTCGACGCCTTGAATTCAGCTCAAGCCTCAACTATGGCTTTACCCCTCGGTTCCACCACAAAATCGCTTGAATCTAGTCACAAATTACATAAATACATCAACAAATGCTAAATGAATCAATTTGAATGCATAAAAATGTATTTCCTAGAGTTTTACCCAAAAAGTCCAAAAATGTCCCCGGGACCACGTGGTCAAAACTCGAAGTTAGAACCAAAACCCGGTTACCCATTCCTCACAAATCCATATCTATGATTTTTGTTGAAATCGGACCTCAAATCGATGTCCAAATCCCCAATTTTTGAAAAGACCTAGGTTCTACCAAAAACCTCTAATTTTACCCATGAAAATCATTGAATTAAAGTGGAAAACATGTTAAATGATGTAAATGCTTGAAAGAATTAAGTAAAAATTGACTTACAAATGATTTGGAGGAAGTTTTGTCCTTGAAAAATCGCCTATAGGGTTTGGGTCTTGAAAGAATTGTGAAATATGGTGGAAAAACGACTAAGTATAAAAATTGATGGGCTGCGGATATGGGATTTGCGAAAGAGGGTTCGCAGTTGCGAACCCTGCAGGCATAGGAATTGCCGTATATTTTTTCGCATTTGCGAACTCTGTGCAAGAATGCGGGCATCGTACTTGCGAATAGGGATGTCGCATTTGCGAACAAGGATGTCGCATTTGCGACTGGCCCAACATCGCATTTGCAAACCGATGTAGGATTTCCCTTTCTCGCATTTGCGATCACAGACTCGCATTTGTTAGACCTTTTTCGCAGGTACGAAGATTGCAGAACTGGAATGCCAGATTTTTCCAAAGTTCAGAAATGCAATCAGTGGCCTATCCAAAACTCACCCAAGCCCTTGGGGCTCCGAACTAAATATGCACACGACCTCAAAACATCCTACGGACTTATCCGCACGATCAAATCGCCAAGATAACATCATATACATCGAATCAAGCCTCAAAACTCATGGTTTCCTTCCAAATTTTCATAAAACATCAAATTTCCATTTTAAGTCCGAAACACGTCAAACGACGTCCATTTTCAACCAAACTTTACAGAAAGTGCTTAAACCATATATAGGACTTGTACCGGGCACCGGAACCAAAATACGGGCCCCATACCATAATCTTTTAATCAAATTTCTATTCCAAGTTCCTTAATCATTTCTAGAAAATAATTTCACCCAAAAATGCATTTCTCGGGCTTAGGACCTCGAAATTTGATTCCGGGTATATGCCCAAGCTCTATATTTTCCTGTGGACCTTCCGGGACCGTCAAATTACGGGTCCGGATCAGTTTATCCAAAATATTGACCGAAGTCAAATTTATTCAATTTAATAATAAAATTTAGCAATTTTCTCACAGAATTCATATTTGAGCTTTTAGCTACGCGCCCGACTACGCACGTAAATCGAGACAATCCTAAATAGGGTTTTCAAGGTCTCGGAAGTACATAATGGTAAGAAAACAAGTGATGACCCCTGTGGGTCGTCACATCCTCCACCTCTAAAACAATGGTTTGTCCTCGAACGGACAAAAGAAAGAAGTACTTGAGTCGGGAAAAAGATGAGGATAACAGCTCCATATATCAGACTCGGACTCCCAGGTCGATGCCTCAAAGGGCTGACCTCTCCGTTGAACACGAATAGAAGGAAAACTCTTGGATCTCAACTGACAAACCTGCCGATCTAGAATGGCTACCGGCTCCTCCTCGTAAGACAAATTCTTGTCCAACTAGACAGTGCTGAAATCTTACACAGGCTGGATTGCTGAGATACCTCCGAAGCATGGATACATGAAAAGTTGGATGCACGGCTGATAATCTAGGTGGCAATGCAAGCCTATAAGCCACCTCCCCCACTCGATCAAGGATCTCCAACGGACCAACGAATCTAGGGCTAAGCTTGCCCTTCTTCCCAAACCTCATCACACCCTTCATAGGCGATACTTGGAGCAATACCCGCTCACCAACCATAAATGCCACATCTCGAACCTTGCAGTCTGCATAAGTCTTTTGCCTAGACTGAGGTGAATGAAGCCTGTCCTGAATGATCTTGACCTTGTCCAAGGCCTCCTAAACCAAATCTGTACCCAATAACGGGCCTCTCCCGGCTCAAACTATCCAACCAGAGACCGACACCGCCTACCATATAAGGCCTCATAAGAAGCCATCTGAATGCTCGACTAGTAACTGTTGTTGTAGGAAAATTCCGCTAAGGGAAAAAACTGATCCCACGAGCCTCCAAAATCAATGACACGGGCTCGGAGCATATCTTCTAAAATCTGAATAGTCCTCTCGGACTGACCGTCCATCTGGGGATGAAAGGCTGTGCTCAACTCCACTTGAGTGCCCAACTCTCGCTGAACTTCCTTCAAGAAAAGCGAGGTAAACTACGTACCCCTGTCCGAAATGGAAGATACCGGCACACCATGAAGGCGAACAATCTCCCGGATATAGATCTCAGCTAAGCTTTCGGATGAATGAGAGACTGCTACAGGAATGAAATGCGCTAACTTGGTCAGCCTATCAATAATGACCCAAACTGCGTCAAGCCTCTTCTGGGTCAACGGAAGTCCAGTACCGAAATCCATGGTAATCCTCTCCCACTTCCACTCGGGAAGCTCAATCCTGTGGAACAATCCTTCAGGCCTCTGATGCTCATACTTGACCTGCTGATAGTTCAAACATTGAGCCACATACGCTACATTATCTTTCTTCATTCTACACCACCAATAATGCTGCCGCAAATCCTAGTACATCTTCGCGGCACCCGGATAAATAGAATACAAGGAACTATGGGCCTCCGCTAAGATCAACTCCCGAATCCTATCAATGTTAGGCACGAAAACTCGCCCCTGCAATATCAAAATACCATCATCACCTAAGGTCACCTCCACGCTGCACCGTGTCTCTAAGGACACATAAATAGGGATCATCAAACTGCCAATCACGGATACGCTCCAATAACGAAAAACGAACGACCGTGCAAGCTAATACTCTGGTAGGCTCAGAAATATCCAACCTCACGAGTCGATTAGACAATGTCTGAATATCCAAAGAAAGTGGTCTCTGGCTGACTACAATATGAGCAAGATTGCCCATACTGGCCGACTCCTACTCAACGCATCGGCCACCACATTGGCCTTTCTCGGTTGATACAACATAGTAACATCATAATCCTTCAACAACTCCAACCACCTTCTCTGCCTCAAATTAAATTCCTTTTGCTTGAACAAGTATTGAAGGCTCTTGTGATCAGTAAACACATCACATGCCATGTTGTACATATAATGCCTCCAAATCTTCAGCGCGTGAACAGTAGCTGCCAACTCCAAATCATGCATTGGATAGTTCTCATGAATCTCCAACTGCCTTGAAGCATAGGCAATAACCTTGCCGTCCTGCATCAACACTGCACCAAGCTCCATAGGGTAAGCATCACAATAGATTATGTAAGGCCCTGATCCTGTGGGCAAACCAATGCAGGTGTCATAGTCAGAGTTGTTTTGAGCTTCTGAAAGCTCGCGTCACACTCGTCCGACAACCTGAAATGGGCACCCTTCTGGGTCAACCTAGTCATCAGGGCTGTGATAGATGAAAATCTCTCCACGAACCGTCGATAGTAGCCTACCAACCCCAAGAAACTCTGTAGCTGATGCTGGTCTAGGCCAGTTCTTGATTGTCTCTACCTTCTTCGGGTCCACCTGAATACCCTCTATTGATACAATGTGACCCAGAAATGCTACTGAACTCAGCCAAAACTCACACTTGGAGAACTTGGCATATAAGTGACTATCCCTCAGAGTCTGAAGAACCGCTCTAAGGTGCTGCTCATGCTACTCCTGGCTGCGGGAGTATACCAAAATATCATCAATAAAGACTATCATGAATATGTCCAAATAAGGCACGGACACTCGGTTCATCAACTTCATAAATGCTGCTGGGGCATTGGTTAACCCAAATGACATGACCAAGAACTCATAATGCCTATATCGAGTGCGGAAAGCTATATTAGGGACATCAGGTGCCCTAATCCTCAACTGATGGTAGCCAGATCGCAAGTAAATCTTGGAAAATACCCTGGCACCCTGAAGCTGATTGAACAAATCATCAATCTTTGGGAGTGGATACTTATTCTTGATCGTTACCTTGTTCAATTACCTGTAATCAATACACATTCTCATTGATCCATCCTTCTTTTTGACGGACAACACAGGCGCACCCCAAGGCGATGCACTGGGCCTAATGAAGCCCTTCTCCAGCAAGTCGTGCAACTGATCCTTTAACTCTTTCAACTCAAACGAGGCCATGTGATATGGCAGGATAGAAATGGGCTGAGTGCCCGATGCCACATCAATGCAAAAGTCAATATCCATGTCGAGCGGCATACCCGACAGGTCTAAAGGAAAGACATCAGGGAACTCTCGAACAATGGGGACAGAATCAATAGAAGGGGCCTCAGCACTAGAATCACAGACATAAGCTAAATAAGCCAAACACCCTCGACTATACGTCGAGCCTTCACATACGAGATCACACTGCACGTGGAATGACCAGGGGTCCCTCTCCACTCTAAACGGGGAAAATCTGGTAAGGCTAAGGTCACGATCTTAGCATGTCAATCTAATATATCATGATACAGAGACAACCAATCCATCTCTAATATGACATCGAAGTCAACCATGTCTAAAAGCAACAAATTGACATGGGTCTTAAGACCCCCAGTCACTACAACACAGAAACGATGAACTCGACCGACCATGATAGAATCACCCACCGTTGTAGACACATAAATAGGAATACTCAGTGAATCACTAGGCATGACCAGGTACGGTACAAAATAAGATGACACATACGAATACGTAGATCCTGGGTCAAATAGCACTGAAGCATCCCTATCACCAACCAGAATAGTACTTGTAATGACTGCATCTGAAGACTCAGCCTCTGGTATAGCTAGAAGAGCATAACACCGGGTTGGGCCCCACCTCCCTGAGCTACATCTCTAGGATGGACGGTTGCTGGCTGGCCCCCACCCCTAGCGGCCCAAAGCTCCTCCTCTATTACTTCTACCTCCACTTCTAGCACCTCTACCTCCACCTCTAGCTAGCTGGGCGGACTGTGGAACACCTGGTGCCTGTACCATGGCGCGAGAACCGTGCTGCTGCGAACCACCCGTTGCTTGAGGGCAAATTTTGGCAATATGACCAGGATCACCACATGTGTAGCAAGACCTCGGCTGTTGAGGGAACTGAGACTGACCCTGTCAACCCGAATGACCACCATGGAAGCTCTTAAGTGGCGGTGCACTGATGTGAGCTTGCGATGCACTGAATGGCTAGTAATCAGAATAATGCGCTTGAGCAACGTGGCTACGTGGGCCACCTTGAGAAGCTTGGAGTGTTGACTGGAAAGGCCTAAAAGGATGGCCCCTATCATATGAATCTCGACCTCCGGATGAGGCACCACTGAATCGGCCTGACTAACTGATTCTCTTGTCTGCTCTATGACCACCCCTGTGGCAATACCATCTCGATCCTCCGAGCCACATTGGCCGCTTCCTGAAAAGTGATATCATTCCCCCCCCTCTGGCCATCTGGAGATGAATAGGCTGGATGAGTCCATAAATAAACCGTCTCACTCTCTCCCTCTCAGTGGGGAGTATGACAATAGCATGGCGAGCCAACTCGATAAACTTGGTCTCGTACTAGGTGACTTACATGGATTCCTGATAGAGACGCTCGAACTGCCTCTGATAGGCCTCACGCTGTATGACACGGAGACATTTCTCTAGAAATGTCTGCGTGAACTGCTCCATGGTCAAGGCTGGAGACCCTGCTGGTCTAGCTAAACAGAAATCTTTCCACCATGTCTTGGCGGATCCACATAGGCGAAAGGCAGCGAAATAACCTCCATTAAACTCAACAATACCCATGTTCCGAAGAACCTCGTGCCAGCTGTCCAAATAATCCTGAGGGCCCTCGATGGGTGCACCGCTGAAGGTAGTAGTGAAGAGCTTGGTGAATCTATCCAGCCTCCACAAAGCATCTGCGGACATAGCTGCTCATCAATGGTCTGAGCAACCACCCCCGGTTGAACTGCCACAACTAGCTGAACTACTAGAATCTAAGCTTAGGGAGCTACCTTCTCCAAAATACGCATAGTAGGAGTCTGGGGCCCTCCTCCCGCCTGAGAGACAATTGGTGCTACAGGAAACAACCCTGCTCGGGTGACACTCTCTATGAGACCCATCTACCGGAACAATGCGTCCTGAAGAACTAGGGTAGCAATAAACCTCTTTGGGACCTGAGCTGGCCCATCGGAATTGCTGGGGCGGGAGCCTCCTCCTCAAAATAAACCTGAGGTTCCACCGCTAGTGCTGCTGCTCGGGGCTGAGCTCTGCCCCTACCTCAACATCTATCACAGCCTCGTCCTCTGCCCCTAGTGGGAGCTGCTTGGGGCTCGGACTGTCGATCAGAAGATGAGGAAGCACGTATTTTTGCCATCTGCAAAGAATAGAGTAGATACAATCAGTATTTGAGGAACAGAACCACACGACAAGAAAGAACAAATCTGAAATTTTCCTAACTCTGCCTCTGGGATAAATACATACGTCTCCATACTGATCCCTCAGACTTTACCAAGTTTGTCCGTGAGTTGTGATACCTATGTAACCTAGTGCTTTGATACCAACTTGTCACGATCCGAATTTTCCATCCTCGGGAGTCGTGATGACGCCTACTAATGGGAGCTAGACAAACCAAATTTTAGTTTCTTTTCCATTAATAATCTAATCCATTTCAACAATTAACGCTGTAATACAATGCAACAAAATTCAAATAATTAAGCGTGCGTCTTCATATTATAAAAAAACTGAATGGAAATGCAGAAAGTTCAACAAAAAGCCTCTGCCCAAGACTGGTGTCACAGTACTCACGAACTGCAAAGAATACTAAATACAAACATCTGAAGAGAACATAAACTGTTTGTCTCGAATACAATAAGATCACAGGCAAAATAAAGGATACAGGAGATGCGGAGCTTGTGGACGTCTGCAAGGTTACCTCGGGTCTCGCTGAACTGAAAGTCTGCTTCCACACTACTGCTACTGCTGCTCGAAACCTGAATTTGTGCAAAAATAGCACAGAGTGTAGTATCAGCACAACCGACCCTACGTGATGGTAAATGTCTAGCCTAACCCTGGTGAAGTAGTGATAAGAATAGACTGGACTACCACATAAACCTGTGCAATTATAAATATACAACGGAATCGAAATACCATGCAAGTAAATAATATAGGAGGGGAAGCATGCTATAGGGAGATAACAGTTTCTTGTAAAAATTGACCATCATGAAGGAAAACCTAACTCGTACAACAATAAGGAACAAAAAATCAACAGGTGTACGACATCAACCTTCGTGCTTTTACTCTCATCCTTACCAAATCAATCGTATCAGTAAATCATGTGCATGACATCACCCTTCGTGATTTTACTCTCTCTCCTCACAATATATAATCAATGAATATCAGTACGGAATGGTACATCGGATGGAACGACATCGCCCTTCATGCTTTACACTCTTTCCTCACAAAGTAATCAATGAATATCACTACGAAATGGTACATTGTACGGCACAACATCACCCTTCGTGCTTTACACTCTTTCCTTACAATATCAAACAATGCACGACATCACCCTTCGTGCTTTAACACTCTTTCTCACCCAATCAACAATCAAAAACAAGGGCAAGGGAATACATAAATAATAATGAAAATCCTGACAAGGGTACAACATCAATAATCTCAACGTCCCGGCAAAGAACAATATTCAATAATCAACAACGCCCTGACAAGGGAAAATATCATTAACTCTTTCTCTTACTTTCACTTTCATCTCATAGTTCATATTATTATTTGAGTTGAAGCTCCAAAGATTTACTTATCTCATATACCTTCACAACTTGTATTTCAACTTGAGCCGACGCTCCACGAAGTTTAAAGGTCACAATCCCTTTTACAAGCTCTCTACAGTATATAGAAGTCATCAATCAAGCATGGAAGGTATAATAAAATCCAAGCTATTCGCATATACGGACTCACGGTCATGCTAGACACCAATGTATAGATACTCGTCACCACACCTATACATCGTACTCGGCAATTAGCAAGTAACATATAAGACTCAACTCATATTCCCTCAAGCTAGGGTTAAACCAAACACTTACCTCGATGCCTTGAATTTAGCTCAAGCCTCAACTATGGATTTACCCCTTGGTTTCACCACAAAATCGCTCGAATCTAGTCACAAATTACATAAATATATCAACAAATGCTAAATGAATCAATTTGAATGCATAAGAATGAATTTCCCAGAGTTTTACCAACAAAATCCAAAATACCCCTGGGCCTACGTGGTCAAAACTCGAAGTTCGAACCAAAACTCAGTTACCCATTCCTCACGAATCCATATCTATGATTTGTTTTGAAATCGGACCTCAAATCGAGGTCTAAATCCTCAATTTTTGAAAAAACCTAGATTCTAACAAAACCCCCCAATTTTATCCATGGAAATTATTGAATTTAAGTGGAAAACGTGCTAAATGATGTAATTGATTTAAGGAATTAAGTAAAAATCGACTTACAAATCATTTGGAGGAAGTTTTGTCCTTGAAAAATCGCCTATATGGTTTGGGTCTTGAAAGAATGGTGAAATATAGTGGAAAAACGACTGAGTATAAAATTGTTGGGTTGCGGATATGGGATTTGCGAAAGAGGTTTGCAATTCATGGGAATTGCAACATATTTGCTTGCATTTGCGAACTCTGTGCAAGAACGCGAGCATCGCATTTGCGAACAAGAATGTCGCATTTGCAATTGGCCAACATCGCATTTGCGAACCAATGCAAGATTTTCCATTCTTGCATTTGCGATCACAGGCTTGTATTTGCGAGACCTTCTTCGCAAATGTGAAGATTGCAGAACTGGAATGCCATATTTTTTCAAAGTTGAAAAATGCAATCCGTGGCCTATCCAAAACTCACCCGAGCCCTTGATGCTCCGAACTAAATACGCACACGACCTCTAAAACATCCAACAGACTTATCTGTGCGACTAAATCGCCAAGATAACATCATATGCATCGAACCAAGCCTCAAAACTTATGATTTCTTCCAATTTTTCATAAAACATCAAATTTTCATTGAGTGTGAAACACGTCAAACGACGTCTGTTTTCAACCAAATTTTACAGAGAGCACTTAAACGATATATAAGACTTGTACCGGGCACCAGAACTAAAATACGGGTCCGATACCATAATCTTTCAATCAAATTTCATTTCCACGTTCCTTAATCATTGTCAGAAAACAATTTCACACAAAAATTCATTTCTCGGGCTTGGGACCTCGGAATTCAATTTCAAGCATATGCCCAAGTGCCATATTTTCTTACGGACCCTCCGGGACCGTCAAATCACGGGTCTGGATCCGTTTATATATTGACCGAAATCAATTTTATTCAATTTAATATCAAAACTTAGCAATTTTCTCACAGAATTTACATTTGAGTTTTTCGGCTATACGCCTGGATTGCGCACGTAAATCGAAGCAACCTAAATGGGATTTTCCAAGACCTCGAAAGTACATAATGATAAGAAAATAATTGATAACCCCTGTAGGTCGTCACGTTAACTCTATTTGCAATTAATTTAATGATCACTTTGTAAATGGTATTACATAGCCCTATGGGTCAAAATTCTTCACAATATTAGCATTAGGGATTGTAAACTAGTCACACTTTGTCTACTCCGATCTCCATCAACTCCGATCCCCCAAATTACAAAGGGATTGATCCATATATGCTTGATAGGTTCCTAACCACTCAAGAAATAAAACAGATTATATTTTTCTTCAAGCCCTTTAAATCCCCGGAGCCCGATGACTTACACCTTTTTTTTTCAAGAGTACTGGGATAGTGTTAAACACTCTGTTATTAACCTGTATACTAAAACTTTTGATACAGGCACTCTCGCTAACAACGTTAATGGTACCTACTTTTGATTTAAGTAACAAATTGTGCCTTGTAAAAAAAATTCTTTTTTTAAAGAAAGACCCACTTATGATTAACGTTAATCTTTAAAGATTGGTTACACCAAATCTATAATTTATGGCTAATCTTGAGGAGTTATTTGGCCCCACATTCAATAGTATGATTTTACAAAATATCAAAGATTCAGTTCGTGACTCATGAAATAGTATCAAATTTCCTGAAAATCAAAGAAAATCCATGATCACCTGAAAATCGTCTCTTGTGATTGAAGATATATATATATATATATATATGCAGTCTTATCATGTATTTTTGCAAGAGAATATTTCCACAGTCACTTTACAAGATACGCCAATGCTCCCCTTCCAATTGGTTAGTGAATGAAGTTAATTAAGGCCAACCGGCCAATTTTGTATTTTCCCAACAAGGAACTCTTGCATTAAAGCATTGACATCCCAATAAAAAACAAACGCTACACTGTTTATAAGCAGAACAAAATACCAAGGACATTTAATATGAATTTCTCTATTTCATACTTATAAAACTTCATACCAGAATCTCAAAACAGCAACATACCAGAAGAGGCATCGATAGGTTGAATAGGGCAAGGCAACTTCCATGGCTCAAGCAATGTGTCGGGAATTTCAGGGAGTTCCACAGGAAATCCATTAGCATCAGCCCAAAATTGAGTGAGCGAGTTCAATGAATTCAAACGTTCAGTTAATTCAGCAATCTGAGCTCTCAACACATTGTTCTCTGCATCCATCGCACGATAATTTCTCTCGACAGAATCAATCCTCTCACGGCAGATACTGTTCTGTTTATGTAGTTGTGTTGTTTCGCTCATCAACTCTCCCAATAGTTGTTGCTTCCTCATCCGTGACCTACGAGCAGACTCACGATTGGATTCCATTCTCTTCCTTTTCCTTTCGTCAAGCTTTGCATACTGCTGGTCTGCATCAGAAGCAGAACTCACCGCTTGCTGGGTGGAAGCCATGTCGATTTGATTGACAATCAATTTGTGAACCAACGGGAAACTTTGTATACTCTCTTTTTGTTATATCAGAAAAATTTGGTAGTGCAGCTAAGAAAATCCTAAAATTAAATTGGACAGGGACAATGATGATGATGGCTAGTTCATGAAATTAAGTAGAACCAGTAAAGAAAGACTACTGAGAAAGAGTGCAGAATACGAATTCGACGCATCTGGATAGCGTATGTCATGAATAATTTTGAAACTAAGAATCAAACATGGAAATTCTTTAAGAAACCCCAATCAGTCTTCCAGAATCAGTCAAGCCTCGATTAGATCCAAATCACACGAGCTGGTGAAGGTATTAACAAAAAAGATCTGCAATCATACATATTAACCAATATCATTAAAACTACAAAAAAATAGATCAAAGGGCAAACCAAAGGCAATCATAACAAGAACCCAAATCAATAAACTAAGTTCCGCCCAAACTAATTGAGGCCGGCTTTGTGAATCATCAGCTCTATTAGACTATCTTTACGTTGAAGAACAACAACAAACCCAATATAATCTCACAAGTGGGGTCCGGGGAGGAGTTTTGAGTATACCCAAAGGTTGTTTCCTGTAGACCTCGCGGCATGAGATTGTCATTATATTGATGATTGACCTAAAAAATTACTTTGGGTATAAGACATTCCTATACAAAGGAAAGGTAAAAGTACTAAAGTTCACATCTTTCCTCAATTATTGTTTAAAAATTTCTAATCTTTCAATCCTAACAATAACCCAAATCAATAAACTAATTCTCACTCAAATTAATTGAGGTTCATCCTTACAATTATCAGCAGTATAAAACTATTTTAGACACCTTTATTTTGATAATTACTTTGGATATGAGTAATTCTGCTAAAGTTCAAATCTTTTCTATTTTGGGTTAAAAAGTTTAGATCTTTCAATCATCAATATATATACTAGTAAGTATTCATTATTGGGATTCGGGATAAAATCCATCTTCTTTTTTGCCTCTAATTTTTTTAGATTAATTATCCATCTTCTCTTTATCAAGAATTATAAGGATAGGAAAAGAAACTGAAATCAAAGAAAGACCCAGATATTTATAAATAAAAAAAAGGATGCAGAGTTAATCTTAACACAAATCGGAATTACAACAAACAAATAGAAGAACTAAACAGCGACAATAAAAATAATAAACAACAAAAAACAAAAAATGAAAATAAAGAAACCAAAAAAGAAAAAAAAGAAAACAAAATGTAAATGAGAATGAGGCATACCTTTGTAAAGGAGAAGAAGAAAAGTGTAGAAAGAATGTTATGAACGGTGAGAAGAGGGATTTATATAGGGGAAGTAGAAGAAGTTTTTTGAGAAAATTAAGGAAATTTTTTATTATTTTAAGGAAAATTTTGTCATAGGTGTAATGTGGTTGGCTGCAGTGTGATGACAGCTAAACTGAGTTTAAACTTTAAAGTCTGAGGTAAGTTTCCTCTGTCTTTCCTTATTTGCTGCTAAATTCAAAATATTTTCAAATGGTACATCTTTTATTGTGCTTAATCCACGTTTTTATTGTGCCTAATACTTTATCCGTCTCATATTACAATGGGAGTTATTAAAAATAATTATCTTGAATTATTTATTATTTAAAAAATTTGAGACAAAATTAATTATTTTTTTACTTTTTTATTCGTAGTAATAATTATATTTGAAAACTACAAACACCTCAATTATGAATAGCTTTGTACAAATATTAATGAAGAAAAATTAAATATTAAGATATGAATAAGGGTAAAGTAGTCAAAATCTCATCCTAATTTATTTTTTTAAGGGATGTGTGCAAGAGAATCATGACAGATAATATAAAACGGAATGAGTATTTGTCTTTTTTTACCTCTTTCATCTGATGTTCGATATCGTGTTAGAACTAATCTATTAAATTTAAGATTTTTAATTAAAAATAAAAGGATCATATTTATTTCCTCGCAATCCTTGGTGGTGCTTGTAATATCTTCATTATTTAAGTCTTGCAGATCTAACCCGATATTATTATAGAAAATAAATAGTCAGATTTCTTTGTTAATCTTTTGATGATATGGTTTTAATAAGAAAAAAGTTTCAAATACCTTCTTTTTGTTATGAAATAATATAAAAGACAAGAACAATAATGCAAGAACAAGAGCAATAGAGAGAAGAGTAGAGAGAGTTCTTCTTATTGATACTTAGAGAATGTTAGGAGTGTTTTACAATGGTAGAGGGCACCTCTATTTATAGGGAGGAGGATGATTTAGCTACCAATAATAGGACTCTAGAATCTCTCTAATTAAAGACATTCACCTTAAATAGAAGTCTATTTATAACACTCCCCCTTGAATGTCTATTCAATGATGTGCCTCGTTAAAACCTTAAAACAAAACCCAATGGGAAAAAATTAAAGTAAGGAAAAAGAGTATACATGTTTGAATATGCGCCTATTGGTTGCCTCGTTAAAAACCTCGCAAGGAAAACCCGGTGGGACAAAACCTTGTAAGGGAAAAAGAGTGCAACGCGCATTAACTCCCCCTGATAAGAACATCAATTTATGTCCTTAAGTCTTCGCATCCCGATCTTGTTAACTAGCTTCTTGAAGGTTGACTTTGGTAGAGATTTTGTGAACAAATCAGCCATATTGTCGCTTGAACGAATCTGTTGAACATTGATATCACCATTCTTTTGAAGATCATGTGTGAAGAATAACTTTGGTGAATATGCTTCGTTCTATCTCCTTTTATGAATCCTCCCTTCAATTGAGCTATACATGCTGCATTGTCTTCATACAACGTTGTGGGTAGTTTATCACACTTCAAACCACATTTGTCTTGTATATGATGTATTATAGACCTTAACCACACACACTCCCGACTTGCTTCATGAATAGCAATTATCTCGGCATGATTAGATGAAGTAGCCACAATTGATTGCTTAGTCGATCGCCAAGATATGGCGGTTTCTCCACAGGTAAACACATAACGCGTTTGAGTTCGAGCCTTGTGTGGGTCGGACAAATATCCAGCATCAGCATAACCAACAAGATCCGGGCTGCAATTCTTGCCATAAAATAAGCCCATATCGGTAGTTCCCTTTAGGTACCGCAATATGTGTTTGATCCCATTCCAGTGTCTCCTCGTGGGAGCCGAGCTAAATCTTGCTAAGACATTAACTGAAAAGGATATGTCAGGCCTTGTGGTATTTGCAAGATACATTAGTGCGCCAATTGCGCTAAGATATGGTACTTCAGGACCAAGTAGCTCTTCATTCCTTTCTTGTGGTCGGAATGGATCTTTGTTCACATCAAGTGATTGAACAACCATCGGTGTACTTAAAGGATGTGCTTCATCCATGTAAAACCGTTTCAGTACCTTTTCTGTATAGGTAGATTGATGAACAAAAATTCCGTTTGCCAAATATTCAATTTGCAAACCAAGACATAGTTTAGTCTTTCTGAGATCTTTCATCTCGAATTCATCCTTTAGATAATCAATTGCCTTTTGGAGTTCTATAGGGGTTCCAATAAGGTTTATGTCATCGACATATACGGCAAGTACAATAAATTCCGATGTTGTTTTCTTTATAAAAACACACGGGCAAATGGCGTCATTTATATAGCCTTCTTTTAACAAGTACTCACTAAGACGATTATACCACATTCGTCCAGATTGCTTTAGACCATACAAGGATCTTTGCAATTTAATTGAGAACATTTCCCGAGATTTTGAATTATGCGCATTTGGCATCTTGAGTCCATCGGGAATTTTCATGTATATCTCATTATCAAGTGAGCCATAAAGATAGGCAGTAACCACATCCATTAAGTGCATGTCAAGCTTTTCATGGATAGCAAAACTTATGAGATAACGAAAGGTTATCGCATCCATTACAGGCGAATATGTCTCTTCATAATCGACACCAGGCCTTTGAGAAAAACCTTGTGCAACAAGGCGTGCCTTATATCTTTGTACCTCGTTTTTCTCGTTTCTTTTGCGTACAAAGACCCATTTATAGCCGACAGGCTTAACACCATTAGGTGTTTCAACTATAGGGCCAAAAACTTCACGTTTTGCCAGCGAATTCAATTCTGATTGAATTGCTGCTTGCCACTTTGGCCAATCCTGTCTTTTTCGACATTCTTCAACAGATTGAGGTTCGAGATCCTCACATTCTTGCATAATGCTAGATGCTACATTATAAGCAAAGGCATTATCCACCACAATATCCACTAGATTAATATTTGCCTCAATATTAATTGGATTTAGGGATAGTTCCGTATTTTCCAGAGTCTCGGGCTCAATGGATTCTTCATGAATCTCAGAATTTGTTAAATCGTGAGATTCTTTCGTGGTGTCATATTGATCATTCTTTTTTCTCTTTCTAGGATTTCGATCTTTGGAACCTAATGGTCTGCCACGCTTCAGGCGTGCATTTGACTCATTGGATATGACACTAGATGATTGTCCAACAGGGACATCAATACGGATTGGAACATTTTCCGCGGGAATGTGGGATTTCGTTATCCTTTTCAAGTCCGTAAATGCGTCAGGCATTTGATTTGCTATTCTTTGCAAATGGATAATCTTTTGTACCTCTCTTTCACAAATAGAGGTATGTGGATCAAGATGAGATAATGATGCATTTTTCCACAAAATTTCCCGTTTGGTTTCACCAACTTCTCCCCCTAATTTTGGGAAAAGTGTCTCATCAAATCGACAGTCTACAAATCGTGCAGTAAACAAGTCGCCTGTCAATGTTTCGAGGTAGCGAATGATGGAGGGCGATTCAAACCCAACATATATTCCTAACCTTCTTTGCGGACCCATTTTGGTGCGGGATGGCGGTGCTATAGGCACATATACTGCGCATCCAAAAATTCTTAAATGGGATATATTGGGTTCATGACCCAAAACCAATTGCAACGGGGAATACTTGTGGTAATTCGTCGGTCTGATACGAATTAGCATTGCTGCATGTAAGATGGCGTGACCCCATACCGAAGTGGGCAGCCTCGTTCTCATAAGTAATGGCCTTGCAATCAACTGCAGGCATTTAATTAACGATTCTGCAAGACCGTTTTGAGTATGAACATGAGCTACAGAATGTTCAACTTTTATCCCGATTGATAAGCAATAATCATTAAATGCTTGGGATGTAAACTCAGCAGCATTATCCAGTCTAATGGACTTGATTGGATTATCTGGAAATTGTGCTCGTAGTCGAATTATTTGTGCCATTAATTTCGCAAACGCAAGGTTGCGTGATAACAACAGGCACACATGAGACCATCTACAGGATGCGTCTATCAAGACCATGAAATACCTAAACGACCCACTAGGTGGGTGAATAGGTCCACAAATGTCCCCTTGTATACGTTCCAGAAACATGGGTGACTCAGTCCCAACCTTTGTTGGTGATGGCCTGATAATCAACTTGCCTTGATAACACGAAGTGCAAGGATATTCATTATTCGAAAGAATTTTGAAATTCTTTAACGAATGCCCATATGAGCTTTCTATAATCCGTCTCATCATGACCGATCCTGGGTGTCCCAGTCGATCATGCCAAAGTACAAAGGTATTGGAATCAGTAACCCTTTGGTTTACTGTTGAATGTGCCTCAATTGCACTAATTCTTGTCCAATACAGGCCACAAGATAAAGACGGGAATTTCTCAATAACCCTCTTTTGGCCGGAGACATTCTTTGTGATGACGAGATATTCAAGATTATCTTCATCCATTGTCTCAATATGATAGCCATTCCGGCGTACATCTTTAAAACTCAACAAGTTTCTCTTAGACTTGGAGGAGAACATTGCATTCTCTATGTTTAACGTCGTGCCTTTGGGCAGAGTTACAATTGCTCTTCCGGAGCCTTCAATCAATTTACTACTTCCAGAGATTGTAGTAACGTTTGCCTTACACATATTTAGTTGAGAGAAATATTTCTTTTCTTTGAGTATTGTATGTGTAGTACATGAATCAACTAGGCAAATACTTTTACAGTTGGACGTTGATCCAAGTTCGCTTTGTGAGATATCCATATTTGCTATCCCATAGTTTGACATACAAAAGAGATACACGAACATAAGAATAAACAAGTTCAATTCGTTTGTGTCACATAATATTTTCAAAATCTGCTGCTAACAGTTGACTAACAAAATCAGATATGTTATCCATAATTGATTACTTTGCAGTTTGAAAATTTCAGTTTAAACATTTTCTTCAAACAATCGATTGTTAAACACAAACAATCGATTGTTGAACATTGACAATCGATTGTTAAACACACACAATCGATTATCTGCTATTTTGAAAAACTTCAGATCATACTGTCTTAAGACAATCGATTGTTAAATATAGACAATCGATTGTTGGCTTATTTTGAAAAATTCCGGAGCACACTGTTTTAAGACAATCGATTGTTATGCATAGACAATCGATTGTTGGCTATTTTGAAAAATTCCAGAGCACACTGTCTTAAGACAATCGATTGTTATGCATAGACAATCGATTGTTGACTATTTTGAAAAATTCCAGATTACACTGTCTTAACGACAATCGATTGTTAGACAAAGACAATCGATTGTGGATGATTTTTGAAAGTTCCAGATTACACTGTCTAACGACAATCGATTGTTAGACAAAGACAATCGATTGTGGATGATTTTTGAAAAATTCCAGATTACACTGTCTTAACGACAATCGATTGTTAGACAAAGACAATCGATTGTTGATCAATTGTTTTTCAGTTTTAATGCGAAAATAGTAGATAATCGACTAGTTTTTCAGGCTAGTCGATTACCCCTACTGGAAAATAAAAATATTATTGATATTTGAGCATATTGAAGACATTCTAAAGAACTACTGCTAACATTGCATCATGAACTAACTAATACGAGCTAATACTAATGACTATTAGTTTATTCACTAACTAATACAAATAAGTAGAACAAAATCAAATAACTCCATCTTCTTTCATCACTGACTCATCGCCGATTAGGTGGTCTATTTTCCCCTCGGGTTGCTCAAAGAAGTCTGCCACATCCAGGTGGGTGATGTCCAAGTTGTCGTCATAGACAAAATTTGTTTCAGGGCCTTTTCTCTTTCGAGATGCTTGATAAAGGTCAACCAAGTGTCTTGGTATACGGAAAGTCTTTGACCAGTGCCCCTTCCCACCGCAACGATAACATATAGTTTCTGAACAATTTGCCTTAGGATCTTCATGACCCCGTTTCTGCTTTCGGCGGTTATCTCTCCTTGGGGGTTGACGGACTTCATTAGAATTTCTTCCTTGTATACGTCCCTAGCTATGACCCCGTTTACGACCATGACCATGGCCCTTTTCATGTTTGGCATAATGAGAGTGCACCTTATCTGCTTCAGGCAGTGGTGTAGACCCAGTGGGTCGATTTTCGTGATTTCTCATGAGCAGGTCATTATTTCGCTCAGCCACTAGTAGAAGAGAAATCAGTTCAGAGTACTTTGTAAAGCCTTTCTCTCTGTACTGTTGTTGCAGTACCATATTGGAGGCATGAAACATTGTAAACGTTTTCTCAAGCATATCATAATCGGAGATTTTATCCCCCCATAGCTTCAATTTAGAAGTAATTCTGAACATTGCAGAATTATATTCAGAAACGGACTTAAAGTCCCGGAGCCTCAGATGAGCCCAATCATATCGTGCTTGTGGCAGAGTGACCAACTTCAGGTTGTCATATCTCTCCTTTAAGCCGTTCCACAAGATGAGTGGATCCTTGACGGTGAGATATTCAATCTTCAAACCTTCATCAAGGTGATGGCGCAAGAAAATCAAGGCCTTCGCACATTCTTGGGTGGATGCTTTTTCTCTATCTTTGATGGTGTCTCCGAGACCCATAGCATCTAAGTGGATTTCAGCATCCAACACCCATGTCATATAGTTCTTGCCCGAAATTTCAAGGGCAACGAACTTTCTTTTCGTAATGTCAGGCATAATCGAAAATTAAATTAGGAAGAGGGAAATACCTTAGATTTTTCAAGAATGGTTCTTGAGACGGTAGAGTCTCGTGCTGATAACGTGTTATGAAATAATATAAAAGACAAGAACAATAATGCAAGAACAAGAGCAATAGAGAGAAGAGTAGAAAGAGTTCTTCTTATTGATACTTAGAGAATGTTAGGAGTGTTTTACAATGGTAGAGGGCACCTCTATTTATAGGGAGGAGGATGATTTAGCTACCAATAATAGGACTCTAGAATCTCTCTAATTAAAGACATTCACCTTAAATAGAAGTCTATTTATAACACTTTTTGAATTTTGATTTGTAACACTAATTTCTCTTGTGATTTGCAACTTTATAGGCTTTCCTTATTTTTATTTTTTTGTAATAATTATTTTCTCTTATTTATTGATTATTACTAGTGTAAATAATTGCAGTCTGTCTAATTTGTCCATCATTATCCCTGTGTAATTGAAGTTTTTGTTTGGTAAGCAGAGAATAATAACTGATTAACCTATGTAATTTATTGGCTTTTTCATGTTTTGTCTAGTAATAAAAATCTAAAATAAGACTTTTTGTGATTGACCTTTTGGTTAAAAGAAATATTTCATAAATTGAGTGCTTCGATAAATTTGGGGGCCTAAAGCGCAAACTCTTATGAGGCCTTATTTGAAGTTAACTTTTTACTAGCTTTTGAGATGTAAGGTTATTCAAGAAATATTATAATTATTTTTTTTGTAATAAAAATATAGCTAAACCATATAATCAATCTTGAGACATGTTGATCTTATGTAATATTTTGATTTTAATATTAATTTTAAAATAATTCTTACTGCTGAAATAACTGTTAGATGAACTGTTAACATTGTTACATGAGAAATTTGAAAATGTAACATAATTGTTTACAAAGATAACATGATAACATGTACTCCTACTAACTGGAAATTTGGGTCCCCCACAATTGTGGGGATTAAGGTCTCATTTGTTTGCACTTAATGGATGTCTGAATCTTAATTATTCGGGTTTCAAACATTAGGTGCGTTTGTTTTTAAAGTCTTAATCTTAATTATTTAGATCTTAATCATTAACTGTATTTGTTTTTTTAACTTCACAGCCACTTAATGGGTTTGAATAGGTCTGTATGATTAAGATTTATTACAAAGACTTAATTTCATTAAGATGCCATCACATATTCATTATTAACTACCATCACTGCCTACCATTATCAACTACCGCCACGCCACCACTACCACCATACTCAACCACCACCACCACCATACTTAACCGCCACCACCATTACCACCATAATCCTCAATCATAGTTGCCACCATTATCGACCATCATCATCCACCATCTCCACCACTCCGAATACCATCATTCTCACCCACAGTCAATACTTATGAACCTCAACTACCATAACCAACCACTCCATCACCATTAACAACTACAACAGATACCGCCCATCAATATAACCTACCACCACCTTCCTCAATCACAAACCACCGCCCGCCATGATTAACCAACACCACCCACAACCACCATCCTCAATCATAATCGCCACCACTTTCAATAACTACTAGCTACTAGCATGAACCACCATCATCAACCAAAATTACCACCAACTACCGCCTCTAGTCGGCATTTATCCGTTAGCCATCACCACCTATAACTATCATATTTTAAAAACTATATATTTTATTGATAAAATATTAGATTAGTTAGTATTTCATTTGAATTTTATATATATTATTTTTTAAAATAAAGATAAATTTTATGCATTCAGATATTAAAAATCAAACAATTTTAATTTTTAGTATTTAGATCTTAATACACATCTTAATATATTCAGATGTATATTCAAATTCGGATGTCTTAATCTTAATACACATATTGATATTCAAATATATATTCAGATTCATACGTCTTAATCTTAAAGAAAACAAATGAGGCATAAAACACCTACTTTAGCTACTTTGCCATACGCATGTAGTTTTCATGATACTTTTATAAAATTGAGTAAATTCGTTTAATAAAAAATATTTAATAATTTGAATGCAATAAAGTAAAAAATTGAACAATAAACCTTGAAATTAATTTATTCGGGACAAGGTAGGTGTGGCTCCTATTAAAGACAAGATGAGGTAAGCAAATTTTAAATGATTAAGGAGGAGAAGCATATACGCTCCGATAAGGATGTGTGAGAGGTTGACATTGGAGGGCCTAAGAAGAGGTAGAGGTAGACCTAAGAAAAATCGGAGAGAGATAATTAGGCGAGACATGCCGCAGCTACAGCTGACTGAGGACATGACCCTTGATAACAAGGTGTCAAGGTCCAGAATTAGGGTACGTAGTAGGTTAGATAGTCTAGATTTTTCATAGTGTAGCGATATTATTAGTTCGTACTCTTGCATTCTCTTAGTATAAAATTTCTATGACTACCTATCATTGCTTGCATTTCGGTCATCTTACTATATTGTGATATTTATGCTACTTTTACATGGATTCTCTGTGTTGCCCCTTCTTGTTTTTCTTTTCAATAATGTGTTATTTATGTTTGTTAAACCGATGGTCTGATGATCCAAAAGGTAATCACTTGTTCTAAAAGTAAATTCTGTAATTCGAGGCCTTAAAAACCTCTTTCAATATCACCTCAATTTGCATGCACAGTCCGAGTGGTAGCCGGAAAGCTACTTTTGTGAAAATCTGTGAAAAATAATAAAATTTGACTATAAAATGAATTAAGTTGATTTCGGTTAATATTTTAGGTAAATAGGCCCGAACCCGTGATTTGACGGTCCTGGAGGATCCATACGAAAATATGGGACTTGGGCGTATGTTCGGAATCGAATTCCGAGGTCCCAAGCTCGAGAAATAAATTTTTAAAGAAAATTGTAGCTGAAATTATTTATGAAATTTGACAATGAATTGTGATTAAAACCTGATGATATCGGACCCGTATTTTGGTTCCGGCGCCCGATACAGGTCTTATGTGTGATTTAAGATAAGTCTGTGAAATTCGGTAAGACACGGACTTGAAATGACATGAATCAGATTGTTTTTGAGAAAATAAAAAATTTTGAAGTTCTTAAAAAATTCCATGATATTGATGCTAAATTCATAGTTATTGGTATTATTTTAATTATTTGAATGCACGAGTAAGTCCGTAAGGTATTTTTGAGGTAGTGTACATGGCGACTTTGGTTTCGGGGAGCGGAACGGAGGGGGCACTTCACTATTGGACTTTGCCAAGGCATTCGATCTAGTGATTGCGACCTCTAGTTTTCCTAAGTGGGAGGAGCATTTGGTTACTTACAAAAGTTCGGTGGCGAAGACTCAGATTGACTATCTCCTTCTCCGGAGTTGTGAAAGAAGGTTGTGCGAGGATTGCAAAGTTATCCCAGGTGATACCCTTGCGACACAACATAGGATTTTGGTGATGGACATTGGTATTATGATAAGGAGGAAGAAGAGGTCAGTACGAGGCCGCCCGAGGATTAGGTGGAGTGACTTGACTGAGGATAAAGCTCAAGAGTTGGTAGGAAGGTTATCAACAATATGAGCTTGGAGAAGTAGTGGGGATGCAAACACTATGTGGTCGAAGACGACAGACTGTATAAGAAAAGTGGCGAGAGAGGTGTTAGGGGTATATTTGGGATGCACCAGTGGCCACGAAGGATACTGGTGGTGGAATACAATTGTCCAAGGTAAAGTGGAAGCGATAAAGGCAGCTTTCCTGCGGTTAGTAGAGAGCACTGGCGAGGAGGAGAAGAGAGCGAACAATGAGAGATATAAGGTTGCTAGGAGGGAGGAGAAGATGGTAGTTATGGAGGCTAAGATGAAAACTTTTGCTCGTCTGTATGGGGAGCTAGGGAACAAAGGCGGGGAAAAGAAGCTATTCCGACTCGCTAAGGTGAGAGAGAGGACGACTCAGGATCTGGACCAAGTGAGGTGCATAAAAGATGATGACGGTAAAGTTTTGATGGGGGATGACCAGATTAAGAGGAGATGGCAGACCTACTTTCATAAACTTCTAAATGGAGAAGGGGATCAAGATATTGTACTAGGTGATTTGCGAAATACCGACAACCCACATGAGATAAGTGATTGTAGGGACATTGAGGTCGATGAGGTCATGGAGGTAATGCGTATGATAAGGAGGGGCAGAGCTACCAGGCAAGACGAAATTCCAGTTGAACTTTGGAGGTGTGTGGGCAGAGCAGGCTTGGAATGGATTACTGGTTGTTTAATGTTATATTCAAGACTAATATAATGCCTGAAGAGTGGAGGTGGAGTACAATGGTCCCATTATATAAGAACAAAGGCGATATCCAGAGCTGTAACAACAATAGGGATATCAAATTACTGAGTCATACCATGAAAGTCTGGGAGAGAGTGGTAGAAATGAGAGTGCGAAAGACGGTGTCTATTTCAAACAACCAGTTCGAGTTCATGCCAGGACGATCTACCACAGAAGCTATCCACCTTATTAGGAGGATGGTGGAACAGTACAGGGATAAGAAGAAGGATCTCCACATGGTGTTTATCGATCTAGAGAAAGCGTACGATAGGGTCCCTAGGGAGGTCTTATGGAGATGGTTAGAGGTTAAAGGGGTCTCGGTTGCCTACATTAGGGTGATGAAAGACATGTATGATGGAGCTAAGACTCGGGCTAAAAAATTAGGAGGTGACTTCGAGCATTTTTCGGTTGTTACGGGGTTGCACCAAGGGTTTGCGTTTAGCCCTTTCCTATTTGCCCTGGTGATGGATGCCATAACGTACAATATTTAAGGGGAGGTGCCATGGTGTATGCTATTTGCTGATGATATAGTCCTAATTGACGAGACAAGATGCGGCGTCAACGAGAAGCTAGAGGTTTAGAGACAAGCCCTTGAGTCTAAAGGTTTCAGGTTGAGCAGGACGTGTGAGCACATGATTTTTGCCGCGCTTAAACTACTCCTATAGAATTCATTAAAATTAGAATTTTTCTTTTAATATTTAAATTTTTAGGAATTAATTGTATGGTTTTGTGTTTTGTTTACATTTCATGTGCATTTTTAGTTGTCATAAAAAAGGAAAAATTACAAAATAGCATACTTGCATTTAGGACACAATTTTAGGTTTTTAGATTAATTAAGCATCATTAAAAATAAGAGAAAAAAATATAATCCTCTAACATTTTGGTTCCTTTAATTCTTTTGTTTATTTCTCCTCTTAAAATTAGGATCTCGTTAATTCAAGGAAATTTAATTAGTCTCATTTTAAAATTAAATCATGTTTTGGCTACTGTTAACTTTGTATTTAATAAAATCCAAATTTAAAAAAAACGAGGAAAAGAAGAGAAAATTCAAAGAAAATTCAAAGAAATAAAGGTCTTAATTAAATATTTAATTTCTGGACCAGCCCAAGCCAAAACCCCTTCCCAGACCCGTCTCAACCCCAGCCCAATCTTAAAACCCGATCAAGTCTCATAAAAATCAAAACGACGTCGTTTGAGGCCTTCTTAATCATAGCCGTCTATCTTGTTTGATCCAACGGTACCAAACCTAAGGTGTAACGTGTATATAACTGTTCCATCACCCCTACCCACAAAAACCTCGTACCATGTCTCTTCTAACCCTAACTGTGCCGATGTAACGCTGCCGCCAGCCACCGTCCCTCCGCCGGGCGGAAATCATCTCTGCCGGCGTTGATGCTCTGATCAACACCAAATTTACACCCTCGAATCCTCTCCTCCTCCTCTTTCCAATACCCCAAATACCAGGCTTTGATCATAGCTGATGTTCTCCAATATCCATTCGAAGTTGAGGTTTCTCCGCCGCCTATGGCGGCACCACCGCTAAACGACTCTAAAAGAACACCAAACGCTCCCCTCACCTTCCTCTCCCCGAATCTGTAAATCCTATTCCTAGAATGCGTGCCGAGCTTCTCGAATATCAAATTAAAACCCCGGCCAAATCTCACCATCCTCCAAACCACCCCGAATCAACCGCAAAACAGTCTTCTCACCCCCTTCACCTCAAAACCATAGTCGTTTGCCCTCGAATGTCTCCACAGTTCCTCCAATTCTAAATTTAGGGTTTCCGGAACCCTCCAAGTGATGCATGAAGATTCTTGGGGTTCCATTTCAAAAGAATTAAGCTAAGTCTTCTCAGTCCTTTCCTTTTAATTTTAATTATCTCTTCGTTTCACCTCTGTAAGTTAATTTGAGTCTAGATGGGTTAGGTTTGAAATTGCAACACTGCATTCAATTAGTGTTAGCCAAGTAAGCTTTAATCTGTTAGTTCATGTTTTCATGTTAAGCTAATGAGTTTAAATTGATTCAAATTCAAGTTGTGTTACTCTTTTATGGTTGAATTGATATCTATGTTAAAACCCTTAATTGTTAATATTTCATAACTGGTTCCTGAGTCAAAATTGGTTGTATAGTTTGCTGACTGATTAGCCAAGCTTGTTGAGTTAAATGTCTGAGTATTAATTTAAGTTCAAAAGGGTTAAATGCGATTGCATCTGATTAAGGGTTTCAAACGTGGTTTAAAATCAAAACAATCGGTGGAATTGAAATACCTTGTGATTGCAAGGGTAAATAAGGAAATAGAACCTTAGATAATATTAGCATAACAGTCATAAAACCTTCTAGGAGGGGTTCCCTTGTCAATTGTAGTGTTAGAACTTGGTTAACAAGTTAAAAATTAAGGGACCTAGGTGGAATAAGAGCTGAAGTTTGCCCTAGTTACTTCCCTATAAAGGCATTTGCTTCTTGGCCAAAAAGACACGTTGGACCTTCCAGAAAAATTCTTCTGAATTTGTCACACGTGAAAGAGCAAAAATACAAAAATAGGAGATTTGATTTTAGGGAAAAACTCTTGAAAATTAAAAACACAAAAATAAGCAGAAAATACTATTCTATTAGCATTAATTTCTCTTTGAAACTATCCAGTTCAGTTCCAGATTTCAAAAGTGTAAAATGATTTAAGTTGGAGTCATTTGAATCTGTTTTGAGGCTGCTTGGATCCTAGTCTATTTGAGAAATTCCTTTGTTTTGCTTCTGGGTTTCGAGCTTGGTTTTTATTGCTGCATCTGTTGAGATGGATTTGTTGCTGTTATTGCTTCCTGCCTACATACTCATTGGTGTTTACTTGCTGTAATTCCAGGTACCCATCCTAAGTTCCTTTTGATGTACATCACAAATGGAAGATGAATGAACGTGATGCTTTATTTTGTTATAGATTTAGGTTGTTTCCTTGTAGTAGTTTAGTGTAAATAATATGGAATGTGATTAAACTCTCTTGGTTGTAATGACTTAATACTGTCAAATTCTCTTTAGTTTATTTTCTTTATGCTAGCTCTAGTATTCTGAATTAATTAAGAGCTTATAAGTCCTTGAAGTTAATTATGAGTGTTGTGCTTAGTAATGTTGGATCTGGTTCAGTTTACATGTGAAGTCAGAAATTTAGTAGTAGCAGGTTAATTTGAAATCAGGAATAGTATGATCTCGCTCATGATTTAATAATCCGTTAAGCTTAATGACAGCCTACCTGTGAGACCCGTTAGTCCATTCAGTTTACATGAATAAAGTGTTTTAATCCTGCTTGTGTGTAAAATTGTATTCATTGATAGTTGTATTCCCAAGTGCATGGAGTGTATTGATTGAAATTGATTTGTTTTTTTACTTTTGGCGAAATGTATGAGTTGTATAGTCCTATGATGATTAGGCTCAAGGTTATCTAATAAGAATTATTATTTGAAACTAAAATCAATCTTCCATTCAATTAACCGTGGATTAAAAGCAACAGTTGGAAATTCATATGAAAGTCAATAGTTGATTGTGGGCTCATGTAAGCCAAAACCTGGCAGCTTTGTACTTGAATGGATCTGGGCTTAAAAGTGTGCATGCCAACGGCCTAACACATGTCGTCGTTCATAGGCTGTTGATATCTTCATATCCCCGGACCAACTTTCAAAAGTGCTTAGAGCTGGAACTTGTATTAAGACTATGGGAATAATTGTGTAATATAAATTTGGGCTTTTGAGTTAGGTAGCGGGTTCAAGTTAAGAGGTTCTTCCCTTTTTTTGAATCCGGATTTGAACTTGAGGCCCAATTTTATAATATTAATTAAGTAGTCCTTTAGAGACAAATTCAATAGAAAATAATAGTTTTCTCTAGGTTGGCCTTCTAAAAATAAAACGGATGCACCGCGCCAAATAAAACTCACAAATTGCAAGGCCCTCTTTAAATGTTTATATTAAAATACGTAGAAATTGGGACGAGTCGTTTAACGAACTTTCACAACCTACTGCGAAGTTAACAACACGTTAGTCGCTTTAGGCGCATCCTTTAATAGTTTTACCTTCCTAAATACGGGTGTGCATTTCATGTGACCCAAATCCAAATCCCAAAACCTTGGATAAAATGTGTCAAGGATCTGGGTGCATTTCATGTGACGTGATCTAGAAATATGTTTTAAACGACGTTCAATTTCCGAAAAGTTATTAGTTTAAAGTGGTAAATAATCCTAAAAATAGCACTATAGGATGGCTGTATTAAAATCAGATTTTTCGCCAATTATAATAGATTAAGAAATCGTGCTAGAACCATGGGATCCCGAGATGCCTATCACCGTCCCTCGGGTTAACAGAATTCCTTACTTAGAATTTTTGGTTTGCAGACTCCATTTGGGAAGTCAAAAAATTTCCTCCATTTGGGATTCAAAACAAACCGGTGACTTGGGACACCAAAAGCCAAGCCTATCCCAAGTGGCGACTCTAAATAAATAAATAATCCCATTTCGAATAATGTCACTTGAAATGGAAAAACTCCCATATACAGTTATCTTTCGGGGTAGCCGTGTAAAAAGGAGGTGTGACGGCTCTAGCTACTCTGTTGGGGAGGAAAAGGAACCCAGAATATTTGGTTCAGGGTTCAATAAATCGAGCGTAGAATGACTGTTATATTTGGCTTTTTTGATTTTTCTACATGTTCCATGCTATATGTGCTAAATGTTTTACCGCTTTGATATTTATTGAACTGTATATAAACTTCTACAAATCCCTTCCTCTATCTGAGTCTTCTACATCATGGAGAAGGGTGCACTTCTTGTAGCTTCTCTTCTATTTAGAGTCTTTTCCCATTTAGAACAAGGTTCAGATAAGCTGCTAAGCCGATGGAGCTTCTGTATCCCCGGTATGCTGCCCCCCGGCTCGAGTTATCTGCTGGGGTAAGCCAGGTCTAGACCAATAAACTCAGGGTTTAAACCTAGCATGGAAAAACCTCATGCCGGATCCCTAGTAGGAACGTTTGTTTGCATCACGTGCATTTGGCTTAGGGGACTCAGCATAGGGGTTGGGTCCGTCTAGGACATGTGACCTGAAACGAAAAGACCATCCTGATGCATCTTACGTGCTACTTGTGCACTTATTTGCTTTGGATTTTTATGTTGACCAACTTGCAAATAATGAGAGAAATTGAGAAAATAGCAGTAATACGGCTAAATGAGAGTAATCACTAGTTTCGAAAAATCAATGCCCAAAATAGTACCAAATGTTGTCGGATTTTTGCAAAACAAAAAAAAGCAAAAAAAAATGAGAAAGAAAAAAAAAAGAGACTTTTTAACAAATTTTTGGTTTAAATATTTTGCCCGAACTACACCAGTTTGATTCCCACCGATGTGGTATACGTAGGCAAACCCCATCGGGTCCAACTTCTTTTTGAATAATTTAACCAAAACACAAAATTTGGATTTTAGCCTCAAATAAGTCATGTGTTGTCATTCTTGTCTAAAATAAGCCGAATGTCCCCAAAAGGGCGCCGGAAGGTTGTTTTTGCAAGAACAACCACCTTGAATCGTTTTAAACGGTTAGCAGGTATAACCTTAAAATCTTCTTCCCTGAAGTGCTAAAAGGTCGTATCTGCAAAGCTGAAGTCTTGTTTTAAAATAAAGAATTATAGAAATTTTTGAAAAAAGGATGATGTAATTTACTTCCTTCGGGGTCACAATCGATTTTTAAATGACCCTTAATAAGGTGCAGGATGAGCATAGACAAAATTGAACCCTTCGCGGCCCTTAAAGAGATCCCTTTGAAGCTCCATGTATGGTGGGATGACTTAGGATCGGGTAGTAAAGAAATAGTGACAAGAGTTCTGGGAGGCCTCGTCGGTTTATTAAAAGTCAAGCCAAGGTTGGACATAGTTTAGGCTCTGATACCTTTCTGGGACCCCACTCGCAACGTGTTCCGCTTCTCCGACTTTGAGCTCACACCGACGTTGGAAGAAATAGCCAGTTATGCGGGTTTAAATGAAAATCTTAGAAGCTGCTATCCATTGGCACCAAGACCGATGACTCCCCACAGGTTCCTAGACTTGTTAGGCATTAGTCGGGATGTTCGGGATAGAAATATATCGGAAGGGTTTTGCACACTCCATTTCTTGTATCACCGATACGGCAATTCTCGAGGTTTTGAAGAGCGAAACACCGGTTTGACCCATGCCGAAAACAAAGATAAGTGGGAGGCAAGACGGGGCCTAGCTTTCATGGTAGCTTTTTTAGGAGGTGTGGTTTGTCCACGAAAAGATGGTCATATAGAAACTGGCCTTGTGGGAATGCTAGATGCCGCAATAAAAAAGCCAACAACATGATGGTTCCTCTAATAGTGTCTGAAATCTAGCGAGCTCTGACCATATGCCGAGAAGGGGGAAAATTCTTTCAGGGTTGCAACTATTGCTATAACTGTGGATGCAAGAGCACCTTTGCCACCGAACATGGTACATGAACTATGGTTTGACCGGGTTGAGTTGCATTGAAGAATTTGAGACCTGGGCAATAGGTATTGAGTTCGCCGAGGGCACTGAGGCTTGGTTGTCATGCTTGAGATCTTTGACTGCGGATAAAATTGAATGGGCTTTCTGATGGCTTCCTGCTACCGAGGCTTTGTACACATCAGCAGAAGTGCCTTATATTCCTTTGATGGGAGTTAGGAGAATCCAACCCTACGCTCCTTACCGAGTCCTGCGGCAGTTAGGAAGATTCCAAACCGTCCATAGTGACGAAGATCTGAGTAAACAAGTCATCGAACTAGGCCCGAAATCTGCATTCCCAGAAGGAAAGATTTTCCAAATATGGAATGAATGCAGGTTTCTTGAGCCTAAAACATAGTGCGAGACCGGGCCAGGGGCAAAGTAGACTCTAAGTACATGGCTTGGTTCGGCAAAAGATTTCAAATTCCTCAAAGGCCTACCAAGAGGCCGCATGTACAACAATTTACTAACGGGGCCTAAATTCAATGGGATTGGTCAGCTAAAGAGAAGGAATACAAGGCCTGAAGGAGCATTCCAAAAATAGGTTCAGGATCTCCGTTTTGAAAACAGTTTGCAAGCCGCAGCCGATGAAGTTGACAAAAAGAAGCTGACCCAAGAGAATGAAGCTCTCAAAGCTCAAACCCAACAAATGAGAATAGCTGCTAAAAACCAAGAATGAAGCCGATGAGAGATTGATAAAAGGGTTGAAGAAGCAAGCCTTAGAGTGCAAGGAAGAGTTGGAGAAATCTGAAGGGAATATGGCAAAAATCCGGGCATAGTGGGCAAAGAAGACAAAGGAAAGAGCCCAATTTCCGCGATGAATGAAAAGAAAACTTGATGGAACCATTACTAATTTGAGAAGGAAAAAGACACCCTCGAGAATGAAGCATCCAGACAAGCCAAATACTTTATAACCGACAGGGAACATTGCTATGACTTGATGGCCCTAATGGAGAAAGAAATACAATAATCAAAACATCAACACCTTCATGATGCCCAGGTATTAGAAGCTAGGAACGATCAGATAGGGAGGTTGCTCCAAGAGAAGGGCAGAATTAGAGAGAGGATCCCGTCCATTGCTCATTACATCACTAGGAAATGCCAATCATGTGAGGACATGACTCGCACCACCTTTTTTTGCGGCAATAATGATATTTCTCAAACAAATAATGAGTGACCTGGATAGGCTTCAAGGGGATCTTGCATATAGGCCCGTGGAGAGACCGAACGATGCCCCGCAGGCACCAAGAGCTGTAATGTATTCATGATTTTCATATTGATTATGTATTTTTTTTAGAGCATGTCAAGTTGTTCGAGTCTATATTTTATTTTGAAAAAAGATGTTTGAATTTGGAGTCTGAATTTCTTTGTTCATGTTTTAATCTGTTAGCATTGAGTCTTTGTAATCAAGGTATTTGGAATCAATGAAATTCGGAAATCTTAATAAGAATTTTATTTCTATTCACATTTATTTTTCATGAACTACGCCCGGTCTGATTCATGCGGGGTCATGATACGTAGGCAATCTCATAGGATTCGACCGTAGCCCTAAAAGAGAGAAAAAGAAAAGAAAAGAAAACCCTAAGAGAAAACAAAAGAGGGAAGAAAATAAAAGAAGAACAAGAGAAGAAAAGAAAAAGCAAGAAAAACAAAGAGTGGAAATCAAAAGAAAGAAAAATGGAACTGAAAAGACGGAATGACACATGCAACCATTGCAAACATATAGACATCTGTTTAACTGTATAGGTGCATCACACCCAAACGTGCAATTCCTTATTTGTTATTTTTCTCAAACTACCCGTTTGTTGCTGTAATTCCAACTTAGGACTTTAGAAATGGTGGTTTGGTTTTGGTAAGCTAGCATCACATCAGTATTTTACCAGATCAAAAGGAACTACAGAAATGTCGTCTAAAATGGCCTTGCCGGTAATTCCCATCTCGGAAGATAGCCCAATTTTAGGTATCCCGGCCTCAGAGTCTGCAGTAGTCGAGGAAAACAGGATCCTACGCCTTAGGTTCATGGAAATGTGTGACGTATGGACGAATAGAAAAGAGCCTCTGTGCGCCATCCTTGGATTCCCCGAGCTCTTTCCTAGATCAGGGTGTACCTCCACTATTCCCATTAGTTATCCAAACATCCTATTGGGACAGCCCACCATACCGGCCAATTTTGTTGAGCACCTTCCGAGGCCCGCCCCCAGGTGTTCGCATCCGGAACAGTCCCCAATATATTTACGGCTCCCCCGTGTGCGGCTACAACACAACCCCCATTACCTAGACCCACGTTCGATCCATCGGCCTTTATATTCCAAACACCCACTTACCAAACTAAGCTTCCTCAATATCCCACCTATACTTATCCTCAACCACCATTTGAGTTCACACTAGGACAAGATAAAACTCCCAAAGCTCCTGAATAGGACAAGATGGCGAAAAGAATGAAGAGTCTTGAGTAGAGTTAAAAGAATATGCAAGGTTTGAGTAGGCAAAAAGTGTTTCTTATATAGATCTGTGCATGTTCCCTCACGTACACCTACCCATGGGATTTAAAACGCCAAAGTTAGAAATGTATGATAGGCATGGCGATCCCATTGCTCACCTAAAGAAGTATTGCAACCAATTGCGCAGAGGTGGTGGAAAAGAAGAGTTTTTGATGGCGTACTTCGGAGAAAGCTTAGTAGGCATTGTCTGATAGTGGTATATGGACCAAGACGTCTCACGATGGCACATTTGGGACGATCTTGCCAGATACTTTGTAAGGTATTTTCAATACAACATCGACATCGCACTAGATAGGAACTCCTTGGAAAATCTTAACAAGAAGCCTTCAGAACGTTTTAGAGAATATGCTATTAAGCGGCGCGAACATGCATTGAGGGTGAAACCTCCCATGGATGAAATAGAAATGGTCATTGTCTTCATTCAGGCCCAAGAAGCAGATTACTTTCAGAACATGATGTCGGTCATAGGCAAACCTTTTGCAAAGGAAATCAAGATTGGTGAAATGGTAGAAAACGATTTGAAAACGGGCAGGATTTTGAGTCAGTCGGCCATCAGAGCAAACTCCCAGGCCATCCAAGGCGGGTCTGGAGTAGTCACAAGGGGCAAAAAGATAGAAGAAACCTCGATGGTAGCATCGAATGCGAGAAGACATCATGCTCCTAGGCCCATGTTCTCGGAAGAACCCCTCAACATTATTATCCTCACCAGGACATGGCTTATGCTCCTCAACCATATGCGGTTATGAACGCTCAACCTTTTGCACGACCACAACAGCAGGCCAACAGGAACCAAGCTCCGAGAAACCAGCCTCCTCACCCAAACCACTATAACCCTCGTCCTCCTCAAAATAACTTCCGTCCCCGTAAACCACCCAGAAGGCAATACTTTACGCCAATCGGGGAGTCCTACTCCAGTCTATTCCCAAAACTTGTCCAGTTGAGTCTGTTGCAGCCCGTACCTCCTAACAGACAAAACCCAGAATCCTCTTCCTACCAACGCGGTGCCCGGTGTGCTTATCACTCGGAGGTTGAGGGGCAAGACACAGAAAATTGCTGGACTTTGAAGGGAGCTGTGGAAGATTTGATAGAGCAGAGGAAAATAGTGTTGACGTATGAGGATGTCCCTAATGTGATCAACAAACCCTTTCCATCCCACAATAATGGACCGGTAATCGGGATGATCCATGAGGATAAAGAATTCAACCCGGCTTTAAAGGCCATAATTGCCATTGCTGATGCGGATAGAAAGCCAAGAGCTTTCCTGAAAAAGATGAAGGGGAATAGAAGAACAAATCCACACACCTTGAAATTGAAAAGAAAGTTGAGGTTAAAACTGAGACTAAACGCCCGTCAAAGAAGGTGTCCTTTATGTCCCACAAGGTTGTCAAGAAAAGTAGTTGACTCTGAGTCCCCCAAAGAGATTCGAGTTGAACATGTCTACTCAGATGTATGTGCCCAAAGGAACCTATGTAGTGCGGGGGCCAACTAATCAACCAAGGCTAAACGAACCCGTGCTTGTTTGCCGCACACCTTAGAGGCCCATGACAGACCCTATTGCAATCCCTTGGAATTATCATGAAACAGTGGTGACATATAAGGGCAAAGAAAGCTCTGGAAAGACTCATGAAAGTTACCATGTGAAGAAATGCTCTAACTTGGAAGAAGTGAACAACGCCACCAAGAAGCGATTCCCACCCAAGAAACCAGTGAGCGCCGAAGAGGCGGAAGTTTTCTTTCGAAAGATGAAAATGCAAGACTATGAAGTAGTGGACCAGCTTCGAAAATCTCCTGAACAAGTCTCCTTGCTATCCTTGCTGATGGAATCTCCTGAGCACCAAAAGGTATTGGACAAAACTCTCAATAAGGCATACGTGCTAGCTCAAACCTCTGTGGAACAATTAGAAAGGATGGCAGAAAGATTCTTCGCTCTTAATCAGATCATATTCAGCAAATATGACCTGCCCCCAGAAGAAGCCGCTCACAATAAAGCCCTGCATTTAACTGTCAAATGTGAAGGTTATTATGTCAAAAGGGTAATGGTAGACGGAGGCTCTGGGGTAGATATATGCCCACTTTGAACATTAGAGTGAATGGAAATCGGTATGGAGAGGATTCATCCCAACAATGTCGTGTTCGAGCCTTCGATGGAATCGAAAGGGACACAATCGGAGAGATCGATCTGGTCCTTACAATTTGCCCAGTTGATTTTGAGGTAACCTTTCAAGTGTTAGATACGGACACGTTTACAATTACCTCCTGGGAAGGCCATGGATCCACGCAGTAGGGGTTGTGCCTTCCCCTCTTCATCAGATGACAAAATTTGAACATGAGGACCTAGAAATCGTGGTCCATGCGGAAGACGAGAAGTCAATTTATCGGGATCCCTCTGTCCCTTGCCTCGAATCTAGAGAGGGTAGTGAGTATATAGTCTATCAGGCTTTCGAAATTGTGGTGGCTGATCAGCATGAAGAGGGCAAACCCTGTCCCCAGCCTTTCATCTCCAATGCCTTAATTATGGTAGCTAGAGAGATGATACGGCATGGATTCAAACCGGGGAAAGGACTTGGAAGGTCCTTGTAAGGGATAGCTGAGACGATTGCTTTTCCCACTACAGAGAAGTTCTTTGGGCTAGGTTTCCACCCTACGCCAAAGGATATAACATGGGCAAACCGTAAAAAATATGATGGATGGGCTCTACCTTCACCACTGCCACACTTGTATGAAACATTCGTTAGGCCAAAATACAGTGAAGAGGAAGAGGATGAGGCCTTTCACAGCTGAAGAAATCAAGGAAATATGTGGGGCAATGAGAAAAATACTATATGAAACTCACATGGTTCAGCCAGGAGAAGGCTCAAGCACCGCTGAGGTGCTATGCATGGGACCGGATGCCAAGTTGCAAAATTGGAAGGCTACGCCATTTCCAATCGGGCGGGAATACAGGTAGTCCTGTCTTGCCATCTTTTCTGCATCACGAGTTATATCAGGGTGTAACTCGGATGTTTTTCCTTTAGTGTTTTGTCCTTTTAGTTTTCCAAATATAAACCCTGTTATCTTCTAATTGCAAGATGAAATCAATATTTCATCATCTATGTTCCTTTATTCTTTATGATTCTTGCTGTTTTCCGTCTATTCATTTCTTTCAGTTCTAATAATGTGGCTATAAATAATATGACATGCTGTGCCCCGACCCAAACATGCCGCCTAATTGTGAAATAATGAACGAAGAACCGGAGCACGATGAAGAAGAAGCTCTTAGGGAAATCAATTGAGAACTAGAACATTTTGAAAATAAACCTAAGCCAAATCAAAATGATACTGAACCGGTTAACTTGGGTGGTCCAGAAGAAATCAGGGAAACCAAAATAAGCATCCACACAAATGAGAAAACCCGGGACGCACTGATCCAACTTTTGTTTGAATTCAAATACGTGTTTGCTTGGTCATACGACGATATGCCAGGGATGAGCATCGATTTGGTGGTTCATAAGTTGCCTACTTACCCCGAGTGCCCTCCAGCCCAACAAAAACAGAGAAAATTCAAAACTAATATCAGATTAGATCAAAGAAGAGATCACAAAACAGTTGGGGGCGGGAGTAATCCGAGTTGTCCGGTACCCTACATGGCAAGCCAATGTGGTTCCAGTGCCAAAGAAAGATGGGAAAACCCGAGTGTGTGTAGACTATAGAGATTTGAACAAAGCAAGTCCCAAAGACAATTTCCCTTTGCCCAATATCTACATCCTTGTTGATAACGGCGCCAAACACGAGATACAGTCTTTCGTGGACTGCTACATAGGATATCATCAGGTGTTGATGGATGAGGAGGATGCCGATAAAACTTCCTTTACCACACCATTGGGGACCTATTGGTGTAGGGTTATGCCTTTCGGGTTGAAGAACGCTGGGGCAACGTACATGAGAGCCATGACCACTATCTTCCATGACATGATGCATCAGGAAATAGAAGTATATGTGGACGACATGATTATCAAGTCCAAAACTCAAGATGATCATGTACGGGACCTAAGACAGTTCTTTGAAAGATTATGTAAGTACGACTTGAAATTGAACCAAGCCAAATGCGTATTTGGGGTCCCTTCGGGCAAACTTCTGGGGTTTATAGTCAGCTAGAGCGGTATTGAGTTAGATCCAACAAAGATAAAGTTCATTCGAGATCTACCTCCTCCGAAAACAAAAAAGGATGTAATGAGCCTGTTGAGGAGACTAAATTATATTAGTCGATTCATCGCTCAGCTGACTTCCACATGCGAGCCCATATTCAAATTGTTAAAGAAAGATGCAACAATCAAATAGATGGATGAGTGTCAAGAGGCTTTTGATAAGATTAAAGGTCCAATCCACCAGTCTTGGTCCCGCCAGAACCAGGAAGGCTATTGTTTCTATACCTGACAGTCTTGGAGAACTCCTTTGGTTGCATTCTCGGGCAGCATGATATCTTTGGAAAGAAAGAACAAGCAATATACTACCTGAGCAAGATCTTTACCAGTTACGAGGCCTAATACACCCTCCTAGAAATAACCTGCTGTGCCTTAACTTGGGTCGCTTAGAAATTGAGCCATTACCTACAAGCCCACACCACATACCTCATTACCAGACTCGATCCTCAATAGTACATATGTCAAAAACCAATGCTCACGGGGAGATTGGCAAAATAGCATATCCTGCTCACCGAGTTTGACATTGTCTATGTCACCTGCACAGCAATGAAGGCCCAGGCGTTAGCGGACCATTTAGCCGAGAATCCGATTGATGATGAATACTAACCCCTGAATACTTATTTCCCAGACGTAGAGGTAAAATCGGTGGAGGTAATGTCCGAAGACACCACTGCTTGGAAAATGTTCTTCGATGAACTGGTAAATGAAAAAGGTGTAGGAATTGGGGCAATGTTAATTTTACCCACCAGTCAACACTACCTAGCCACGGCTCGGCATTGGTTCCTCTACACGAATAATACAGCTAAATATGAAGCCTGCATCATGGGGATGAACATGGCTATCAACCAAGACACCGAGGAACTATTGATCATGGGGGATTCAGATCTAATCATCCGGCAAGCCCAAGGGGAGTGGGAAACGCGAGATGTCAAACTTATCCCTTATTGGCAACATGTGGAAGATCTCAGCAATCGGTTCAAGACGGTAGAGTTCAGGTACATCTCTCGCTGTCACAATGAACTAGTCGATGCACTTTCTAGTTTGGCCTCGATATTGCCTTATCCAAGAAACACCTACATCGATCCCTTGAAAATCTAAATTAGAGGAAGGCATGAGTACTCTAATGCGGCCGAGGCAGAACCAAATATCCAGTCATAGTACCATGATATCAAGATGTTTCTGAAAAATCAAGAATATCCTGAGCAAGCCACTATGGAACAAAAGAGAACTATTAGATGGCAAGTAAGTGGTTTCTTTTTAAGCGGTGAGGTTTTGTACAAAAGGACCCCGAACCTCAAAATTATTAAGATGTATTGACGCCGAAGAGGTTGGATGAATCATGCACGAGGTACACACAGGAGTTTGCGGACCACACGTGAATGGGCATGTTCTAGCAAAGAAAATCATCCAAGCGAGGTGTTACTGGATAACCATGGAGAAATACTGTTTAAGCTTTGTTCGGAAATGTCATCAGTGTCTGGTGCATGGTGATTTGATTCATGCACCACCAACTGAACTGCATCCTATGTCAGCACCTGGGCCGTTCGTTACCTAGGGCATGGACGTGATTGGACCGATTAAGCCAAAAGCCTCAAATGGACATAGATTCATACTGGTTGCTATTGACTACTTGACGAAGTGAGTTGAAGCCATCACTCTTAAGTCAGTCACCAAGAAAGCTGTGGTAGATTTTGCGCATTCTAATCTTATTTTTCGATTTGGCATTCCTGCAACCATCATCACAAATAATGCTGCCAACCTGAATAGTCATTTGATGGGATAGACATGCGAACAATTCAAAGTAACACATCAAAACTCCACCTCCTACCGGCCCAAGGCCAATGGTGCTGTCGAAGCAGCAAACAAAAATATCAAGAAGATTTCGAGAAAAATGATTCAAAACTCCAGGCAATGGTATGAGAAGCTACCTTTTGCATTATTGGGGTATCGCACGACCATGCGCACATCAATTGGAGCAACTCCCTATATTTTGTTCTATGGAACTAAGGCAGTATCACCTTCGGAGGTAGAAATATCGTCTTTTCGGATCATTGTTGAAGCTATGATTGAAGAGCCGGAGTGGGTCAACACTCACCTAGAACAGTTGGCTCTAATTGATGAAAAACGAATGGCAGCAGTTTGCCACGGGCAGTTCAACAAAAGATGGCCCGTGCTTATAACAAGAAAGTGCGCCCCAGGAATTTTAAGGTTGCAAAGATTGTATTAAGACGCATTCTTCCTCACTATCAGGAGGCAAAAGGAAAATTTTCTCCTAACTGGAAACGCCCATACATTATCTGAAAGATATTGCCGAAGGGAGCATTGTATCTGGGCGACATCGAAGGGGATGATCCCGAAGCAGCAGTGAATGCAGACGCAGTAACAAGGTACTACGCCTAGGAACCCTGTAGCAATGATTCAGTCCGGTTAAGATGACGAAGGCTTTCATTCCCGCTACCCAAACACTATCAACTTTGGTAAACCCATTTGAGCCTGTTACTTTTCTTTGACCACCCTCTTTGGAACCTGGAAATATTATTAAAAAAAAAAACAACCAAAAAAAAAGAAAAAAAAAAGAAAAAAAGAAAAAAAGAAAAAACAAACAACAAAATGAAAAAAAAAGTGAAGAAAAAATGAAAACAAAAACAAAAAAAATAGTTCAGAAAATACTCCTGAACTACGTTTGACTTGATTCCGAAAAGATACGTAGGCAACCTCTCTCTTGGGTTCAGTCACACCAAAACAAAAATCCTAATTCCCCAAAAAATGAAAACTGGGGCAGATGATATAATGGTTAGGCCATGAACCCCCAAAGCGGTTCCAGAGTTGTAGTTCCGCACAAAATCCTTTTACCAAAGACCTTGTCCAAGTCCTTCCGATCGATTGGCAAAGGCAGGGAAGTGAAAAACGTCATTATTGGAATCTGATACAATTCAAATTGAGAGAAATAAAATGAGAGAGTCTTATCGGTGAAAACCTTCGGGCCCCATATGGCGATGGTAAGTAGAGAAATTTAAAATGAGAGAGTCCACTTAGTGAAAACTCGTAAAGAGCACTATCAGGGAACAGTGAGAAGAGAAATAAGAGAGGTCAACGGCAAAAACTCGCAAAGGGCGTTGTAGGCAGAAAAGAAGATATCTCACCACTAAAAGAGTCCTGGAAAAGTTCCTTGGTTTTGAAATATGGAAATGCGGTTCACGAGAAGCTGGAAATTTTGTGTGGGTCATTTGAAGTTAGCATGCACCCCCAGATAAGCCCTTCTCTTTCCCCGAAAAGGACGCATCTCTTTAAACTCATATGATTGATTTTTGCATACTTCTTCCTTGAATCACTTTCAGTTTAACTCTGATTCCATGACTATTACATAAGAAAACGTGGCAGGACTAGTTTCACGGGGCTCGCCTGGCAAAGGCCCAAGAAACCCAATCTCAGCGGGCGCATCTAGCCAATCCCTAGCGGGCGCATCTAGCCAATCCCTATTGGCGATGATGGCTGATACTTCGAAAGCAGAAGGGTTTCAAAAGAAAGAAAATCGAAGTCAAAATGCCCACAAAGGAAAAATGAAGTTAGAAAGGTTGAGTCCCGGTGGGCTAACTGTCTCGACAAAGTTTCAAAGCCAAGGTACCCAAAGGTTCTGAAATGGAAGTTGGGGTAAGTAAATCACAATTGAAAGGCCTACAAAGGCGAAATAAATCTGAAAGATGAGTTCCCACGACCAACCAACAAGGCAAAGTCTGGAAAGCTAGAGGTCTTTTCAACAGAAGCAGGGACGGGATCAAGCAATCAATGCCACAAAACCAACCACCGTTTCAAATTAACAATCGTGCTTTGTTTGAAAATCTGATACATGTGTAATCCAAAGCATTTAGGCAAATAGCAGATGCAACCAAAGGAAATGCACAGGAGCTAGGAACAACTTTGCAACATTAATCAACCCAAAATGCGAAGTTCTCTTCCAATCCTTTCCCACAGTTTAATAAAAGAAATAAGAAGAGGAGAATCAAAAAAATCATGGTAGCATAGGGCCCCAATCCTTAAATCCATCCCTCTAAACCTAGGACCACACTCCCTAGTTGTCCCCAGCATAACCTGTGGACTTTCCCGGCATAACCTGAGGACCATTTCCCTTTCTCCCCAGCATAACCTTAGGACCCTTTTCTTTCATTCCCTGGCATAACCCGAGTGTCATTTCCTTTTATCCCCAGCATAACCTAAGGGTCTTTTTTCTCTTCTCCCCCAGCATAACTCGAGGGTCATTCTCCTTCTATCCCCAGTGGACCTCTTTTCTTTCGCATCCCGGCATAACCCGCGGTTCCCTCTGGCATAACCCAGGAGTTTTCCTTCCTATCCCGACATAACCCGCGGATGCCCCTGACATAACCTAAGAGCCTTTTTCTTCCTATCCTGGCATAACCCGTGGATCCCCCAACATAATCTAGGAGCCTTTTTCTTCCTATCCCGGCATAACCCGTGGATCACCTAACATAACCCAGGAGATTTTCTTCCTATCCTGGAATAACCCGTGGATTCCCTGGCATAACCCATGAGTTTCTTCCTATCCCAGCATAACCCGTGGATCCCCTAGCATAACCTGGGAGTTTTTCTTCCTATCCCGGTATAACCCATGGATCCCCTAGCATAACCCAGGAGTTTTTCTTCCTATCCTGGCATAACCTATGGATCCCCTAGTATAACCCAGGAGATTTTCTTCCTATCCTTGCATAACCCGTGGATCCCCTGGCATAACCCAGGAGTTTTTCTTCCTACCCTGGCATAACCCATGAGTTTTTCTTCCTATCCCGGCATAACCCGTGGATCCTCCTGGCATAATCCAGGAGCCTTTTTCTTCCTATCCTGGCATAACTCGTGGATCCCCTGGCATAACCTAGGAATTTTTATTCCTATCCAGGCATAACCGCGAATCCCCTGGCATAACCCAGGAGTTTTTCTTCCTATCCCGGCATAACTCGTGGATCCTCTAGCATAACCCAGGAGTTTGTCTTCCTATTTCGGCATAACTCGTGGATTCCCTGGCATAATCCAGGAGTTTTTCTTCCTATCTCGGCATAACCCGTGGATCCCCTTGCCTAACCCATGATTTTTTCTTCCTATCCCGACATAACCCATGGATACCCTGGCATAACCTAGGAGTTTTTCTTCCTATCCCTGCATAACTTGTGTATCCCCTAGCATAACCCACGAGTTTTTCCTCCTATCCCGATATAACCCGTCGATCCCCTGGCATAACTCAGGTGTTTTTCTTCCTATCCCGACATAACCCGTGGATCCCCCAGCATAACCCAGGAGTTTTTCTTCCTATCCCGGTATAACCCGTAGATCCCCTGGTATAACCCACGACATATCCCGTAGATCCCCTAGCATAACGCAGGAGTTTTTCTTCCTACCCTGGCATAACCCAGGAGTTTTTTTCCTATCCCGGCATAACCCGCGGATCCCCCTGGCATAACCCAGGAGCCTTTTTCTTCCTATCCCGGCGTATCCTGCGGATTCCCTAGGCATAACCCAGGAGCCTTTTTTTTCCTATCCCGCCATAATCCGCGGATTCCCCGGCATAACCCAGGAGCCTTTTTCTTCCTATCTTGGCATAGCCTGCGGATCCCCCTGGCATAACCCATGAGCCTTTTTCTTCCTATCCCGGCATAACCCGTGGATTTTCCTTTTCACCCCCAGCAGGGACCCTTTATTCCTATCCCGACATAACCCATGAATTTTCCTTTTCATCCCCAGCAAGGACCCTTTATTCCGATCCTGGCATAACCCGTGAATCCACCTCTTATCCCTAGCAGAGACCCTTTTTATTTCCTGGCATAACCCAGCCATCTGCTAGCATAACCTGGCAATCTTTCCAAAAGATACAAAATTCTTGGCTTTTACTGTTTTCAATAAAGAAATAGCTTAAATGCACTTTGCAAATAACTCACGAAATTCCCCTAGTGAAAACTGGGGTAGAAAATTTCATTTGTTTGTTTGTTTGTTTTTGGTGTCCGGACAGGTCTTTACCTCAAGATGCAGGATCTGAGGGGACCAAAAGAATGAGTCTCAAGCCGGAACAAAGAAAATATGGAAAGAAACAAATCCGGAGTGATTGAAGAAGAAAGGTGTGGGCTGCTCAAATTTTATTCAAAATCACCAGTTCCACATGGCCCGCTCCACCAAAATGCTAAAGAAAGAACTGGCACCTACAGCTTGCGAGCATCAAGATTCAGATCAAGTCCACAGAAAATCCAACTGAGACTCAAGATCAAGTTTCAAGAGATTAATAGATAGGAATCTTGTAACTCATAGTTGATAGGCATGGCTAGCTTAGCTTCTGATTTATCTTGGTGTAATAAGGAGGTCAGCAAGCAGTAGCAGCAGCTCAGTAGTGAAATCACAGCTCCTGGTAGTCCCAGCTACCAAAACTTCCAGAACTACACTGACATGATTCCTTTGTAGCCAAGGATATGTAGGCAACCTCTGAAGTAGGGTTCGGTCAGACAATTTTCAAAAATGCTTCTCCTGGAGTGTTGAACGGGCAAAAATCCCTCATGTCACTTATTTATCTTTGACCGGAAACTCTTCGTGTTTCCGAGCAAAGAAGGGCAGTTGTGAGCACGTGATTTTTTTCGCGCTTAAACTACTCCTATAGAATTCAATAAAATTAGAATTTTTCTTTTAATATTTGAATTTTGAGGAATTAATTCTATGGTTTTGTGTTTTGTTTACATTTCATGTGCATTTTTAGTTGTCATAAAAAGGGATAATTAAAAAATAGCATACTTGCATTTATGACCCAATTCTAGGTTTTTTGATTAATTAAGCATCATTGAAAATAAGAGAGAAAAAATAACAAAAATAATCTTCTTACATTTTTGTTCCTTTAATTTCACTTGTGTTTATTTCTTCTCTTAAAATTAGGATCTAGTTAATTTTAGGAAATTTCATTAGTCTCATTTTAGAATTAAATCAGGTTTTGGCAACTTTTAACTTTGTATTTAATAAAATCCAAATTTTTAAAAAAAAATGAGGAACAGAAGAGAAAATGAAAGAAAATTCAGAGAAATAAGGTCTTAATTAAATACCCAATTTTTGGACTAGCCCAAGCAAAAACCCCTTCCCAGACTCGTCTCCACCCCAGCCTAATCTCAAAACACTCATAAAAATCAAAATGGCGTCGTTTGAGAACTTCTTAATCATAGCCGTACATCTTCAATCCAACGGTACCAAACCTAAGGTGTAACGTGTATGTAACTGTTCCATAAACCCCTACCCTTAAAAACCTTGTACCATATCTCTTCTAACCCGAACTGTGCCAATGTAACGCCCCCGCCAGCCACCATCCCTCCGCCGTCTGCCACTGGCGGTGATGCTTTGATAAACACCAAATTTACACCCTCGAATCCTCTCCTCCTCCTCTTTCTATTGCCCCAAATACCATCCTTTGAATCATCGCCGATGTTCTTGAATTTCCATTCAAAGTTGAGTTTGCTCCGCCGCCAAACGACTCCAAAATAACACCAAACGCTTCCCTCACCTTTCTCACCCCGAATTTGTAAGTACCATTCCTCGAATATGTGCCGAGCTTCTCGCATATCAAATCAAAACCCCGGCCAAATCTCACCATCCTCCAAACTACCCCAAATCAACCCCAAAACAGCCTTCTCACCCCCCTTCACCGCAAAACCACAGTCATTTTCCCTCGAATGTCTACCACAGTTCCTTCAATTCTAAATTTAGGGTTTACGCAACCCTCCAAGTGATGCATGAAGATTCCTGGGGTTTTATTTCAAAGAATTAAGCTAAGTCTTCTGAGTCATTTCCTTTTAATTTTAATTATCTCTTCGTTTCACCTTTGTATGTTAATTTGAGTCTAGATGAGTTAGGTTTGAAATTGCAACACTGCATTCAATTAGTGTTAGCCAAGTAAGCTTTAATCCGTTAGTTCATGTTTTCATGTTAAGCTGATGAGTTTAAATTGATTCAAATTCAAGTTGTGCTACTCTTTTATGGTTGAATTGATATCTATGTTAAAACCCTTAATTGTTAATCTGTCATAACTGATTCTTGAGTTAAAATCGGTTGTATAGTTTGCTCACTGATTAGCCAAGCTTGTTGAGTTAAATGTCTGAGTATTAATATAAGTTCAAAAGGGTTAAATGCGATTGCATCTGATTAAGGGTTTCAAACATGGTTTAAAATCAAAGTAATGGGTAGAATTTGAAATACCTTGTGATTGCAAGGGTAAATAAGGAAATATAACCTTAGAGAATATTAACATAACAGTCATAGAACCTTCTAGTAGGGGTTTCCTTGTTAATTATTGTGTAAGAACTTGGTTAACAATTTAAAAATTGAGGGACCTAGGTGGAATAAGAGCTGAAGTTTGTCCTAGTTACTTGCCTATAAAGGCATTTGCTTCTTGGCCTAATAGACACGTTGAAGCTTCCAGAAAAATTCTTCTGAATTGGTCACATGTAAAAGAGCAAAACTAAAAAAAAAGGAGATATGATTTTAGGGAAAAACTCTTGAAAATTAAAAACACAAAAATAAGCAGAAAATACTATTCAATTAGCATTAATTTCTCTTTGAAACTGTCCAGTTCAGTTCCAGATTTCAAAAGTGTAAAATGATTTAAGTTGGAGTCATTTGAATCTGTTTTGAGGCTGCTTGGATCCTGGTCTATTTGAGAAATTCCTTTGTTTTGCTTCTGGGTTTCGAGCTTGGTTTTTATTGCTGCATCTGTTGAGTTGGATTTGTTGCTGTTATTGCTTCCTGCCTACATACTCATTGGTGTTTACTTTCTGTAACTTCAGGTACCCATCCTAAGTTTCTTTTGATGTACATCACAAATGGAAGATGAATGAACGTGATGCTTTATTTTGTTATAGATTTAGGATGTTTCCTTGTAGTGGTTTACTGTAAATAATATGGACTGTGATTGGACTCTCTTGGTTGTAATGAATTAATACTGTCGAATTCTCTTTAGTTTATTTCCTTTGTGCTAGCTCTAGTATTCTGAATTAATTAAGAGCTTATAAGTCCTTGAAGTTAATTATGAGTGTTGTGCTTACTAATGTTGGATCTGGTTCAGTTTACATGTGAGTCAGAAATTTAGTAGTAGCAGGTTAATTTGAAATCAGGAATAGTATGATCTCGCTCATGATTTAATAATCCGTTAAGCTTAATGACAGCCTAACTGTGAGACCCGTTAGTCCATTCAGTTTACATGAATAAAATGTTTTAAGCCTGCTTGTGTCTAAAATTGTATTCATTTATAGTTGTATTCCCAAGTCCATGGAGTGTATTGATTGAAATGGATATGCTTTCTTACTTTTGGCGAAATGTATGAGTTGTATAGTCCTATGATGATGAGGCTCAAGGTTATCTGATAAGAATCAATATTTAAAACTTAAATCAATCTTCCATTCAATTAACCGTGGATTAAAAGAAACAGTTGGAAATTCATATGGAAGTCAATAGTTGATTGTGGGCTCATGTAAGCCAAAACCCGGCAGCTTTGTATTTGAATGGATCTGGGCCTGAAAGCGTGCATGCCAAAGGCCTAACGCAGGCCATCGTTCATAGGCTGTTGATATTTTTATATCCCTGGACCAACTTTCAAAAGTTTTGAGAGCTGGAACATGTATTAAGACTATGATATTAGTTGTGTAATATAAATTTGGGCTTTTGAGTTAGGTAGCGGGTTCAAATTTAGAGGTTATTCCCTTTTGTTTGAATCCGAACTTGAACTTGAGCCTCGAATTTTATAATATTAATTAATTAGTTCTTTAGAGAAAAACTCAATAGAGAATAATAGTTTGCTCTAGGTTGGACTTCTAAAAATAAAACAAGGTGCGCCGCGTCAAATAAAACTCACAAATTATGTGGCCCTCTTTAACTGTTTATATTAAAATACGTAGAACTTGGAACGAGTCATTTAGCGAACTTTCACAGCCTCACGCGAAGTTAGCATGTTAGTCGCTTTAGGTGCATCCTCTAATAATTATACCTTCCTAAATACGGGTATGCATTTCATGTGACCCAAATCCAAATCGCAAAACGTTGGATAAAATGTGTCAAGGATCCGGGTGCGTTTCATGTGACGTGATCCAGAAACATGTTTAAACGACGTTCAATTTCCTAAAAATTATTAACTTAAAGTGGTAAATAATCCTAATAATGGCACTATAGGATGGCATGTTTTAAAATCAGATTTTTAGCCAAATATAATAGTTTAAGCAAATGTGCTAGAACCACGGGATCTGGAGGTGCCTAACACCTTCACTTGGGTCAACATCATTTCTTACTTAGAATTTTTGGTTCACAGACTCCATTTGGGAAGTCGAAAAATTTCCTCGATTTGGGATTCAAAACAAACCGGTGACTTGGCCAAAACAAAGCCTATCCAAGTGGCGATTCTAAAAAAATAAATAATCCCATTTCGAATAATGTCACGTTAAATAAAAAAACTCCCTTATACAGTTATCTTTCGGGGTAGCCGTGTAAAAAAGAGGTGTGAAAGGACGAAGACAAAATATCTCGAGTGCAAATTTGGGCCCGAGCCGATGGATACGGGAGTGGAAGTGAGGCTTGACTCCCAAGTCATCTCTCAGAGGGGTAGTTTCAAGTACCTTAGGTCATTCAGGGGACCGGGGAGATCGACGAGGATGTCACACACCGTATAGGGGTGGGGTGGATGAGATGGAGGTTAGCAACAGGATTCCTGTGTGACAAGAAAGTGCCTCCGTTACTAAAAGGTAAGTTTTATAAGCAGTGGTTAGACCGGCCATGTTATATGGGACCAAGTGTTCGCCGGTTAAGAACTCACACACCCGGAAGATACATGCAGTAGAGATGAGGATGATGAGGTGGATGTGTGGGCATATAAGGATGGATAAGATTAAGAATGAAGATATTCAAGAAGGGGTGGGCGTGGCACCCATGGAGGACAAGATGCGCGAAGCAAGACTTAGATGGTTCGGGCACATTCAGTGGAGGAGCACTGATGCACCGGTAAGAAGTTGTGAGCGACTGGAGGTGGGGGGCACGAGGAGAGGTAGAGGGAGACCTAAGAAGTATTGGGGCGAGGTGATCAGGTAGGACATGACGTGACTTAGGATTACCGAGGACATGGCCCTTGACAGTGGATTGTGGAGGTCGAGCACTAAGGTTGTAGGTTAGGGGGAAGTTGGGAATATTTCTACAACGCTCTAGAGTGAGACTAGACAGTTAGGAGTTAGGCTTGGGATGTGACTGATAAGCTACTGAAGCAGGGCTTTATATTCTAGATATTAGTATACTTTCCTTTTTCTCGTATTTCCTATATTCCTTATATTTTTTTATTTTGTTATTTTATGTAATGTTGTGTATTTTATGTTCTTTAATATGAGCCTATTTCTAGTACCAATAAATCGTCACTTGTTTCTGTCATTTGTTTATTTCTTAAGCAGAGGGACTTCTGGAAACAGCCTCTCTGCCCCTCGGTGTAGAGGTAAGATCTGTTTACATATTACCCTCCCCAGACCCCACCTGCGGGAATATACTGGGTTGTTGTTGTTATTGTACATGTTTGGCTTAGAGCCCCAAGAGTTCAGATAAGTTTCTGATAGGTCTTGGAAGGTTTTTGAACTTAGGAAAATTTGCTAAATCTGTTCTCTATTGGTGTCCAAGTATTTCTGCTATGCGATCGCATAGGAAGGTTCGCGATCACATAGTGTAAATTTCAAGGGTCCATTTTTGTACTATGCGATTGCATAGGTCCTTCCGCAATCGCGTAGAGTAAATTCTTGAAGTCATCAAATTTTTCTATGCGATTGCGTTATTTCTTCCGCTATCGCAATGGGTTAAACTAAGCTTGGGAAGGGAATCATTTTCTTCTACGCGATCACATAGCCTAATTCGCAATCGCAATGCCCGGTACCCCTTACCGTATGCGATCTCATAGCATTGTCTGCGTTCGCAGAGAACAATTTTGCGTAGTCATTAAACAGTAACAGAACATACAGGATTAAACCAAAACTTCATAACTTCTTCTTTTAAACTCCAAATCAGGCGATTTTTGAAAGAGAACTTTACCACAAATTCATAGGTATGTAATGTTAGACTCATCTTCTTCAATTTTCATTAACACACATTATATTTCTAGGCCTAAATCATGTTCTTGAGGGCATAAAATTAGAGAATTGAGTAGAGTTAGGGCTTTTTGTGTAAATGGAATTTAGACCTCGTTTTGGGGTCGAATTTTGAAACTAATTACATATTCGAGCTCGTAGGTGAATGGGTGATCGGGTTTTGGTCTGAACCTCGTATTTTGACTAAGCGGGCACGGGGTCAATTTTTGACTTTATGGGAAGAATGACATGAAATCTATAATTAAGCATTGGAATTGAATTGTTTAACGTTTATTGATGTTATTAAGTCGATTATGTCTAGATACAATTGATTTTTCTTGAGTTGGTCGTGGAAGTTCGAGGTAAGTATTTTGTCTAACCTTAGCTTGAGGGATTAGGAGGCAAGTCTTATTTTGTATGTGGTATTTGCCGAGTATGACATATAAGAATGGTGACGAGTATATATACGTTGGTATCAAGCATGCCCGTGAGTCTTATATTGTGATTATTATGATTTTGTTGTATTATTCATGATTTGATGATGATTTCTATTATTGGGAAAAGTTTTTGGAAGCAATTGAGACATTTGAACATTGAGGAGCATTAGCTCAAGTTGTACAATAAAATGTGAAAGTATAAGTGGAATTGAACCTTTTAGAGCAAGTTGTGAAGTGAGTTGAGAAGTAAAAGTGAAAAAGAGAATAGAAGCATTATATTATCTCCATTTCTGGGAATTTGTTGTTGTTGTTGTTGTTGATGTTAACTCATTTGCCGAGATGTTGATGTTTCCTTGATGTTATTCCCTTGCTGGGATTTGATTGTTGAACTATTATTCCCTTACCGGGATTTTTATCGTAAATTACATGAGTCACACAGTTTATAAACAAGCTTAGTTGAGTCTGATGGATCAGTACATAGACGTCTGTATTTATTGCCAAAGGCTACAAAATTAGGAAAAAACCCCACATTTATTCTTTCTTGTCGTGCGGTTTGGTTTCTCAATGCTAATTAAATTTCTACTTTGTTCTTTCACAGATGGCGAGAACACGCGCTTCCTCATCCACCGATCAACATCCCGAGCCCCCAACAGCATCTCCCACGAGGAACAGAGGGAGAGGCCGAGGCTGTGCTAGAGGCCGAGGTAGGGGCAGAGCTCATCCAAAAGCAGCAACAGCAGTGGCAGAGCCTCAGGTTGACTTTGATGATGAGGTTCTGGCCCTGGCAGTTTCGGTAGGCCTAGATCAGGTCCCAGAAAGGTTTATTGCTACCTTTCATACTCCAGGATGCTTTGGTCCGTCTATTGGGCCTTTTGGAGAGTGTCACTCAGGAAGGCTTGCTTCCTGTATCACCAGCTATATCTCAGGCTAGAGGAGAAGCTGAGACTCCTGCTATTCGCACTCCGGAGCAGATAACTCCCCAGTTTCAGACTTCAGCAGTTCAACCAGTTGGAGCAGTTTGGCCGGGTGTGGTAGCTCAGACTGGTGATGAAGCAGCTATTACTGCCGATGCTTTGTGGAGGTTGGACTGGTTCACCAAGCTCTTCACTACTACTTTCATTGGTGCATCTTCTGAGGATCCCCAAGATTATCTAGACAGCTATCATGAGGTTCTCAGGAATATGGGGATCATGGATACCAATGCGGTTGATTTTGCTACTTTTCGCTTATCTAGATACGCCAAGACTTGGTGGAGAGATTATTGTTTGGCTAGACCAGCCAGATCACCAGCCTTGACTTGGGAGCAGTTTACTCAGTTATTTCTAGAGAAGTTTCTCTCTATTATGCAAAGAGATATCTATCAGAGGCAGTTTGAGCATCTCTGGCAGGGTTCTATGACTGTTATTCAGTATGAGAATAGATTCATCGGCTTGGCCCGTCATGCTCCTGGCATACTCCCACCGAGAAAAATAGAGAAGGTGATGAGGTTTATTGAGGGACGTATTCACTCGATTCGACTTTTGATGGTCGGGGAGACTGGGAGTGAGATTTCTTTCCAGAAGGCAGCCAATGTGGCCAGGAGAGTTGAGATGGTTCTATCGCAGGGGGGTGGTCAAGGGTCTGACAAGAGGCCTCGTCATTCAGGATAATTCAGTGATACCTCATCTGGAGGCAGAGTTTCATATGGTAGAGGCCATCCGCTTAGCCTTTTCAGTCAGCACTTCAGGTTTCTCACGGTGCTTCAGGTGGTCGTGGTTCCTATATGCAATATTCTAATTAGCAGTCATACAGTGCACTACAAGCTCTTGTCAATGCACCAGTGCTTTAGAGTTTTCGGGGTGGTCATTCAGGACGTCAGTGTCAGCAGTCTTAGCAGCGGAGGACCTCTTACACTTGTGGTGATATGGGTTACATTTCTAAGTTTTACCCTTGAGCACCGAGTAGCTCTCAACATCAGGGTTCTAGTGCCATGGTTCAGGCACCGAGTATTCCATAGCCCGCCTAGCTAGCTAGAGGTGGGGGTAGAGGTGCTAGGAGTAGAGGTAGATGTGTTAGAGGTGGAGCTCAGGCTGCTAGAGGTGGAGGCCAGCCAATAACAGGTCGTCCCAGAGATGTAGTTTTGGGTGGTGGGGCCCAAGCCTGATGTTATGCTCTTCCAATCAGGCCTGAGGCTGAGGCTTCCGATGCAGTTATCACATGTATTGTTCTGGTTTGTGGCAGAGATGCTTGAGTTTTATTTGATCCAGGCTCTATGTACTCCTATGTGTCATCGTATTTTGCACTGTATCTAGTCATGCCTAGTGATTCTTTGATTGCTATTGTTTATGTGTCTACACCGGTAAGTGATTTTACTATGGTAGATCAAGTCCATCTTTCATGTGTAGTTGCAATTAGGGTCTTGAGACTCGTGTATATTTGCTTCTTCTGGACATGGTTGATTTCGATATCATATTAGGGATGGACTGCTTCTCACTTTATCACGCTATCTTGGACTGTCATGCCAGGACTTGACCTTAGCGTTGCCAGGTTTAACTCATTTAGAGTGGAGAGAGACTCCTTGTCATTCTACCCGCAGTGTTATCTCTTAAAGAAAGGCTTGGCGTATGGTTGAGAAGGGGTGTTTTGCCTTTTGGCCTATGTTCGTGATTCTAGTGCTGAGGTCCCTTCTATTGATTTGGTTCCCATTGTTCGTGAGTTTCTTGAGGTATTCCCTTTAGACCTTCCAGGTATGCCACCCAACAGGGATATTGACTTTTCATTGATTGGGCTCCAGACACTCAAACTATTTCTATCCCGTTGAATCGTATGGTCTCGCCTGAGTTGAAAGAGTTGAAGGAGCAGTTGCAAGACTCGATTGAAAAAGGTTTCATTAGACCTAGTGTCTTGCCTTGGGGTGCACCAGTGTTGTTTGTTAAGAAGAAGGACGAGTCGATGAGAATGTGTATTGATTACTGGCAGTTGAACTAGGTTACAATCAAGAATAAGTATCCATTGCCGATAATTGTTTATTTTTAAATCATCTTCAAGTTGTCAAGGTATTTTCGAAGATTGACTTGAGATCTAGCTACCATCAGTTGAGGATTAAGGGATTCGATGTCTCTAAGACAGTTTTCCGCACTCGGTACACACATTTTGAGTTCTTGGTGATGTCATTCGGGTTGACAAATGTCCAGTAGCTTTTTTGGATTTGATGAACCGAGTGTTCAGGCCTTATTTGGATTTGTTCGTGATAGTCTTCATTGATGATATTTTCATATATTCCCATAGTCGGGAGGAGCACGAGCTATATCTTAGAGTGGTTCTTCAGACTTTGAGGGATAGTCTTGTATGTTAAGTTTTCTAAGTGTGAGTTCTAGTTGAGTTTAGTTGCATTCCTGGGTCATATTGTATAAGCAGAGGGTATTCAGGTTGATCCAAAGAAGATTTATGCTCTCAAGAACTGGCCTAGACCAGCATCACCTACAGAGATCTTGAGTTTCTTGGGATTGGCAGGCTATTATCATCTTTTTGTGGAGGGGTTTTCATCTAGCCCCGATGACCAGGTTGACCCAGAAGGGTGATTAGTTCAGACGGTCGGATGAGTGTGAGGTGAGCTTTTAGAAGCTCAAGACAGCTCTGACTACGGCAACAATGTTGGTTTTACCCACAGGTTCATGGCCTTATACAATTTATTATGATGCATCTCGTATTGGACTTTGGCGGTGTTGATGCAGGATGTCAAGGTCATTGCCTATGCTTCGGGACAGTTGAAGAGTCATGAGAAGAACTATCCAGTTCAAGATTTGGAGTTAGTAGGCATTATTTGAAGGCATTATCTGTATGGCATGGCATGTGAGGTGTTCAAGGATCACAAATGTCTGCGGTATTTGTTCAAGCAAAAGGAATTGAAATTGAGATAGAGAAGGTGGTTGGAGTTGTTAAAGGACTATGATATCACCATCTTATATCATCTGGGGAAGAACAATGTGGTAGTCGATGCTCTGAGTATGAAGTCAGCAAGTATGGGTAGTCTTGCTTATATTCCGGTCGGTGAGAGACTGCTTGCTTTGGATGTTTAGGCTTTGGCCAATCAGTTCGTGAGCTTGGATATTTTTGAGCCCAGCATTGTGTTATCTTGCACAGCCACTCGTTCCTCATTATTGGAGCATATGCGAGATTGGTAGTATAATGATCCTCATTTGTGTGTCCTTAGAGACATGGTGCAGCGTGGAGGTGCCAAGCAGGTCACCTCACAAGATGATTTAGTTTTGAGGTTGCAGGGTCGAGTTTATGTGCCTAATATGGATGGGCTTCAAGAGTTGATTTTAGAGTAGGCCCATAGTTTCGAGTACTCTATTCATCCAGGCACCGCTAAGATGTACTAGGATTTGCGACAATATTATTGGTGGAGCAGAATGAAGAAGGATATCGTTGCATATGTGGATCAGTGTTTGAATTGTCAGCAGGTTAAGTACGAGCATCAAAGGCCGGTGGTTTATTTTAAAGGATTGAGATTCCTGAGTGGAAGTGGGAGTGTGTCAGTATGGACTTCGTTGTTGGACTCCCACAGACTGAGAGAAAGTTCAATGCAGTATGGTTTATTATTGAAAGGCTGACCAAGTCAGCATATTTAATTCCTGTGGCAGTCTCATATTCTTCCGAGAGGTTGTTGAGATCTATATTCGGGAAATTATTCGCTTTCATGGTGTTCCCGTGTTATCATTTCGGACCAAGGTACACAGTTTACCTCTCATTTTTGGAGAGCAATTCGGCGAGAGTTAGGCACAGGGGTTGAGTTGAGCACAATGTTTCATCCTCAGACGGGCGGGCATTCCGAGCAGACTATTAAGATTTTGGAGGATATGCTCCAAGCTTGTGTCATTGACTTTGGAGGCTTGTGGGATCAGTTTTTGCCTTTGGCAGAGTTTGCCTACAACAATAGCTACCAGTCAAATATCCAGATGGCTCCTCATTAGGCTTTGTATGGTAGGCGGTGTCGTTCGCGGATTGGATAGTTTGAGCTGGGAAAGGCTCGGTTATTGGGTACGGATCTGGTTCAGGATGCCTTGGACAAGGTCATTATTATTCAGGATAGTCTTCGTACAGCTCAGTCCAGGCAAAAGAGTTATGCCGACCGTTAGGTTCGAGATTTGGCATTCATGGTCGGTGAGCGGGTATTGCTTCGAGTGTCGCCTATGAATGGCGTGATGAGATTTGGAAAGAACGGCAAGCTTAGCCCTAGGTTCATTAGTCCGTTTGAGATTTTTTTGAGTGGGAGAGGTGGCTTACAAACTTGCGTTGGCGCCGAGCTTATCATGTATGCATCCAGTGTATCATGTGTCCATGATTTGGAAATATCACGGTAATCAATCCCACATGTTAGATTTCATCACTGTCCAGTTGGACAAGGAGTTGTCTTATGAGGAGGAGTCGATAGATATTCTAGACCGGTAGGTTCGTCAGTTGAGATCGAAGAGTTTTCCTACTTTTCGTGTTTAGTGGAGAAGTCAGCCAGCTGAGGCATCGACCTGGAAGTTCGAGTCCAATATGCGGAGGCATTATCCCCATATTTTTCCCGACTCAGGTACTTCCTTCTTTTATACATTCGAGGATGAACAGTTGTTTTAGAAGTGGAGGATGTGGGTGTCATCACTTGTTTTAAAAGTAAATTTTATGTTCCGATGCCTTAAAACCCTTCTTTTGGCATTACCTTGATTTGCGTACACGGTCCGCGCGCGTAGCCGGAAAGCCACTTTTGTGAAAATTTGTGAAAAATAATAAATTTTTACTATAAAATGAATTAAGTTGACTTTTGTCAATATTTTGGTTAAACTGATCTGGACCCGTGATTTGACGGTCTCGGAGGGTCCGTAGGAATATATGAGACTTGGGCGTATGCCTGGAATTGAATCTCGAGGTCCCAGGCCTGAACAATAAATTTTAATGAAAATTATATTCTAAAATTATTTATGAGATTTGGAAATGAATTGTGATTAAAACTTGATGGTATCGAGCCTGTATTTTGGTTCCGGCGCCCGATACAAGTCTTATATATGATATAAGATAAATCTGTAAAATTCGGTAAGAAACGGACCTGAAACGATGTGAATTGGATCATTTTAGAGAAAATTTGAAAATTTAAAGTTCTTAAGAAATTTCATGATTTTGATGCTAAATTCATAGTTGTTGATTTTATTTTAGTGATTTGAATGCACGAGTAAGTCCGTCTGGTATTTTTGAGGTAGTTTGCATGTTTGGATTGGAGCCCCGAGTACTCGGGTGAGTTTCGGAAGGTTTTTGAACTTAGGAAAAGTTGCAGAATCTCCTGTCTATTGGTTTCCAAGTGTTTGTGCTATGCGATCGCATAGGAAGGTTCGCGATCGCATAGCATAAATTTTAGGGGTCCATTTTTGTACTATGCGATCGCATAGGTCCTTCTGCAATTGCGTAGAGTAAATTCTTGAAGTCACCAAATTGTTCTATGCGATTGGATTATTTCTTCCATTATCATAATGGGTTAAACCAAGCCTGGGAAGGGAATCATTTTCTTATATGCGATCACACAGCCTAGCCTGCGAACTCAGTGCCCAGTCCCCCCTTACCCTATGCGATCGCATACCACTATCTGCGATCGCAGAGAACAATTTCGCCTAGTCATTTAAACAGTGACAAAACATACGAGATTAGGCGATTTTTGATAGAGAACTTCACCAAAACATCATAGGTAATCTTAGACTCATTTTCTTCAAATTTCCATTAACACCCATTAGATTTCTAGGCCTAAGTCATGTTTTTGAGGGTAGAAAATTAGAGTATTGGGTAGAGTTAGGGCTTTTTGTATAAATGAAATTTAGACCTCTTTTTGGGTCGAATTTAGAAACTAATTACATATTCGGGCTCATGGGTGAATGAATGATCGGATTTTGGTCCGAACCTCATATTTTGACCAAGCGGGCCCGGGGTCAATTTTTGATTTTTTGGAGGAATGATAGGGAATCTATAATTAAGCATTGGAATTGAATTGTTCAGCGTTTATTGATGTTATTAAGTCGATTATGTCTAGATACAATTGATTTGAGAAAAATTCTAATGGAAAAGCGGTGTTTGATGCTTGAGTTGGTCATGAAAGTTCGAGGTAAGTGTTTGGTCTAACCTTAGTTTGAGGGATTAGGAGTCGAGTCTTATTTTCTACATGGTATTTGTCGAGTACGACGTATAGGAATGGTGACTAGTATCTATAAATTGGTGTCAAGTATGCCTGTGAGTCTTATATTGTGATTATAATGACTTCGTTGTATTATTCATGCTTTGATGATGATTTCTATTGTTGGGCAAACTTTTTGGAAGTAATTGAGACATTTGAACATTAAGGAGCATTGTCTCAAGTTGCATAATGAAATGTGAAAGTATAAGTGGAAATTGAACCTTTTAGAGCATTGGCTCAAGTTGTGAAGTGAGTTGAGAAGTAAAAGTGAAAAAGAGAAGAGAGTCATTATATTATCTCCCTTGCCGGGAATTTGTTGTTGTTGATGTTATCTCCCTTGACGGGAATTTTTTGTTGTTGATGTTATCTCCCTTGCCGGGATGTTGATATATTTTCTTGATGTTATTCCCTTGCCGGGATTTGATTATTGAACTATTGTTCCCTTGCCGGGATTCTTATCGTAATTTTATTTATTCTCGTGCCCTATAGAGTGTTAAAGCACAAAGAGTGGTACCGTGTATTATTTTGGTGAGAGAGTTTTAAAGCACGAAGGTGATGCCGTGTATTGTTTTGGTGAGAGAGTTAAAGCACGAAGGGTTATGCCGTGTATTATTTTGGTGAGAGAGTGTTAAAGCACGAAGGTGATGCCGTGTATATTTTTTGAGGAGAGTGTGTAAAGCACGAAATGTGATGCCATGCCGCACGATGTACCATTTTGTGCGGATTAAATGGTGAATATGAGAGTAAAAGAACGAAGGGTGATGCCGTGCACATTTTTATTTACTTGATTATTTTAGTGAGGATGAGAGTAAAAGCACGAAGTGTAATGATGTGCACTTATTGATTTCTGATTCTTTGTTGATATTTGAGATATATTGTCTCTTTCAATTACCCGTTGTTTTCTATTCTAAATTGATAGTTCCCTCGCAGCATGTTGCCCCTCCCATACTTGACTGTATATTATTGTTCTTCTTTTCCGCTGTATATATGTAATGACCCAAAATGTCATCTTTAAAATAAATAGTCATCTCGTTATTTTAAGACCTTGAACATCGGTATCATAATTCCTCGACTTGCTTGCATAGTCCATATAATTTTTCGGAAGGTTTTTGTGTGAAAAATTGATTAAATTGTGAATTAGAGCTTTAAAACTCAACTAAATTGACTTCGGTCAACATTTTGAGAAAACGAACTCGTATACAAGTTTTGATCATTCCTAGTTCCGTATCGTGATTTGTGACTTGGTCATATGCCCGAAATAAAGTTCGGAGGTCCCTAGATCAAATTATTAGCATTTAACGAAATCTAGTAATCGAAGGCTAGAGATTTCTTAAGTTTGACTTGAGATTTGATTTATGAGAAAACGATCCCGAATTAGATTTTTAATGATTCCAATACCTGTTTATGGTGATTTTGGACTTAGGAGAATGTTCGGATTTGGATTTGGAAGTCTGTAGGATAATTTGGCACATTTTGGCAAAAGTTGGAAAACAGAAGATTTTTGGAAAGTTTGACCAAGGATTGACTTTTTGATATCGGGGTTGGAATCTAGTTCTGAAAATTTTCATAGCTTCGTTATGTCATTTATGACTTCTGCGCAAAATTTGAGGTCAATCGGACTTGATTTGATAGGTTTCGACATCGAATATAGAAGTTGGATGTTCTTAGTTTCATTAAGCTCTAATTGGGGTGTGATTCACAATTTTTAGCATTGTTTGATGTAATTTAAGGCATCGACTAAGTTTGTGTCATGTTATGGGACTTGTTAGTATACTTGATTGGGGTCCCACGAGGCTCGGATAAATTTTGTAAGAGTTTTTGGAAGATTTTGGCATTTTGAGCATAAGCATGTAATGATCCAAAGGTCCTTTTTCAGTTATAGAGATCGAAATTTGATTTTGAGACTTCCGGGATTTTGATAATGAATTTAGGAGTGATCTGGAAAGTTTGTTCTAATTTCATCTAGTCGCGCTTGGGTTTTTAACGCGAAACATGAGTTAATTATTAATCGAGCAAAATGGGAATGTCACTAAGAAAATGAGCTTCGAATTGAGTTTCGAGTGAATGGCTATGTTTGTTTTATTATTTGTGACTCATAGGAACTAGAATCATTGAATTCTAAGTTCGTATGATGGAGTTAGAGACTTTTTGGTGAAAGAACACAGCTTAGGCCAATTTTTGAGCAAGAAAACATGGGAAATATTGAGGTATGTCACTTGTTATCATTTCTACTCCATAATATTGAATTATCATCGAATAATCCAACTAGATTAAATGTTTTTGAGGAGTAAATTGGGGATTTAGATCTAGGGATTTGAAAATATGATTTGAAGATTTGGAGGCCGAATTGTTATCGAAATTTAGTAATTTTGGTATGGTTGGACTCATGGTTGAATGGGTTGTTGAATTTTGTGAGTTTTGTTGGATTTCGAGACATGGGCCCCATGGAGATTTTGAGTTAAATTTTTTATTTTGTTGGAAAATTAGTATTTTTCATTCGGAATTGATTCCTATAATTGATATGACTGAATTGAATTTACTCTGGCTAGATTCAGATCGATCGGAGGCTGATTCGAGGGGCAAATGCATTTTGGAGTAGGATTTATGCTCAGATTGAGGTAAGTAATAGTTATATATCTGGTCCTGAGGGTATGAAACCCCGAACTTTGTGTCGTATGACTTCTTTGGAGGTGACGCACATGCAAGGCGACGGGCGTGTGGGCGTGCACCGTAGGGATTGTGACTTGGCTCGTCCCGTGAGACTACATATTCCTTATGTTTTCGTAGAAATTGACTGTAATTCATGTTAGAAATCATGTTTAGGCCTTATGTGATCATTATTTAGACCTGCGAAGTCATGTACTTGCTGAATTAGCTGCTAATTGTTGTTTTACCTCAGTCATAGCTTTTCTTGCTTATTATGCCTCTGTCTCTTGCTGTTCATTGTTGATACATGACATTACCTCTATTTGGATTGTTTACATGATTTTTGAGAACATGAGGGACTGGAGAGATTGATAATTGATTGAGGCCGAAGGCCTAGTTCTGAGGTTATTGATATTATAGCACATGGATAGTCCATACAGATCCAAATATTATATTATAAAATGTGAGTTTTTTGTGCGGATCCAGACACTATATTATTATAGCACGTGAGTTGTCCGTGCAGTTTATAGTGCTCTAGCTGAAAAGAGCCCCTCCGGAATCTGTATACCCCTAGTGAGCCCAGGTATCTACCGAGTGCAAGCTGTGAGTGCGAGTGCTGAGTGATGAGCGATTGGGAGGAATGAGTGAATGTGAGGAATGGGTGATTGGGAGGACATGGTGACGGTTATTCTGAGAAAAAAACATTTACTTCATTACTGTTGCATCACAGATGTCATATCACTATTTTGAAAACTATTATATTATTTACTGCTCCGTCAAATTTGATATCTAGTTTATTGAGTACGTACTAATGTGGCTTAAACTGCTAAATTGAAAGTATGACTCCTCTTATTTGAAAGTAATGGAGACAACTGTATTTGCATAGCTCATCACTACTTCTCAGTTCCTTATTTATTTCTATTACTTACTGAGTTGGTGTACTAATGTCACCTCCTGTACCTCGTGTACATATCTAGACATTTTTGGTCACATCGGTTGCTGATTGAGGAGTCAGACTCATGAGACTATTGAGGTAGCTATATGGCGTTCACTGACCTTGACTCTCATTTCCTTTCATATTGTACTGTTCTATATTTCCAGACAATGTTTTATCTGTCTGATGTTGTTATCATTTAGATACTCATGTACTTAGTGACACCAAGTTTTGGGGATGGATTGTTTAGTACTTTTGGAGTTATATTATATTCTAATAGGTTTTATTTAATATTAATTGCTTCAGCCTTTATTTAAAAGTTCTACTTTGTTGAGATGTTGAGTTGAGGATTGCCTTGTACCACGATAGTCGCCATCATGACGGGTGAGATTTTGGATTGTGACAAGTTGGTATCAGAAAACTAGGTTACATAGGTCTCACGAGTCATGAGCAGAACCTTTAGAAAATTCCACATTCTTTAATTCTTATCGTGCGACATTGATTTAACTTGAAGCATAATTCCTTGAATTCCTTCCACGCATTCGTGTGCGTACATGAGCGCTAAGTATCTATTGTGCATTGACAAATTTTGATTCCCTCGATGAGGTGCGAGATGTGATTTCTGTGTGTGGTATTGGGCCAGTTTGGAGGACTTGAGGCCAGGTTTTCTATGTGGCTTGAGTACCAAGATTTTGATTGTGTGAGCATGTGCATTTGGGACTTATATGTTCGTTTGTGTCCTTACTGATGGCATTTGTGACTTGATGACTAGGGGTGAGTATGATTTGATTGCGAGATATGTTCAAATTGTTCAAATGTGACGGGAAGAGTTTGCTAAGGATGTAGCAAGGATTATTGGGTGTTTGACTTCTCTCTTGATTTGGCATATGGCCTTGAACTATGGGTGTATTGAAGGACCTCTTGTGTAGTTTAGTTGTGGAGAGGAGTAAATCTTCATGTTGTGCTATGAGCTCAGAGTCAGAGTGGGGGGGGGGGGGTTAAGTGATTGTGTATTAGATAAGATTATTGAAAAGTATAGAAAGATACCAGTTTGAGGCTAAGCAAGTGGATTATCTCCTGCATGACGCTCTGAAGTTTGTGTGATCCTTATGTAGTTGGTTGCCAGTCCTCTTTTACTAGTGAAATATACGTGTTGCAATTTGAGTTTGGATCACTTATCAGAGTGGGCTTGGCTGTTACAAGGGTGAATGTGATATTTGCAAATGGTTTGAGGAATTAGATGGGTTTGTGTTGCATTAGCTTATGAAGGATTTAGGTTAATCTCATCCAGTTGGGGCAGCTCAACCAGTTAATGTGGAACAGGCTAATGACAGGCCTTCCTTGTCTTTTGAGGCTTTGCTGAAATTGGATAAGTTTACCTATCTATTTCTAGACCATTTTAGTAGCACACCTTCTGAGGAACCATAGGATTATCTGAACTGCTGCAATGAAGTATTGAAGAATATGGGAATAGTTAAGAGCAATACAAGTTGATTTTACTGTGTTTCAGATAACGGGTTCCACCAAGAGGTGGTGGAAGATTAGGTATTTACTAGACCTGCTATAGTTTTGTCTGAAGATGCAGGCGTACTGAGAACATCACCTAGTGAATCATGTAAGGGTGCAATGGACCTTGATGTCTGGTTGATTTATATGAGTTACAAATGTCAACATTGTGGATTATCGAACATTGTGACCCATGACTTCGCGCCAAATGGGGATGTCTACTATCAATGAATGGATCGAATGGTCACGTGTTATATCAGTGTTGACTTGTATATACGTACACACACACACACACACACACATATATATATATATATATGTATATATATATATATATATGTATATATATGGTACTGAAACGATCCCAAAAAATTTACACATATTTAAGGCATGAGACATACATGTGATTAGGTTGGGACTTGCGGTATGTCTACCTCTTTAATAATCCGAGACTTCAGTTTCAAAGGAGTTAGAAAAAAAAACAACTTTACATTTACAGAAGGTTTGCTCAGTGTGGAAGTCAAGGTTGTAGATTTTGGGGTGCTTCAGAGAAAGTACAGTGGATGAAGATCTTTGGACTATGTAGTTCGTGCCAAGATTTATCTTGATGGAGCTATACTTTTGTGATTATTGTGAATAATTGGGGGAAACAGTTACCCCAAAGAAGAATCGAAGAGTATATGAATAAATAGTTTAGCTCAACAGTGTTGAGTCAGCATAGAAAAAGAAGAAATTAGTCATCGGTGTTTATGTCAAGCCAATGAAGAGGGAAGACTAGCCAATGCAACACCACCTACTCGGCTCAGTTCTCATAAATGTTTTTGAAGGAGTTTGTCTTCCCGATTCTTTATAATATGTGGCGTATGTGGTCTAAATGGTTGTGATGACAGTGTCAGAATATGTCATCAGGTTCAATAAGTTAGCCATCATACTCCTACTTTGGTTCCTAAGATAAAGAGCGAGTCCGCAAATTCATTAAAAGACTCAATTATGATCTTTAAATTTAGTAAAGCCCGGGAAGCTACAGGTTGATGCTTCATTTCGGCTAGTGGTAGAAATTGTCAAAATGATATAATGTGTTTTGGATGAGGGAATGAGAAAGCTAAGAAGACCAAGAGGTCTCTAGTTTTAAAGGATTCATCAGATTCTACTCTACAACTACAAATCATTATGACACGGGCTTGGGCAGTCGACCAATCCAGTCAATATATCTGATTACTCGGGGTGTTCCAGTAAGTTCTTTTAATGCACTACCAATACGAGGTTCATATAATGGTTATTATAGTTATCTAGCATAGACTTAGTATGAGCAGTTGAACCCTCAAAGGGGTTGTTATGAATGTGGTAATACTAAGCACATCATGGGAAAATTGTCCTAGACTTGGGAGAAACATATTTTATAAAAGCACTCAGGCTACGTGCCCCATTGCAGGTACTACTCCACTTAAATGGCCAGTCAGAGGTAGGGGTTAGGATGTTAGAGGTGGAGGTGGGACTCCTAGAGGTGGAGACCCAACCCGTTGATATATTTTCTATGGCATGGCTGAGGTCGCAACATCAGATGGTGTCATTACACGTATGGTCTTGAATTATTATAAAATAACAATTTTCTTAACTTGATTCGGTTTTGAGTATCGAGGCGAGTCCTCCTATTGTTCTCCACTTATGAGTGAGCTTCTAAATTCTGAAATCTACTTATGTGAATACTCCTGCTGGTGGATTCAATGGAGATAGCTATGTCTATCATTATATGTTGGAATTTTGTTAAACGTAAAATATTTTGAAAGAAGAAAATGAAATATTTCGATTGGCACGAGGTGCATAATACTTGTGATTCAGAACCGAGGACGAGATCCTTGCATTTTAATATAATGAAAAATATTTAAACCGAGCTATAAACTGCGGTAGATGTTATATAAGGACGAGGTTCGTGCAGTGAAAAAGAATTATGTGTTTAAATGCTCCCTTTATGAAATTAAAAATTGTACTATAGTACTAATAGAGAATCATGCCTATTAGACTCATTTGAAAATTCTTGTATGAATATCTTTGTGCATAACTTGCAAGATTTGTATTGTAATTATTGAGTTTTAGACTACGAGAAGAGTGCCGGGGGGATGTAAATTGTTACTCGTTAATTCGAGTAAGTAATTATGAGATCTTCATACCTCATTGTCAGTAAAATGGAGGTTTGAAATGAGATTTTGTTAACATGAGGTTAATTGGTGATGTTGTAATCTTTTATGAACAACTATTAAGACCAGAGATGTGGTTATGGTCATACATATGATGTGTTTCATGTTAATATATCATTGTGATAATGTCATGCTTGTAATGCAGAGATTAGCGTTATTAATATATACTTTGTGGTTCTTTATTGGGTTGTGGACATGTTGTTAGGAGTTTTTTTGGTGTTACTCTGGCAGGTGGATAGGCCCAATTATAGGGGACACTCTGCCAAAACTTTTGAAAAATTTGGGAGTTAGAAAATTTTGGGATATTGAGATATGCAAAGAAAGAGATAAGTTACATTATGTGTTTATGGTCGTGCTCTACTTTTCATTTGAGGAAGAATGACCCCCACTCCCCCTATTTGACGGGTGTTTAGGCACGAGTTGCTATAGCAAGTCGAGATTAATACTGTATGTTGACGTGAAAATCTGACCTTTTTGGAAATGATTGGAGTGTAAGAAATTTGGTCTTCAAGTTTGCAAGTATAGATAAAAGAAATGATCTCAATTGAAATGGTGTTGTCGGACTTATGTCGAATGCGGTAATGTGGGATCAATTGCGAATATTTGTGTAAAAGTAAAATCATCAATTTGGTAACCTGAGAATAATTCTTAGTACGTTCGAGGACCTACGTTTGTTTTAGAGGTGGAGAATGTGATGATCCAAAATGTCATCTTTAAATTAAATAATCATCTTAGTATTTTAAGACCTTGAAAAGTTGTATCAATAATTCTTCGACTTTCGTGTGCAATCAATATAATTTTTTGGAAGGTTTTTATGTGAAAAATGGAATAAATTGTGAATTAGAGCTTTTAAACTCAACTGAGTTGACTTCGGTCAACATTTTGAGCATACGAACCCGGATACAAGTTTTGACCATTCCGGTAGTTTCGTATCATGATTTGGGATTTGGTCATATTGTCACGCCCCAAAACCGAGGGACACGATCGCCGCTCAACCGGAGGACCCCATTCAAGGGGAGTTGGAATTGCCTTTCCTATCCCACACGTTACCCCGTGATTTCAATATACATTACTCATATGAAATAGTCATTTATAACTTGAGCATAAGCTTACAACTTGAATTCATTTCTACTTTTTATCATTACCAACATATGATACCAAATACATACAACATTTACCAACGTGGATCACGAGTCCGAACCGTACCATTACTTACCCAAAATACATATGTACACTACCCATATTGTGTCTATTGAGCCTCTACGAATATTAGAAGTATAACAATACCTGTCGGCAACAAGGCCCCGGCTATACCTTACAATACATAATAAACTCAAAAGAATGTGGCATAAACCACACATGGCCCCTAAGGAAGTGTGGCTCACCAATGCAGTTGACGGAATGGAGAGGAGGCACTACTATCGGTGGACTGGAGTACCTGCTATGGAACCACCTACAATCACAACACGAATGTAGCACCCCTGGTAAAAGGGACGTCAGTACATTTGAATTCTACTGGTATGTATTAACAAACTTTACCCCAAGTACAATAAAGCAATACGCAGATAAGAGACAACAATAGAACCAATAAGCATTTCTCTTAGGAAGAAACAACCAAAGATAAAAGTTATACAATCTCTCCTTTTTCCTTTCCAACGTTCCCATATTCACGAATTTCATTTATTTTCATTTCAATAGTGATAATGATCATATTTTCACCCATATTACCTCAGCCACCCTTATCACCACAATCCACACCTTATAACTTCGTGTTGCGGTGCGCAACCCGATCTCACCGAATAATCATATTTTGCAACAAAAAGTACAAACAACACATCATAACAATAATCATTTCAAGGAACACAAGTTTATATCAACAATTCATGTATTTAGGCCCAAGGCATAATAATTCTCATCAAACAATAGTTCATATACAAGGCATTGCTATAATTACTCAACTCACCCACAACATTTCACATCGATGCCCTCAAACAATTACAGGCTTTGCATATAAGAAGAAACAAACAAAATCACAAGTTTCACAATCTCTCCTTTTCCCCTTTCAATATCATTTCATACTCAAGAGTTTCATATATTTTCATTTCAATAGTGATTATGATCACTTTTCCACCCTTATTACCTCAGCCACCCTTATTACCTCGGCCACCATTATCACCAGAACCCACACCTTATAACTTCGTGCTGCAGTGTGGAACCCGATCCCATTAGATAATCACATTTCACACAACAACAAACAATACTTCACAAGAATCGTCATTTCAAGGAAACACAAGTTCATATCAACAATTCATACATTTGGGCCCAAGGCACCATGATTGTCGCTAAGCAGTAATTCATGTACAAGGTGTTGTCATAATCGTTCAACTTATTTACGTCATTTCACAATTCCCTCTTTTATTACATAGCTTGCAGGGTTTTTAGCCATTATACACATTTTTTTATTTGGACACATTAAAATTCTCGGCATCCTCAAGCATTTTCAAGCTTTGCACATAATAATGTAGGTACATCAAATCACTTTTCAGAATCACATATAACACGGTGGTGTGGAAATCAATTAAGACAATCAATATACATATTTTCATACAAGTACACATACCGTATGCCAGTCATAACAAGGAATTCTACAAGAGTTAAAGTTAGTCATACATACCTCAAAGAGCTTTTCCTTAAGTTTATACAATACACCAACACCTATAGCAATAACAATCTACAAGGAGATAGCAAAGATCGATAAATAATTAGTAAGGTTACCCATGGTATAACTCTCTTAGGAATTTCATCAAAGACCTAACATGTGAAGTAGACTACAAGGTTTAGAAATGGTATTCTCTTCTTCCTTCACCCAATTCTTAACAAAAACTACCCAAATTAGTTATCTAACCACACATACTACAACTTAGTCCCACATACATGGCCTATTTCTAACCCTCACGACCTATTTGAACTCTTAACTTCTTGTATGAAAATTTTAGAAGTAGAACTTACCCGGATGGAAAACAATCTATAGTTATCTTCCTTGATTCTTGAAGACTTGAGCAAGATGTAAATGATTATGAAGTTAAACCCCTTCTTTTTCTCTTTATATGCTCTCACCTCTCTCTAAAAACCCGTAGAAAATGACCTCAAATGAAGTCCCTAACCCTATTTATGAAAATGGGTTCAGGTTATAAAAGTAGGAAAAATAATCCTCTGGAATGGGGTCTGGGATCGTGGAATGGACCGCAGAACCAACATGCGAGCCACAGAGTGAATTGCATAATCACTACCCAAAATTGGGCTACACTGCCCAGTCTGCGACCAGATTTGTGATTGCAGATCAAAAATACGGACCGCATTGTGATTCTACGATCGCAGATTCGATACAAGGTCGCGTCTTTTCCATCCTTCGGTAATTTGACCATAACTTTGCATAGGAATGTCCAAATGATGAACGGTTTGAAGAGTTGGAAACTAGACTCAAAGATCTTTCATTTGATAGGTTATCACATAATACCTTATACATCTTTAGATATGATCGTTCAAATTGTGTACTAGTGCAAACTCATTTGAAGTTTAGCCTGTTATGAACTTTTTCCATTTGGCTTATACTTAGGCTTACCCTTGGACCTCACATTAGTTATTATATGACCCATACACTTATTCACCACATCCAATTAACTTATATCATATTTAATGCATATAAAATATTATAATTAGTCTACGAGGAATCGAGAATACTTTATTGCTTAGCAAAATTTTCCAGGGCCTTACACATATTCCCGAATTCAAATTCAGAGGTCCCTAGATCAAATTATCGGCATTTAGCAGAATCTAGAAATCTAAGGCTAATGATTTCTTAAGTTTGACCTGAGATTTGAACTTTGATCAAACGACCCCAAATTAGAATTTTGATGATTCCAATAGCTTCGTACAATAATTTTGGATTAAGGTGCATGTTCTGATTTGGATGTGGAAGTCTGTAGGATAATTTGGCGCATTTTGGAAAAAGTTCAAAAATAAAAGATTTTTGGAAAGTTTGAACGTGGGTTAACTTTTTGATATCGGGGTTGGATTCTAGTCTGAAAATTTGCATAGCTTCGTTATGTCATTAATGACTTGTGTGCAAAATTTGAGGTCAATCGGATTGATTTGATAGGTTTAAGCATTGAATATAGAAGTTGGAAGTTCTTAGTTTCATTAAACTTGAATTGGGGTGTGATTCACGGTTTTAGCATTGTTTGATGTAATTTGAGGTATCGACTAAGTTTGTTTCATATTATGGGACTTATTAGTATGCTTGGTTGGGGTCCCATGAGGCTCGGATAAATTTTGGAAGAGTTTTTGGAAGATTTTGGCGTTTTGAGCATAAGTATGTAATGATCCAAAGGTCCATTTTCAGTTATAGAGATCGAAATTTGATTTCACGATTCTCGAGATTTTGATAATGAATTATAGGAGTGATCTGGAAAGTTTGGTCTAATTTCATCAAGAATGAGAAAATGAGTTAATTGTTTAACAAGCAAAATGGGAATCTCACTATGCAAATGAGCTTCAAATTGAGTTTCGATTGAAGGACTATGTCCATATTATTATTTTTGACTCATATAAATAAGAATCATCGAATCCCGAGTTTGTATGATGGAGTTAGAGTCTTTTTAGTGAAATTAAAGATTGTTGGTGCAACAGATCTGGTGTGCACCTTTAGCGATCAGATTTGACCACTTTTAGCGACGAGAATCGACTTTTAGTGACCAGAATTGGGTTTTAATGTTGTTTCTATTTTTAAGCTCATTTTGAAATTTTTTGGTGAAAAAACATGCGTTGGGGAGATTTTTGAGCATGAAATCATAGGAAATCTTGAGTTAAGTCACTTGTGATAATTTCTACTCCATAATTACTATCAAATAATCCGACTAGATTACATGTTTTTGAGGTGTAAATTGGGGATTTAGACCTAGGGATTTGAAAATAAGATTTGAAGATTTGGAGGCCGAATTGTTATCAGAATTTAGTAATTTTGGTATGGTTGGACCCGTGGTTGAATGGGTTGTCGGATTTTGCGAGTTTCGTCTCGAGACATGGGCCCCACGAGTGATTTTGAATTAAATTTTGGATTTTGTTGGAAAATTAGTATTTTCATACGGAATTAATTCTTATAATTTGTATGGACTGAATTGAATTAGCCGTGTCTAGATTCGGGTCGATTGAAGGCTGACTCGAGGGGCAAAGGCATTTTAGAGTAGGATTTTTGCTCAAATTGAGGTAAGTAATGGATATAAATCTGGTCCTGAGGGTATGAATCCTGAACATTGTGTCGTATGACTATTCTGGAGGTGACGCACATGCTAGGTGATGGGCGTGTGGGCGGGATTGTGACTTGGTCCATCCCGCGAGATTGTGGAATTACTTGGCCTACTGTTTAATACATGTTTCCTCTATTTTCATAGAAATTAATTGTACTTCATGTTAGAAATCATGTTTATGCCGTATGTGATCACTGTTGAGACCTGCGAAGTCGTGTACTTGCTGAATTATCTGCTAATTGTTGTTTTGTACCGAGTCATAGCTTTTCTTGCTTATTATGCCTCAGTCTCTTGCTGTTCATTGTTGATACATGATATTACCTCTATTTGGGATGTTTATATGATTTTTAAGAGCCCGAGAGGCTGGAGAGATTGATGACTTATTGAGGCCAAGGGCCTAGTTGTGAGGTTATTGATATTATAGCACGTGAGTTGTCCGTGCGGATCTGGATATTATATTATAGCACGTGTTTTCCACTCAGATCCAGATACTATATTATTATACACGTGAGTTGTTGGTGCAGCACGTGAGTTGTCCGTGCAGTTTATAGCACTTGGGCTGAAGGAGCCCCTCTAGAGTCTATACACCCCAAGTGAGCGCAGGTACCTACTAAGTGCGAGTGCCGAGAGCTGAGCGACTGGGATGAATGAGTGATTGTGAGGTTGGAGTGAATGGGAGGACGGAGTGGATGTTATTCTGAGAAAAATAAATTTACTTCATTACTGTTGCATCGCAGATGTCTTATCACTATTCTGAAAATTATTGGAAGTTATTATTTACTGCTCAGTCAAATTTGATATCTGGTTTATTGAGTACGTACTGATGTGACTTAAACTGTTAAATTGAAAGTATGACTACTCTTATTTGAAAGTTATTGAGATAACTGTATTTGCATAGCTTTTCACTACTTCTCAGTTCCTTATTTATTTCTGTTAATTACTGAGTGTGACGACTCGGCTAGTTATCTCATGGGTTACGGCTCTATTTCCCCCCATTTTTGTTTCTTTTTGATTCGTTAACTGTGTTTTATGTAATTGGGTTGAGTGACTTGAGTTCAGAAAGGATTTGGTAAAATGAGGCACTTAGTCTCTTTTAAGAAGGTTTAAGTTAAAAAAGTCAACTAGATGTTGAACTATGTGTTTGAGGGCTCGGATGTGAGTTTCGATAGTTCGTACAGCTTCGGGAGTTAATTTATTATTTAGGAGTGTGATCGGAATGGGTTTTGGAGGTCCAGAGTAGAATTAGGCTTGAATTGGTGAAGTTGATATTTTAGCGATTTCAGTTGGCAGGTGAGATTTTGATATATAAGAGTCCGAACGGAATTCCAAGAGTTGCAGTAGCTTCGTTGCGTCATTTGGGATGTGTGCGTAAAATTTCAGGTCATTCGGATGTGGTTTGGTTGGGTTTTTGATCAAAAGTGTATTTCGGAAGATTTTAGAAATTTAGGCTTGAATCCGATGTGTTTTGGGTAATTTGATATTGTTTGAGGTGTTTTAATGATTGGAGAAAGTTTGAATAAGGTTTAAGATATGTTGGTGCCTTTGGATGAGGTCCCGGGGGCCTCAGGATGATTTTGGGTGATTAACGGAAGAGTTGGAAGGTTATTGCAGCTTCAGATTTTGTTGTGTCTAGTGCTTTCGCACCTGCAGTTTGGGGACCGCAGGTGCGGTGCCGCATAAGCACTGAGATGAGCAAAGAAGCGGAAAGGGGTCAGGTGAGCTAGAATGCAGAAGTGGCTATTTGGATCCGTAGATGCGGAGGGAGTTTGTAGATACGGTTTTGACTGGTTTAATGAATTGCAGAAGCCGACGGAAGACCGCAGAAGCGGTTGTTGAGTCACAGATGCAACAATGTTTGGACAGAATGTATATAAGCTTGCCTTCGCGATTTTTGGTGGCTTTCACCATTTTTTTCTTCAGCTTGAGAGCTTTTGGAGGATTTGGAAGAGAGTTCAAGGGAAATTGATTAAGGTAAGCATTTTGGACCTACAATACACTTCTATGATAATATTTCATGGATTGAGACTGAAATTTAAGGAATTAAAGGACTAAAAATGGAGGTTTAGAGTTTGAGTTTAAGAGGGCTAAAATTGGAGATTTGAGGGGCCATTTGGACTCCGATTTTGATATTTTTGATATGCATGAACTAGTGGGAAGATAAGGAACCCTTTGATATGAAAATTTTTGAGTTTCAAGAAGTGGGCCGGGGCTCGGGTTTTGCTAATTTCGGTATTTTCGGTATTTTTATATTGTTTTTGCTTGGGCTTTGTTCCCTTTGCATATTGTGATGTATTCGTTCAGATTTTGGATAGATTCAACGCATGTGGAGGCTGATTTGAGGGGAAAAGACATCACGTACTAGAGATTTAGCCGGATTGCACATCGTAGTGCTATATTGAGGTGGGGTAGTGCACTATTGGGGATTGTGACTTGGTCCATCTCGGTTGATAATTTTATTGCGTATTTGACTGAAATTTATTTGACATCATCATGATTTCGGTTGATTGCCATATTTGGGCTTCGTGCCAACAATTTGAACCCTTCAAGGATTTTTATCACTATTTCCTCACTATTTTGACTTATTACTTGAACTTAGTTACATTATTTTCTACTGTTTTACTACTCAGCCACTTTACTCAGTTTTGAGACTTAAATGGTATTTAAAATGATGTTTTGGGTTGAGAAACAATGTTTTACTATTGCCCGAGGGGCTTGTGATGATTTTCAGACTGAGTAAGGCCGAGGGCGCAGTTATGAGGATACACTGATATTGATATGAGGCCGAGGGCCTGAGATACATATACGTCACGAGGTGTCTTGATTGATATGAGACCAAGGGCCTAGATTTGATGCCACAAGATGGCTAGATATTGCATTTGGGTCGTAAGGGTCCTCTCTTAGAGTCTGTACACCCCCAGTGAGCGCGGGTACCCATTGTGGTGTGAGATTTAGCCCGAGGGGTTGGTATTGTTCTGAGATTAAGCCCGAGAGGCTGGTATTGTTCTGAGATATTTCCCGAGGGGCGGATTTGTGGATACTGAGCTCGAGGGGCGAATTTCTATCTATTTACTTCACATTATTTACCTGCCAATTAGTTGTTTTACCTGTTAAAAAGAGTTTTTCTTGGTTTTTCACTGATCTACTGCTTCCAATTGATGTTTTGCTGCTTCATTATAGAATGCCTTGTGCCTTACGTGTTTTCTTACCTTCAGTCATTATTTATATTTATTACTCACTGGGTCAGAGTACTCACATTACTCCATGCACCATATGTATAGATTCAGGCGTCGCTGTTTCCGCTTCTGCGTGTGGATTCCGCAAGTTCCAGGCAGTATCCAGAGACTACAAGGTGGTTGTTGGCATCCGCAACCCCGTGTTTCCACTATCTTGTTATTTATAGAATCTTCAAACCTTTGTACTAGACTTTGGATTTAGTAGACTTGTATCGTGATCTATAGATGCTCGTGACTTGACACCCTAGTTAGGGCTATGTCGGGTTGGATATTTCGCACCTTTACCAGTATTTTCCGATGTTTAGTATCATTTAATCTTGCTTATATTGCTCTCATATTAATTAATTGCTTAGAATAAGAATTTGGTTAAACTAGTTGGCCTTGTCTTCACGAGAGGCGCCATCACGACCGGGTGTAGGGATAGGGTCGTGACACTGAGTTGGTGTACTCACGTTACCCCCGTACCTCGTGTACATATCTAGACACTTCTGGTCTCGGCAGTTGCTGATTGAGAAGTCAGACTCATGAGACTATTGAGGTAGTTGCATAGCGTTCATTGACCTTGACTCTCCTTTCCTTTCATGTTATAGTGTTCTATATTTCCAGATAGTGTTTTATCAGTTGGATGTTGTTATCATTTAGATGCTCATGTACTCGGTGACACCGGATTTTTGGGATGGATTGATTAGTACTTTTGGAGCTATATTGTATTCTAAAAGGTTTTATTTAATATTAACTGCTTCTACCTTTATTTAAAAGTTCTACAATGTTGAGATGTTGAATTGAGGCTTGCCTTGTACCACTGTCACACCTCCTTTTGTTACACACCACCCCAAAGGATAGTATATAAGGGAATTTTTCCAATTTAAGTGATATTATTCGAAATAAGATTATTTATTTAATTTTTGTTTAAAGTCGCCACTTGGATAGGTTTGTTTCTGATATTCCAAGTCACCGGTTTATTTTAAACCCCTAATCGAGGAAAATTCAACTTTCCTTATGAAGCCTGCTAACCAGAAATTTTGAATAAAGAATTATGTTAACCCGAGGGAAGGTGTTAGGCACCCCCTGATTCTGTGGTTCTAGCACGGTCTCTCAAACTATCATAATTGGTCTATTATCTGATTTTAATACATGTTTCAAACCTATGATGCAATTTTAAATTATTTACCGCTTTTAATTAATTTTAAAGGAGAATGAACGTCATTTAAAATATGTCTTTGGATCGCATCACATGAAATGCACCCGCCATCCAGAACACATCTTATCCAACATTTTAGGATTTGGATTTGGGTCACAAGAAATGAACACCAGAGTTTAAGAATGTAAAACTATTAAAGAACGCGCCTAATGAAACAAACATGTTGTTAACTTCGCGGGAAGCTATAAAATTTTGCTAAATGGCATGTCCCGAATTCTAAGTGTCTTAAGAAACTAATTTAAATGAGGTCCACACATTTGTGATTTTGTTCAAAACGGCGCACCTCAATTTTATTTTAAGGACATTCGAGCTAAAGTTCGGAGAACTAATGAGCTATTATTGTTCATTATGGTTTTCCTCAATTCTAATTAATTACCACTAAGAAACATCAAAGTATTCAAGGAATTTTATGCCCCAAGATCAAGCCCAAACTCAAACAAAGACGATCTCCATTATTGAAGAAGCCGTTAATTCGAGTTCGCCACTTAACTTGAAAGGCCCAATGACTATATTTTCGTTTTAAAATCATTAAGTCTAAAAATGATCCGTGACTTCCAATCCGTTGGGATCGAGACCAGCCCAGTCCAAAACGAAGGGAAATTGGAGATAACATTTGGGCTTGTTTATTATGCAACTGGGCCAATATTAGGCCCAGTCCTTATGATCCAATTAGTCCGGTCAAAAGCAAAACATTAATACTGATGAACATGAGATCAAGACTTGGGTTTCTAATTTAAGAACTTTAACATAAACTAAACTCATGGGCCAGATCTTTTAAACTTCATTTTCAATATGCAGATAATGAATTAACAACAATGATGTACATGTTTAAAACTAAGAGAGTACATGAACTATCAGATATTTATTTTTTCGCAGATCTCAACACTCTAATCAAATGACCTCACTTCTAAGATATAGGGACTAAACACTGATCCACGGAACCATTTCCAAATTCTATCAAACCACAAAATTAGAGCTGATACATGCATACACAGTAATTCTGCAATTAATTTCAGGTTCACACAATACTCTAAAGGAAAATTCAAAATAACAGGAGGTAGCTTGAGCACCATTAGTATGACAAAATCAGCAGCAATATACCAAACACAAAATGACCAATGGAAACCAACTATTAAGCTACTTTGAACCAGTAATAGTGTTAATTACACCCAGCAATCGAATCAGGCCAAAATGAACCAAAACACTCAAAACTCCAATATATTCAACTCATTTTGAATTTTAGCTTATTCAGGGATTATTTCGGAATGGGATTTGAGGAATTTCAAGGATATTCCAATAGAATAGTGAAAAAATCCTTGTAGTCTTTAGCTACCTATATTTTCTGATCTCTCTTATTTTTTAATTCTCTGAAATTACGTCTTCAATCCTCTCTTTTTTTCAAGTCTATATGTAATGCCTTTTATATGCAAACAAATAGGGCAACTACAGATTTTTGTTTAGCATTTAGGTCCCTTTTCAATTTTATTTTTTGCCAATTAATCCATCACTTTTTGACTTGCTACCCAAGTTAATACCCTATGCGGCTTCTAGGAAGTTTCCTAAGTTGTTACACCTAAGATTCCTTAGTGGTCTACCCAATTTACCCCCCTGGTGACCCTATTTATTCCCTTGAACCTTACATTGGTTATGGGTCAAATTCAACGAGGGCCTTGTTTTAATTATGGGTCCAAACACTATAGCCCAATTCACAAATTTTAAGGCATTAATCACTAATCATTGAAGCGCAGATGAATGAGGCTACCTGGGCCAAAAACTACAAAAGAAAACTAAGGAGGAAAGGAATCGATCCCAAAGGACTCAACTTATTCACGAGAATAATTTAATTACTCTAAGAATTATGAACTAAGCAACCAATTCAACCAAGACACCTAGACGGATTGTTTAACGATTCTGAACATTTAGATTATGCAAAACAAAAGAAATGATTTCAATCTTTCGACAAAACTAAACATGGATTAATTTTAAGAAGAACAGATATGCGAGATTAGACTAACTACTGAGCAATCAGAATAGAAACAAATGAAAAGAAAAAGAAAGAAAGAAATGAAAGAGGAAATAGGAGGAGAAATAAGAATGAGAAGAATACCTCCAAAGCCGCTAGAAAACCATCCAACCCTGGTTTGACTCGAAATAGGCATTAACTGTATGTTCCTGACGAGAACAAAGGGTTGATGCCCGTTTTAGAGCATAACACTTGAAATCTTGACGGGTCTGTTTCTTCCTTGATTTTAGATTCAAAGAGGAATTAATTTGATGAGGATCTATGGAGAAATAGGGATAGATTAATGTTAAGGGATGGGTAGTGGTTGTATGGAAGGGATTTAGGGTTGATAGGGGATGCCGCATCACTGGAGAAAACAAGGGCGGTGGTTAGAGTTTGTGGTTTATGAGCAAGATTATAAGGGTTTGGGTGGGATTCGAGGGACGGGCTTTGGGGATTTGGAAAGAGGAGAAGGAGAGGAATCTGGGGTGTGAATTTGGTGGTGATTGGCTACCAGCCGTTAGCGGAGACGATTTCTGGTGGGCTGCGGACGACGTCGGATGGCGGAGATGGGTTGGTCTCTAGGGTTCGTGTGTGAGAGAGGATATGAGAGGGGTGAGGGGCTTTTATTAGAACATACATATACATTTATTTATCCAAGCTTCTGGACCGTTAGATCAGCATACCTCGATTGCCCAGATCGATTGCTTCAAAACGACGTCGTTTTAACTATTAGGGGGACCTGACCGGGTTAGGGGACGGGTTTGGATCGATTTTGGGCGAATTTGGATGAGTGCGGTGGTTAATTTGACTGGGCTGAGTATTTTGGCCCAAAATTGGGCATTTCTTATTAGACTTAATTTTTGATTTTCTTTCCTTTTCTTTTCAAAATTAAAATTAAAATTAAAATTAAGATTAAACTGAATTAAATTCTAAAAAATAAATTAATCTACCTAATTATATTAAGCTCTAACTAATAATTAACCCAATTAATTAAATATAAATTTAAAAGAAACTAAAAAAATTCAAATTAAACAAAGAAAAAAATAAATCAAAATTATGATTTTTTGTATTTTTGTAAAATCCTAATTACCAATTAATTTAAAATATGTAAAATCAAATCCTAAATGCAAATGCAATTTTTTCTATATTTTACGAATTATCGCAATTAAGAATTCACACAAAATGCAAGTAATCGTAAGAACCAAATAATTAAAAGGAAGAGTTTTGTAGGACTAATTCACACGAAGCAAAAACTACATGCTCACCGCTGCCTCTCTTTGCTCGGGGACACGAAGGGTTTTCGGGTAAAGATAAATGAGCAACGATGGGGATTTTTGCCCTCTTGTCACTCCATAAGAAGCATTTTTGAAAAGTTTCTGACCGAACCTTGCTTCATAGATTGCCTATGTATCCTTGGTTGTAAAGGTATCAGGTCAGTGTAGTTCTAGAATTTTTGGTCGCTGGGACCACCAGGAGCTGTGGTTTCACTTTTGATGTTGTTACTACTGCTTGCTGACCTCCTTATTACACCAAAAGGAAAATCAAAAGCTAAGCTAGCTATGCTTATCAACTACAAGTTACAAGATCCCAATGTATAAATTTTTTGAAGCTTGATCTTAAGTCTTAGCTGATTCTGCTGGACCCCAATCTGAATCTTGATGCTCGTAAGCTATAGGTGCTGGTTCTTTCTTCAGCAAAGAATCAGAACGTGGCATGCGAAGCTTGTGACTTTGATCAAATTTGAGCAGTCTCCATCCTTCTCTACTTCAAACACTTTGAATTCGCTTCCTTTTTTTTATTTTCTTCTTTTTCTTTATTCTGGATTGAGACTCACTCTTTCAGTCATCTCGAGTCATGTTCCTTGAGGCAAAACCTATTCGGACACCAAAACAAACGAACGAACGAAATTTTTCTGCGCAACTTTTCACTAGGAAAATTTCGTGAGTTATTTGCAACACAAAATCTAAACTACTTTTCATTGAAAACAATAAAAATCAGGATTGTGTATCCATGGGAATGAAGCCTTAAATTGGGAGGATTACCGGGTTATGCTGGAAAATGAATGGGTTATGCCGTGATAAAAGAAAAAGGGTCCTTGGGTTATGCCAGGGAGATCCACGGGTTATGCAGGGATAAAAGAAAAAAGTCCTTGGGTTATGCCAGGGATGTCCACGGGTTATGCCGGGATAAAAGAAAAAGGATCCTTGGGTTATGCCAGGGATGTCCACGAGTTATGCCGGGATAAAACAAATCGGGTCCTTGGGTTATACTAGGGTGTCCACGGGTTATGCTGGGATAAAATAAAAAGGTCATTGGGTTATGCCAGGGATGTCCACGGGTTATACTGGGATAAAAGAAAAAGATCCTTGGGTTATGCCAAGGATGTCCACAAGTTATGACGAGATAAAAGAAAAATGTCCTTGGGTTATGCCAGGGAGATCCACGGGTTATGCCGGGATAAAAGAAAAAAGGTCCTTGGGTTATGACAGGATAAAAGAAAAAGGTCCTTGGGTTATGCTATGATAAAATAAAAAGGTCCTTGGGTTATGCCACGGATGTCCACGGGTTATGCCGGGATAAGAGAAAAAGGTTCTTGGGTTATTCCAGGGAGATTCACGGGTTATGCCGGGATAAAAAAGAAAAAACAAAAATGGTCCTTGGGTTATGCCAGGGATGTCCATGAGATATGCCGGGATAAAGGGAAAAGGGTCCTTGGGTTATGCTAGGGAGATCCACAGGTTATGCCGGGATAAAAGAAAAAGGGTCCTTGGGTTATGCTAGGGAGATCCACGGGTTATGCCGGGATAAAAGAAAAAGGGTTATTGGGTTATGCCAGGGAGATCCACGGGTTATGCTGGAATAAAAGAAAAAGGTCCTTGGGTTATGCCAGGGATGTCCACGGGTTATGCCGGGATAAAAGAAAAAGGACTCTTGGATTATTCCAGGGATGTCCACGGGTTATGTCGGGATAAAAGAAAAAGGTGCTTGGGCTATGCCAGGGATGTCCACGAGTTATGCCGGGATAAAACAAAAAGGTCCTTGGGTTATGCAAGGGAGATGCACGGGTTATGCTGGGATAAAAGAAAATGGGTCCTTAGGTTTTGCCAGGGAGATCCATGGGTTATGCCGGGATAAAAGAAAAATGTCCTGCTGGGGATAAAAGGGAAAATGATCCTCAGGTTATGCCAGGGAGAAAAAGAAAGAGATTCTCAGGTTATGCTGGGGAGAAAAAGGAAAATGATCTTCGGGTTATGCCCGGGGAGGGGGAAAGATTTAGGTTATGCTGCAGAGAAAAAGGAAAAGATCATCAGGTTATGCTGGGGAGAAACAGGAAAATGACCATCGGGTTATGCCGGGGCGATCCATAGGTTATGTTGGGGACAACTAGTGAATGTGGTCCTAGGTTAGAAAAGATTCATCTAGAGATTGGAGGCCCTAAGCTACCATGATTTTCTAGGATTTTTCGTTTCTTCTTTTCTTCCTACTTTTCTATACAAAATGCAAGAAAGAATTTGGAGGAAAACTTCCCTTTTGGTTTGATTATTGCTTTGAAGCTATTCCTAGCTCCTGCGCATTTCCCTTTTTGGTTGCACCTGTACACTCGTGTCAATTTTTTTCAAATAGAAACAATTGTTAGTTCGAAATTGTAGTTGGTTTTGTGAAATTAATTGTTTGATCACTGGATCTTGGTCCATCTTTTGGTGAGAACCACCGCTGTTTGCTGGCTTTTCTGAAGGTTGATCTCTCTCCTAAAATCGAGGAATTCAGCTTTTTAGAATTTCTCATAAAGGCTCGCCTGTGTGGGGCTTTGGACATTTTCACTTTACTCTGCCTTTAGGACCATTGTCCTTGGATTCTTTTCATTTTCAACAACTTTGATTTCAGAACATCGTGATCCCTTGGTTTTTCAGATCCTTGCCAAGACAGTTAGCCACGTGAGACTCAATCCTTTTAACTTCATTTTTCTTTTGTGGGCATTTGACTTTGCATTTCTTTCCTTTCAGGAATTTTTTGATTTCAAAACATCAGCCGTCATAGCCAGCCGAGATCGGCTTGATGCACTTGCTGAGGCTGGGTACCTTTCTTTAGCTTTTGTCAGGCAAAACCCTATAAAGCTAGTCTTGCCACCTTTTCTTGGTTTTGGGAATAGAGTTAGACCGAAAAGGATTCAAAGAAAAAGTAATCAAAAATCAAGGGAATGAATTTAAAGAGAATGTACCTTTCGGGAAGAAAATAAGGACTTATCTGGGGTACATGCGGACTTCGAATAGTCATGACATGCTTCTTGGACTGGATGCCTGACCCACACAGACTTTTCCGTCTTCTCATAACTCATTGACCCATGTTCCAAACTAGGGAATCTTGCCGGGACTCAATCAACGGTGGGGAATGCTTTCTTTTCGACTGACGGTGCACTTTGCAGGTTTTCACCAATCGACCTCTCTCATTTCTCTTCTCATCGTCGCCTGATAGTGCCCTTTACATGTTTTCACTAAACGGACTCTCTCATTTTCAGTTTCTCTACTGAGTGTCGCCATATGGTGCCCGGGTTTTCACCAATAAGACTCTCTCATTTTATTTCTCTCAATTTGACTATACAATATTCCAAAAATGGTGTTTTCCGATTCCGCTACCTTTTCCAATTGATCAGAAGGACTTGAACAAGGTTTGGATAAAAAGAATCTTGATGGAATTACAACTTTGGAACCATTTTGGTGGGGCCCTTGCCGAGCGATTGTATCACCTGACCCAGTTTCACTTTCTTGGGGGACTTGGGATTTTTGTTTTGGTGTGTGACTGAACCCAAGAGAGAGGCTGCCTATATATCCTTTCGGAATCAATTCAGATGTAGTTCAAGGAACTTTGTTTTTGGTTTTCTTTTGTTGTTTTGTTTTTCTTTTGTTTTATTTTTTTCTCTTTCTTCTTTTTTTTGTTTTTCTCTCTTTTCTTCATTTTTTCCTTTTTCTTGTCTTTTCTTTCTTTTTTCGTATTTTTTTTCTTCTTGTTTATTTAATTTTTCAATAACACTTTCAGGTTCCAAAGAGGGTAATCAAAGAAGAGTAACCTGCTCAAAGGGTTTGCAAAGGGTTGATAATGTTTGAATAGTAAGAATATAGGCCTTCGTCATCTCAATTGAACAAAGTCCTTGCCGTAGAAAGCCTAGACATAGTAGCTTTTTACTGCGTCTACCTTCACAATTGTTTCAGGATCATTTCCCTCAATACAACCCAAAAATAATGCTCCTTTCGGCAATATCTTTATGATGATGTACGGGCCTTTCCAATTAGGAGAAAATTTTCCTTTCGCTTCCTGGTGATGAGGAAGAATGCGCCTTAGCAGAAGTTGCCGCACTTCAAAATTTCTAGGTCGTACTTTCTTGTTATAAGCACGAGCCATTCTTTATTGGTACAACTGCCCGTGGCAGACCACAACCATTCATTTTTTATCGATTAAGGTTAACTGTTCCAAATGAGTCTTAACCCATTCAGTGTCATCAATCTCGGCTTCAATGATGATCCAGAGAGAAGGGATTTCCACCTCCGCGGGTATCATAGCCTCGGTTCAATAGACTAAGAGGTATAGGGTCTCTCCTAGTGACATGCGCACCGTGGTGCGATATCCCAGTTATGCAAAAGGCAACTTTTCATGCCATTGCCTGGAGCGCTGAACCATCTTTCTCAAAATCTTCTTGATATTTTTATTTGCTGCTTCGACGGCACTATTAGCCTTGGGTCTATAAGGAGTGGAGTTCCTATGCGTTATCTTGAATTGCTCGTATATCTCCTCCTTCAAATGACTATTCAGGTTTGCCACATTATCTATGATAATGGTTGTAGGAATACCAAATCGACAGATAAGATTGGCGTGCGCGAAATCTATCACAGCTTTCTTGGTGACATATTTGAGAGTGATGGCTTCAACCCACTTCGTGAAGTAGTCAATAGCAACTAGTATGAACCTGTGCCCGTTTGAAGCTTTTTGATCGAACAACCCGATAACGTCCATGCCCCAAGTGACGAATAGCCAGGGTGCTGGCATGGGATGCAGTTCCTTAGGCGATGCATGAATCAAATCGCCGTGAACCTGACATTGATGGCACTCTCGGACAAAGCTGAAACACTCATTTTCCATGGTTATCTAGTAATAGCCTACTCGAATGATTTTCTTTGCCAAAACATACCCATTCATGTAAGGTCTGCATACTCATGCGCGTACTTGATGCATGATCCTTCTGGCTTCTTCAGCGTCAATACATCTTAACAAATTGAGATCCGGAGTCCTTTTGTACGAGATATCACCACTCAAGAAGAAACCATTTGCATGCCGTCTAATGGTTCTCTTTTGATCTCCAGTGGCTTACTCGGGGTACTCTTGTGTTTTCAAGAATATTTTGATGTCATGGTACCATGGCTAAATACTTGGTTCTTCCTCAGTTGTATTACAGTAGCCATGCCTTTCCTTGATTTGGATTTCCAAGGGATCAATGTGGGCATTGCCTAGGTAGGGCAACATCGAGGCCAGAGTGGCGAATGCATCAGCTAGTTCATTGTGACAACGAAGGATGTACCTAAACTCTATTGACTTGAACTGCTTTCTAAGATCTTCCATTGTTGCCAAAAGGGAATAAGTTTAACATCTCGGGTTTCCCATTCTCATTGAGCTTGCTGGATAATCAAATCTGAGTCTCCCATAATCAACAACTCTTTAACATCTTGGTCGATTGCCTGTTCATGCCAATGATGCAGGCTTTATATTCAGATGTATTGTCTGTGTAGAAAAACTGAAGCCTGGCTGTGGCCGGATAGTGCTGACCAGTGGGTGAGATCAAGATTGGCCCAATTCCCACACCTTTTACATTTACTGCTCCATCAAAGAACATTTTCCAAATGGTCGTATCCTCCGATATTGCCTCATACGAGATTACCTCTTAATCTGGGAAATAAGTGTTTAGAGGTTGGTATTCATCATCAACTGGGTTTTCAACCAAATGATCTGCTAGTGCCTGGGCTGTCACTGTCGTATGATTGACATAGACTATGTCAAATTTTGGTTAGCAGAATCTGCCATTTTTTCAATCTTCACGTGGGCATTGGTTTCGGGAATATGTATTTCGATGGATCCAACCTAGTTATGTGTAGGTGGTGTAGGCTTGCAGATAATGTCTCGGCTTCTGAGCGACCCACGTTAAAGCACAATAGGCTCATTCCAATAGAGTATACTTGGCTTCGTAGCTAGTGAACTTCTTACTCAAGTAGTATATTTCCGGCTCTTTCTTTCCGGTAATATCATGTTGCCTGAGGACACAACCAAAGGAATTTTCCAAGATCGTCAGGTACAAGAACAGAGGCCTCCCCGGTTCAGGTGGGACCAAGACTGGTGGGTTGAATAGATACTCTTTGATCTTATCGAAGGCTTCCTGATCATCTATCCATTTGACTGCTGCATCTTTTTTGAGTAATTTGAATATGGGTTCACATGTGGAGGTCATCTGAGTAATGAACCCATTGATATAGTTCAATCTTCCCAACAAGCTCACCACATCTTTCTTGTTTTTTGGAGGAGGTAATTCCCGAATAGATTTTATCTTTGTCAGATCTTACTCGATACTTCTCCAGCTGACTATAAATCCCAAAAATTTGCCCGACGGGACCCTGAACGAGCATATGGTTGGGTTCACTTTGTAATCATATATGCGCAACCGCTCAAAGAACTTCCTCAGATCCCGCACATGGTCATCCTGAGTTTTGGACTTGATGATCACGTTGTCCACATATACCTTTATCTCTTAATGCATCATATCAGGGAAGATAGTGGTCATGGATTTCATGTAGGTTGCCCCAACATTCTTCAGACCATAGGGCATGACCCTATAGCAATAGGTTTCCCAGGGTGTGGTAAAAGCTATTTTTTCTGCATTTTCTTCATCCATCAACACCTGGTGATAACTTGCGTAACAGTCTACAAAGGACTGTATCTCATGCTTGCCGTAGTTATCAACAAGGATGTGGATGTTTGGCAAGGGAAGTTATCTTTGGGGCTTGCCCTGTTCAGATATCTATAATCCACACACACTTGAGTTTTCCCATCTTTCTTTGGCACTGGAACTAAATTAGCCAACCATATGGTTTACCGGACTACTCGGATCACCTCTGTGTCCAAATGTTTCGTGATCTCTTATTTGATTTTATCACTAACATCAATTTTGAATTTCCTCTGGTTTTGCTGGATTGGGGGGCAATCAGGATAAGTTGGCAATTTATGCACCACCAAATCAACAGTCAGTCCCGGCATGTCATCATATGACCAAGCAAACACATCATTAAACTCAAGCCGGAGTTGGATTAATGCGTCCCGAATTTTCTCATTTGCGTGGATGTTTATTTTGGTTTCCCTGATTTCTTCGGAACTACCCAAGTTAACCAGCTCAGTGTCATTTAGGTTTGGGTTAGGTTTATTTTCGAAATGTTCCAGTTCTCGATTTATTTCTCTAAAAGCCTCTTCTTCATCATATTCTGATTCTTGGTTCGTTATTTCACAATTAGACGGCACGTTTGGATCTGGGCACGAAGTCCGCAAGCATCTCATGTTTTTTAAATCCGCATTACTAGAACTGGAAGAAGAAATAAAAGAGAAAAAATAGCAAAGATCATAAAGAATAAAGATAAATGAACAATGAGATATTGATTTCATTTCTTGGAATTTGAAGATAACAAGGTTTACATTTGGAAATTAAAAGACAAAAAACTGAAGAAAACATCCGAGTTACACCCTGGAATAACTCGCGATGCAGAAAAAGTGGCAGGACTAGTCTACTGGGACTCTCGCCTGATGGGGAATGGCGTAGCCTTCCAATTCCAGAATTTGGCCTCGGGTCCAATGTACAGCACCTCACCGCTGCTAGAGCTCTCTCTTGGCTGAACCAGGGTTTCGTATAGTATCTTTCTCATTGCCCCACATATTTCCTTAATCTCTTCGGCCATAAAGGTCTCATCCTCTTCTTCTTCATTGTATTTTGTCCTGACAAATGTCTCATATAGATGTGGCAGTGGTTGAGGCAGGACCTATCCATCATGTTTTCTGTCATTTGCCCATTTTATATCATCTAGAATAGGTTGGAAGCCTACCCCGAAGAACTTCTTAGTGGCAGGCAGAGTAACTGGTTCAACTATTCCTTGCAAGGACCTCCCAAGTCCCTTCCCTAGTTTAAAGACATCTCGTATCATTTCTTTAGCTACTATAATTGATGCATTGGAAAGGAAAAGCCGGGGGCAGGGGTTTCCCTCTTTTTATCGGTCTGCCACCAGAACTTCAAAGGCTTGATAAACTATGTGCTCGCTTCCTTCTCTCGCTTCAAGGCATCTGACTGAGGGATCTCGATAAATTGATTGTTCATCCTCCCCATGGACCACAATTTCTTGATCCTCATGCTCAAACTTTACCATCTAATGAAGAGTTGAAGGCACAACCCCTGCTGCGTGGATCCATGGTCTCCCCAAAAGAAGGTTATAGGATGTGTCCATGTCTAGAACTTGGAAAGTCAACTCAAAGTCAACTAGACCGATGGTCAGAATTAGATTAAAATCTCCAATAGTGTCCCTTTTGATACTATCAAAAGCTCGTACGCAAACATTGTTAATACGAATCCTTTCACTCCCAATCTCCATGTGATGTAGTATTGAGAGTGGGAATATATCGACCCCAGAACCACCATCTACCATTACCCTTTTCACATAATACTCTTCACATTTGACAGTTAAGTGTAGCACTTTGTTATGTGCAGCCCTTTCCAGAGGCAAGTGCCCCTCTTTGCGCGGGAACGCGAAGTGTTTTCGTGAAAAGACAAGTGCGCAAATATAAGCAATTTTCGTCCGACTGAATACTCCGTGTGAAGCATTTTGAAATATTTCTGACAGAACCTTGCTTCAAAGGTTGCCTATATATCCTAGGTGATAAAGGAATCAGGTAAGTGTAGTTCTGAATGTTTTTGTAGCTGGGACTGCCGGGAAGCTGTGATTTCACTGTTGTTGTTGCTATTTCTGCTTGCTGAGCTCCTTATTACACCAAAGGAAAAACAAAAGCTGAGCTAGCTAAGCCTGTCAACTACGATTTACAAGATTCCTATCTATGAGTCTCTTGAAGCTTGATCTTGAGTCTTGGCTAGCTCTTGTAGCAGACTCTAATATGAATCTTGATGCTCATTAGCTGTATATGTATTTAACATGAGCAACTAAATACATATACTGTCCGGAGCTTATTACTTTTGCAAATCTTTAAGTATAGTTATTTTGATGAAATCTCATAACTTGATTAAATTATTTCTAAGTATTAAATCTTTTATCTTGTTTCATATTTGATCTATTTTGTGTGAGGTACTTATTTCTCTCTAAGTGTGTGAGGTATCCGATTAATATCCGGAGTGTACGTTGGCAAGCCTGTCCTTGTGGTCCTTGTTAGCCATGGTAGGTGTTTATTGTGACCCTTAGGTGTTCCCGTAGCCTAGATAACTCTAGAGAGAGAAGAGGTAAAACCAAGAGAACGTTTAGATCATTATGAACCTAGATATTTAGATTTAGGACTTTGTTATAATTTGATCTTTGTTATTTGCTTTTATCTGAATATCATATACTTATGATTTTGCTTCTGTATTAGTTCCAGGACATTAATTTTTCTTATATGAATCAAAATATTTTAAATTCTGTTAACTTATCTTCTAGATCTACTCAGATTGCCTTAACTGAGTCTGATTTGGATAACTGGAGTATCCCTGCTGAACCTTTTCATAAGATCTACCAGATAGGTCACTTTAATTTCATTAAAAAGCATAATATTAAAACGTGTGAATCAACTGTTGCTATTAATAACTCTTTAGAAGTTATAAAATTGTTACATGAGCATGATATAATTAGATATAAGTCTAGTTTTAATTATCTGCATATTGGTCTTGTGCAAGTTGCTGTTAAGCCTTTGTTTAGAAAAGGACTTAATATTCCTGTTTGTGCACTTTTACGTGATGCACGTTTTCTTAACTTTGATGATTCTTTGTTAGGGGCACTTGAAAGTAATTTAGCAGGAGGCCCTGTTTATTTCAATTGTTATCCTAATTTCTCTGTTGATATTAATGATCCTAATGTGTTAGATACATTAACGCTTAATATCAAAACTCTTAATATGAACAGCAAATCCGAAACTCGTGAAATAGCTGTTATATACCGCGTTTATTATCGGTTGATGTCTACTACCCTTGCTCCGAAAGCAAGGATAGAGAGTACCAAAGGTGTGACTATGTTAATGGAAGCTAACCATGAACATAGTACCATCTTTGTTCCTCGCCTTCTTCAGTGGAAAGACATTCTATTCAATACTGATTGGCACTTTGAAGCTATTACTCAACCCATTCCCTCTCATACAGAGAATCGCCAAATAGAACGAATCATCCAAAATTCCGATGGTTCAGTTGACCTTAAATTTCTGAACTCTCAACCTCGTAGAAGTTTCACCGTAGGTTCTACTTCTTCAAACCCCCGGGAAGAAGTATTTACTCGTTCTTGCTCCTTTAGATCTGCTATTAATAAATCTGTTATTAATAGTCAAGTTGATGGGGTAGATTTTTCGGGAGATATCCCAAAAGTTTTTTATAAATCTCAGTTTCAAGAACCTATTCAGGAACCCTCTAGTCCCACAGAATCTGATATGGCGCCTCCAAGGCAAAATTCAGACCCTGGTCTTCACGTCATTAAAGTTGAGGAAGATTATACCCCTAATCTTGCTGCTTTAAAAAGACTCTGGCTTGACCCCAAAAACGCTTTAAGGGTCAAATGGTACACTGCTACCTATTCTAAGAGCCAGCAAGCGATTTTCGGGCAACAATGGATTGCCGATATGAAGCGCTTGAAGTGTGACATTGAATATTTTAAGTGGTTCGAAATCACTGGAAAACTGGATGACCAGAATGAGTCTTTACAAGTTCTGGTTAATAAGTGGTATACTCAAACCAACAAGGTTGTTGAGTCTGTCACTCCTCCTCTTGAAGGAATTAAAATTCCTCATTCCAACACCATTGTTTCTGCTTCTCCTTTTAAACTCAAAAGCAGTAATCCTACGAGTACACCCTCTAATGCGGACATAGACAAAATTGTAGAACAAAACAATTACACCAATAAATTATTGCACTCTGTTTCCCTTCAAATTGAAGAAACAAAACCTAGACTAACTCCTAGTCTAAGTATCCCTAGGCCTAGTACAAATAGTACGATAGAGCCTAATCCTATATTCAAGCCTCCTGAATTTCGCCGGGAATTGTTTCCTAAACTTAGCGAAAATATCTCTGTCTCAGGTAAACTGGTTGAACAGATTACCGAAAAGCTAGCCAACTTTCATGTTTCAAGTGAAAGTAAAGTAAAAGAAGTTTCTAATGCTTCAAAAGCAAAAGAAACTTCTAATCAAGCGTCCAGTTCTCGACCAACTAAAGAGAACAACACCAATAGTGCTGGGAGTGTTAGAACTCTTTCTGATAACTCTCTTCTCAAACTTTCCGATAGATACCCCCATAGGAGAAACTATTATAGTCGTCCCTCTTTTCCTGATACTCAGTATGAGGAAGATGGTTTCCAGTCTCAATCATCTCATGATGGTAGAGGCATCGTTGAATGGAATATTGATGGTCTTGCCGAACATCAAATCTATCGTGTCCTTCACGAAATGGGCGTTTGTATTACCAGTTACAAGCTGCGAAATTCTTCTGATAAAGAAGCAGCGGCCATGATCACTGCTGGCTTTACTGGTATGCTTAGGTATTGGTGGGATAATTATGTCACCGAAGATCTTAAGCTTCAAATCCTCAATGCAACCACCATTATTACTACTGTTAAAACAGTTAGTGATATGGAAACCTCTGAATCTGAAACCAGAGAGGATGCTTGTGCCACTCTGCTCTACCACATTGCCAAACACTTTGTAGGAGAGCCTAAACTCTTCCAAGATAGGAGTCTTGAAATTCTTAACAATCTTCGTTGCCCTAGACTAAGTGACTTTAGGTGGTATAAAGACCAGTTTATGGTCAAAATTATGACTAGACCTGACTGCAATAGTGATTTTTGGAAAGACAGATTTATTAGCGGTCTTCCCCCCTTATTTGCCGAAAAGGTTAGATCAAAAATAAGAGATAGGTGTGGCGGTAAGGTACCCTATGAACTTATGACCTATGGAGATATTATTAGTCTTATTAATACCACAGCCCTAGAGCTATGTACTGACCTAAAACTTAAGAGTCATCTTAAGAAAGATAGATTGACCTCCAAAGCAGAACTAGGCAGTTTTTGTAGAGACTTTGGTTATGGCAATATAGACTATCCCCCTACCAAGCAAGCTAAGAAGAATTCTAAGGCTAAGTCCTCTTATAAATCATCTAGAAATACTAGGAAAAACAAGTCTAAAGATAGGTCGTACGAACCTAAGAAGAAGAAATTTAGGAAGAAAAGACCTTCCCATAAAGAAGATGTCTGCTGGACTTGTGGTAAGTCTGGTCATAGAGCCAACCAGTGTAAATCTTCTAAGAAGAAGAAGAAAATAAACCTTCTAGGACTAGATGAGGATACTAAAGAAAAACTCTTTTCTATCCTTCAGGAAAGTGAGTCTGATTCGAGTAATTCCTCTTCTGAAGAATACAGTGATGAAGAAAATATCAACGTCGCTTATGAGACTGATGACAGTCAGTCAGATTCTGAAGAATCTTGCGAAGAATCTTGTGAAGGTGTCTTTTGCGGATGTCCTTCCAATACCCTTAGTATGATCACATCGGACTCCAAGGAAGTCCTTTTTGATATTATTGATCATATCAAAGACGATGAATCTCGTGCCAAGTATTTGATTGAGCTCAAGAAAATTATTCTGGGTTCTGATCAAAAGAAACCATCTTCGTCTAAGGCCATCGAACCTTTTAGTATGAAACAAGTGTTCAATAGGTTCGATAAACCTGCTGAGCCCTCTATATCTGACTTACGTCAAGAGATGAATTCTCTTAAACAAGAAGTTAGGCAGTTGAAATCGCGTCTTGACAAAGTCGAGATGGAATCCCTTACTTCTCAAGTCCTTCAGGACACTGTTGAGAAGACTGACTCTTTTCCTGAAAAAGAATTTGACTTCCCTGGAGAACAACCTGTTGATCCAGGTCTTCTTAATAATACTCCTTCCACTAATCCCGGTCCTTCTGTGTCCACTATTAAATCTATTAGTGAACATATTCCTGTCAAAATTGTTGTTGCAAAAAATTTTGTTCTCAACAAGGTTGCTTTATTTGACAGTGGTGCCGACCGTAACTGTATAGTGAAAGGTCTTATTCCTTTTAAGTACCTTGAAAAGAGTACAACCCGTTTATACTCGGCCACTGGTGAGAGAATGAAAATTGATTACAAATTATCTAAAGCCCATATTTGTAATAACAATATTTGCTTTACTAATGATTTTGTAATCACTGAAAATATCAATGAAGATATTATTCTAGGAACGCCATTCATTAGTCAACTTAAACCTTTTACTAATGATATAGATGGCATTCATGCTTGTATCCTCGGTCAAGAGGTGTTTTTCCCTTTTGTTCAAACTCTTTCTTCTACAGAGATTAGGTTTTTAAAAGAAAATACTATATTTAAAATTAATTGTCTTTCTAATCATATTTCTTTTTTAAAAGAAGAGATTACTATAGAAAGAATTAAACAAACTTTAAAAACCCTGGGAATAATGTCTAAGATAGATTCCCTTCAAAAGAAGTTTGAAAATGAAGTTTGTTCAAATCTTCCTACTGCCTTTTGGAATATAAAAAAGCATTCTGTTGCATTACCCTACATTGATGGGTTTAATGAACAGAACATACCTACTAAGGCTAGACCTATTCAAATGAACCATGAAATGTTTGAAATTTGCAAAACTGAGATTAACCATTTACTTGATAATGGTATTATTAGACCCTCTAACTCTCCTTGGAGTTGTTCTGCCTTTTATGTTAATAATAGCGCAGAAAAAGAAAGGGGTGCACCAAGGCTTGTTATTAATTATAAGCCTTTGAATTCGGTCCTTAAATGGATCCGGCATCCAATCCCTAATAAAAGGGATCTCCTTAAACGAACTTATAAAGCAAACCTTTATAGTAAGTTCGATATGAAATCTGGATTTTGGCAAATTCAGATTAATGAAAAGGATCGTTATAAAACTGCATTCAATGTACCTTTTGGTCATTATGAGTGGAATGTTATGCCTTTTGGGTTAAAAAATGCCCCGTCTGAATTTCAGAATATTATGAATAATATCCTTATTCTTATATGTCAATTGTTTATATTGATGATGTGTTAATATTTTCTGAAGACATTGATTCTCATTTTAAGCATCTTTCCACATTTTTTAAAGTTGTGCAAAATAATGGTTTGGTTGTTAGTGCTAAGAAAATTAAGCTCTTTCAAACCTCTATTAGATTCTTAGGCCATGACCTATATCAAGGTACCTACAAACCTATCTGTAGAGCCATTGAATTCTCGTCCAAATTTCCTAATGAAATTAAGGATAAGACCCAGCTTCAGAGATTCTTAGGAAGTCTTAATTATGTTGCTGACTTTATTCCTAAAGTTAGACAAACTTGTGAGCCTTTGTATCTTAGGCTTAGAAAGAATCCTATACCGTGGGGAGATGAACAAACCCAAAGTGTCAAGAAGATTAAGAGATTAGTCCAAAATCTTCCTTGCTTAGGGATACCCAATCCCGATGCATATATGATAGTTGAAACTGATGCTTCTGATATAGGATACGGAGGTATTCTAAAACAGCAAATAGAACCAAATAGTTGCGAGCAACTGGTGAGGTTTACTTCTGGTATCTGGAATAATACCCAGAAAAATTATAGTACTGTAAAAAAGGAAGTTTTATCTATAGTACTATGTATTACTAAATTCCAAGATGATTTAGTAAACAAAGAATTTTTACTTCGAGTTGATTGCAAATCGGCCAAAGAAATTTTACAAAAAGATGTTAAAAATCTTGTTTCAAAACAAATATTTGCTAGATGGCAAGCTCTACTATCTAGCTTTGATTTCAAAATTGATTTTATAAAAGGAGAAAATAATTCTCTTCCAGATTTTCTAACTCGAGAATTTCTTCAGGGCCATGAAGCCGTCAAAAACTAGCCCGTTCAAAAACGTCAAGTCTGAAAGGCAACTATCAACAGTTAGACCATTCGTTCCTACTAGTTTGGCCCAAATAAAGCCCTCTTTTCCTCCTCTTCCTAGTCCGGCCCAGAGCCAAAATAAGTTTACCGTTTTGGGAGAACTCCCAAAACTTCCAGGCCCAAAGCCTGAATCTTCCTCTGGATCCACTTCTAAGGTCCAGAACAAATCTAGTTATGAAATGAAGACCCCAGAGTCTTTTGCCCAAGCAGTGGACCCTAAAGTCCAAATTCAAAAACCCTCTTCTCAACCAACTGAGACTTTTGAATTCTTGACCATTAAGGTCTCTCCCATTTTAGCCCTCGATAAAGAGTTTGAATCTGGTCGAGTCCAAGACCTTACAAAGCCCTGGTATAATTCATCCAACTACATTGATAGTCCTGACCCCCTTCACACTCGCCTTTATTTTGAGGCTATCTTAGTCGATACAGACTCCATTGAAGTGGAACATGTTTACTCTGATAGAAACCCTGATTTCATCCTATATTCACAGTTTACAATCAAAAAGATTTTATCTCCTTTCGAATGGCATGTTGACCATCTTCTTACTCCCATACGTCTTAGTATGAACCATAAGCCCCAGACTTACAACTGGTATACATACCAACAAGCTTGGTATAATTTCATGTATCTTAGACCAGGTCATACTTGGTTTATTAAATACAGTCCTGAAGTTATCAAGGCCATCATCCCCAGATGGTTCTATGACTGGTGGAAGACTTTTGGAGGAAAATTAGAAAACCTCCCACAACAATTCCTCAATAAATTCGAAAATTTCCAAATTTCACAAGAGATCACTACTCTCCCTTCTCACATTAAAATGTGTAAATTTTATATTCAAAAAAGAATTTCTTTTATTATCAGCTGGGATTTCAAAATCGCAGAATTCGATAGGATCAGGTACCTATCCAAAGAAATAAAGGTTAAAGGTTGGGTTCCAAAACCTAAGGTATCAACTCTTGATAAGGGAAAAATTGTCGTGGGGAAGACAACTCCACAATCCAAATCATCCAAGGCGGAAATGAAGAAGAAGCTTCAAAAGGCTCTTCAAGATATTGATAATCAGGATGAAGAAACCATTATGCAACTTCTTGAAGAAGTCTCCTTCTCTGCTGAATCCAGTAATGATGACATGTGTAATCCTAAAGGTATTGCTCAGGCTTATCTAGAAGGATTTTATGAATAATATTTACTTTTCCGAAGAGTCAAGTTAATATTTACTTTTCCGAAGAGTCAAGTTACTATTCGGTGGGAATGCCCACTTAGTGTCCTGTGAATACCCACTTTATCACTACCTTCCAAAAGAAGGAAAAACTGAGGGGTATGCGTCTAATTATTGTCCACTAAGGACAAGTCATAATTAGTGTCCGTAGGTTGGGTCCCATAAACGGTCCCCGGGTCATAAGGAATCTTATCCTTATCTTTTCACATGGGGTCATATCTCTTTCATAAAAGTAGAACCCCACAATACTGTCGGCAAAATCTAAGCCGTCCATTTGTATCTAGGAGATTAACTCTTTTGGTGTCAGAGGTCTATAAAAAGACTCTCGTCTTGTAATATGGGGTAGGTCGAATTTTCTCACTTAGAAAATTTTAGGCACTATCTCTCTTGAATAATCTCTTCGTCTCTCTTCTTGTAATCATCCCTTCCTATTGTAATATCCCCTTGTTCATGGAATAAAAAGTAAGTCTTTCATTTTCTGTTTTACCAATTTACAGGACCGGAGAAATTAAATTAAAAAATTAAAAAATTAAAACAGTAAAACAGAAAATGAAAGACTTACTTTTTATTCCATGAACAAGGGGATATTACAATAGGAAGGGATGATTAGAAGAAGAGAGACGAAGAGATTATTCAAGAGAGATAGTGATAAAAAAATTTTCTAAGTGAGAAAATTCGACCTACCCCATATTACAAGACGAGAGTCTTTTTATAGACCTCTGACACCAAAAGAGTTAATCTCCTAGATACAAATGGACGGCTTAGATTTTGCCGACAGTATTGTGGGGTTCTACTTTTATGAAAGAGATATGACCCCATGTGAAAAGATAAGGATAAGATTCCTTATGACCCGGGGACCGTTTATGGGACCCAACCTACGGACACTAATTATGACTTGTCCTTAGTGGACAATAATTAGACGCATACCCCTCAGTTTTTCCTTCTTTTGGAAGGTAGTGATAAAGTGGGTATTCACAGGACACTAAGTGGGCATTCCCACCGAATAGTAACTTGACTCTTCGGAAAAGTAAATATTAACTTGACTCTTCGGAAAAGTAAATATTATTCATAAAATCCTTCTAGATAAGCCTGAGCAATACCTTTAGGATTACACATGTCATCATTACTGGATTCAGCAGAGGAGGAGACTTCTTCAAGAAGTTGCATAATGGTTTCTTCATCCTGATTATCAATATCTTGAAGAGCCTTTTGAAGCTTCTTCTTCATTTCCGCCTTGGATGATTTGGATTGTGGAGTTGTCTTCCCCACGACAATTTTTCCCTTATCAAGAGTTGATACCTTAGGTTTTGGAACCCAACCTTTAACCTTTATTTCTTTGGATAGGTACCTGATCCTATCGAATTCTGCGATTTTGAAATCCCAGCTGATAATAAAAGAAATTCTTTTTTGAATATAAAATTTACACATTTTAATGTGAGAAGGGAGAGTAGTGATCTCTTGTGAAATTTGGAAATTTTCGAATTTATTGAGGAATTGTTGTGGGAGGTTTTCTAATTTTCCTCCAAAAGTCTTCCACCAGTCATAGAACCATCTGGGGATGATGGCCTTGATAACTTCAGGACTGTATTTAATAAACCAAGTATGACCTGGTCTAAGATACATGAAATTATACCAAGCTTGTTGGCATGTATACCAGTTGTAAGTCTGGGGCTTATGGTTCATACTAAGACGTATGGGAGTAAGAAGATGGTCAACATGCCATTCGAAAGGAGATAAAATCTTTTTGATTGTAAACTGTGAATATAGGATGAAATCAGGGTTTCTATCAGAGTAAACATGTTCCACTTCAATGGAGTCTGTATCGACTAAGATAGCCTCAAAATAAAGGCGAGTGTGAAGGGGGTCAGGACTATCAATGTAGTTGGATGAATTATAGCAGGGCTTTATAAGGTCTTGGACTCGACCAGATTCAAACTCTTTATCGAGGGCTAAAATGGGAGAGACCTTAATGGTCAAGAATTCAAAAGTCTCAGTTGGCTGAGAAGAGGGTTTTTGAATTTGGACTTTAGGGTCCACTGCTTGGGCAAAAGACTCTGGGGTCTTCATTTCATAACTAGATTTGTTCTGGACCTTAGAAGTGGATCCAGAGGAAGATTCAGGCTTTGGGCCTGGAAGTTTTGGGAGTTCTCCCAAAACGGTAAACTTATTTTGGCTCTGGGCCGGACTAGAAAGAGGAGGAAAAGAGGGCTTTATTTGGGCCAAACTAGTAGGAACGAAAGGTCTAACTGTTGATAGTTGCCTTTCAGACTTGACGTTTTTGAACGGGCTAGTTTTTGACGGCTTCATGGCCCTGAAGAAATTCTCGAGTTAGAAAATCTGGAAGAGAATTATTTTCTCCTTTTATAAAATCAATTTTGAAATCAAAGCTAGATAGTAGAGCTTGCCATCTAGCAAATATTTGTTTTGAAACAAGATTTTTAACATCTTTTTGTAAAATTTCTTTGGCCGATTTGCAATCAACTCGAAGTAAAAATTCTTTGTTTACTAAATCATCTTGGAATTTAGTAATACATAGTACTATAGATAAAACTTCCTTTTTTACAGTACTATAATTTTTCTGGGTATTATTCCAGATACCAGAAGTAAACCTCACCAGTTGCTCGCAACTATTTGGTTCTATTTGCTGTTTTAGAATACCTCCGTATCCTATATCAGAAGCATCAGTTTCAACTATCATATATGCATCGGGATTGGGTATTCCTAAGCAAGGAAGATTTTGGACTAATCTCTTAATCTTCTTGACACTTTGGGTTTGTTCATCTCCCCACGGTATAGGATTCTTTCTAAGCCTAAGATACAAAGGCTCACAAGTTTGTCTAACTTTAGGAATAAAGTCAGCAACATAATTAAGACTTCCTAAGAATCTCTGAAGCTGGGTCTTATCCTTAATTTCATCAGGAAATTTGGACGAGAATTCAATGGCTCTACAGATAGGTTTGTAGGTACCTTGATATAGGTCATGGCCTAAGAATCTAATAGAGGTTTGAAAGAGCTTAATTTTCTTAGCACTAACAACCAAACCATTATTTTGCACAACTTTAAAAAATGTGGAAAGATGCTTAAAATGAGAATCAATGTCTTCAGAAAATATTAACACATCATCAATATAAACAATTGACATATAAGAATAAGGATTGAAAATATTATTCATAATATTCTGAAATTCAGACGGGGCATTTTTTAACCCAAAAGGCATAACATTCCACTCATAATGACCAAAAGGTACATTGAATGCAGTTTTATAACGATCCTTTTCATTAATCTGAATTTGCCAAAATCCAGATTTCATATCGAACTTACTATAAAGGTTTGCTTTATAAGTTCGTTTAAGGAGATCCCTTTTATTAGGGATTGGATGCCGGATCCATTTAAGGACCGAATTCAAAGGCTTATAATTAATAACAAGCCTTGGTGCACCCCTTTCTTTTTCTGCGCTATTATTAACATAAAAGGCAGAACAACTCCAAGGAGAGTTAGAGGGTCTAATAATACCATTATCAAGTAAATGGTTAATCTCAGTTTTGCAAATTTCAACCATTTCATGGTTCATTTGAATAGGTCTAGCCTTAGTAGGTATGTTCTGTTCATTAAACCCATCAATGTAGGGTAATGCAACAGAATGCTTTTTTATATTCCAAAAGGCAGTAGGAAGATTTGAACAAACTTCATTTTCAAACTTCTTTTGAAGGGAATCTATCTTAGACATTATTCCCGGGGTTTTTAAAGTTTGTTTAATTCTTTCTATAGTAATCTCTTCTTTTAAAAAAGAAATATGATTAGAAAGACAATTAATTTTAAATATAGTATTTTCTTTTAAAAACCTACTCTCTGTAGGAGAAAGAGTTTGAACAAAAGGGAAAAACACCTCTTGACCGAGGATACAAGCATGAATGCCATCTATATCATTAGTAAAAGGTTTAAGTTGACTAATGAATGGCGTTCCTAGAATAATATCTTCATTGATATTTTCAGTGATTACAAAATCATTAGTAAAGCAAATATTGTTATTACAAATATGGGCTTTAGATAATTTGTAATCAATTTTCATTCTCTCACCAGTGGCCGAGTATAAACGAGTTGTACTCTTTTCAAGGTACTTAAGAGGAATAAGACCTTTCACTATACAGTAACGGTCGGCACCACTGTCAAATAAAGCAACATTGTTGAGAACAAAATTTTTTGCAACAACAATTTTGACAGGAATATGTTCACTAATAGATTTAATAGTGGACACAGAAGGACCGGGATTAGTGGAAGGAGTATTATTAAGAAGACCTGGATCAACAGGTTGTTCTCCAGGGAAGTCAAATTCTTTTTCAGGAAAAGAGTCAGTCTTCTCAACAGTGTCCTGAAGGACTTGAGAAGTAAGGGATTCCATCTCGACTTTGTCAAGACGCGATTTCAACTGCCTAACTTCTTGTTTAAGAGAATTCATCTCTTGACGTAAGTCAGATATAGAGGGCTCAGCAGGTTTATCGAACCTATTGAACACTTGTTTCATACTAAAAGGTTCGATGGCCTTAGACGAAGATGGTTTCTTTTGATCAGAACCCAGAATAATTTTCTTGAGCTCAATCAAATACTTGGCACGAGATTCATCGTCTTTGATATGATCAATAATATCAAAAAGGACTTCCTTGGAGTCCGATGTGATCATACTAAGGGTATTGGAAGGACATCCGCAAAAGACACCTTCACAAGATTCTTCGCAAGATTCTTCAGAATCTGACTGACTGTCATCAGTCTCATAAGCGACGTTGATATTTTCTTCATCACTGTATTCTTCAGAAGAGGAATTACTCGAATCAGACTCACTTTCCTGAAGGATAGAAAAGAGTTTTTCTTTAGTATCCTCATCTAGTCCTAGAAGGTTTATTTTCTTCCTAAATTTCTTCTTCTTAGGTTCGTACGACCTATCTTTAGACTTGTTTTTCCTAGTCTTTCTAGATGATTTATAAGAGGACTTAGCCTTAGAATTCTTCTTAGCTTGCTTGGAAGGGGGATAGTCTATATTGACATAACCAAAGTCTCTACAAAAACTGCCTAGTTCTGCTTTGGAGGTCAATCTATCTTTCTTAAGATGACTCTTAAGTTTTAGGTCAGTACATAGCTCTAGGGCTGTGGTATTAATAAGACTAATAATATCTCCATAGGTCATAAGTTCATAGGGTACCTTACCGCCACACCTATCTCTTATTTTTTATCTAACCTTTTCGGCAAATAAGGGGGGAAGACCGCTAATAAATCTGTCTTTCCAAAAATCACTATTGCAGTCAGGTCTAGTCATAATTTTGACCATAAACTGGTCTTTATACCACCTAAAGTCACTTAGTCTAGGGCAACGAAGATTGTTAAGAATTTCAAGACTCCTATCTTGGAAGAGTTTAGGCTCTCCTACAAAGTGTTTGGCAATGTGGTAGAGCAGAGTGGCACAAGCATCCTCTCTGGTTTCAGATTCAGAGGTTTCCATATCACTAACTGTTTTAACAGTAGTAATAATGGTGGTTGCGTTGAGGATTTGAAGCTTAAGATCTTCGGTGACATAATTATCCCACCAATACCTAAGCATACCAGTAAAGCCAGCAGTGATCATGGCCGCTGCTTCTTTATCAGAAGAATTTCGCAGCTTGTAACTGGTAATACAAACGCCCATTTCGTGAAGGACACGATAGATTTGATGTTCGGCAAGACCATCAATATTCCATTCAACGATGCCTCTACCATCATGAGATGATTGAGACTGGAAACCATCTTCCTCATACTGAGTATCAGGAAAAGAGGGACGACTATAATAGTTTCTCCTATGGGGGTATCTATCGGAAAGTTTGAGAAGAGAGTTATCAGAAAGAGTTCTAACACTCCCAGCACTATTGGTGTTGTTCTCTTTAGTTGGTCGAGAACTAGACGCTTGATTAGAAGTTTCTTTTGCTTTTGAAGCATTAGAAACTTCTTTTACTTTACTTTCACTTGAAACATGAAAGTTGGCTAGCTTTTCGGTAATCTGTTCAACCAGTTTACCTGAGACAGAGATATTTTCGCTAAGTTTAGGAAACAATTCCCGGCGAAATTCAGGAGGCTTGAATATAGGATTAGGCTCTATCGTACTATTTGTACTAGGCCTAGGGATACTTAGACTAGGAGTTAGTCTAGGTTTTGTTTCTTCAATTTGAAGAGAAACAGAGTGCAACAATTTATTGGTGTAATTGTTTTGTTCTACAATTTTGTCTATGTCCGCATTAGAGGGTGTACTCGTAGGATTACTGCTTTTGAGTTTAAAAGGAGAAGCAGAAACAATGGTGTTGGAATGAGGAATTTTAATTCCTTCAAGAGGAGGAGTGACAGACTCAACAACCTTGTTGGTTTGAGTATACCACTTATTAACCAGAACTTGTAAAGACTCATTCTGGTCATCCAGTTTTCCAGTGATTTCGAACCACTTAAAATATTCAATGTCACACTTCAAGCGCTTCATATCGGCAATCCATTGTTGCCCAAAATTCGCTTGCTGGCTCTTAGAATAGGTAGCAGTGTACCATTTGACCCTTAAAGCGTTTTTGGGATCAAGCCAGAGTCTTTTTAAAGCAGCAAGATTAGGGGTATAATCTTCCTCAACTTTAATGACGTGAAGACCAGGGTCTGAATTTTGCCTTGGAGGCGCCATATCAGATTCTGTGGGACTAGAGGGTTCCTGAATAGGTTCTTGAAACTGAGATTTATAAAAAACTTTTGGGATATCTCCCGAAAAATCTACCCCATCAACTTGACTATTAATAACAGATTTATTAATAGCAGATCTAAAGGAGCAAGAACGAGTAAATACTTCTTCCCGGGGGTTTGAAGAAGTAGAACCTACGGTGAAACTTCTACGAGGTTGAGAGTTCAGAAATTTAAGGTCAACTGAACCATCGGAATTTTGGATGATTCGTTCTATTTGGCGATTCTCTGTATGAGAGGGAATGGGTTGAGTAATAGCTTCAAAGTGCCAATCAGTATTGGATAGAATGTCTTTCCACTGAAGAAGGCGAGGAACAAAGATGGTACTATGTTCATGGTTAGCTTCCATTAACATAGTCACACCTTTGGTACTCTCTATCCTTGCTTTCGGAGCAAGGGTAGTAGACATCAACCGATAATAAGCGCGGTATATAACAGCTATTTCACGAGTTTCGGATTTGCTGTTCATATTAAGAGTTTTGATATTAAGCGTTAATGTATCTAACACATTAGGATCATTAATATCAATAGAGAAATTAGGATAACAATTGAAATAAACAGGGCCTCCTGCTAAATTACTTTCAAGTGCCCCTAACAAAGAATCATCAAAGTTAAGAAAACGTGCATCACGTAAAAGTGCACAAACAGGAATATTAAGTCCTTTTCTAAACAAAGGCTTAACAGCAACTTGCACAAGACCAATATGCAGATAATTAAAACTAGACTTATATCTAATTATATCATGCTCATGTAACAATTTTATAACTTCTAAAGAGTTATTAATAGCAACAGTTGATTCACACGTTTTAATATTATGCTTTTTAATGAAATTAAAGTGACCTATCTGGTAGATCTTATGAAAAGGTTCAGCAGGGATACTCCAGTTATCCAAATCAGACTCAGTTAAGGCAATCTGAGTAGATCTAGAAGATAAGTTAACAGAATTTAAAATATTTTGATTCATATAAGAAAAATTACTGTCCTGGAACTAATACAGAAGCTAAATCATAAGTATATGATATTCAGATAAAAGCAAATAACAAAGATCAAATTATAAAAAAGTCCTAAATCTAAATATCTAGGTTCATAATGATCTAAACGTTCTCTTGGTTTTACCTCTTCTCTCTCTAGAGTTATCTAGGCTACGGGAACACCTAAGGGTCACAATAAACGCCTACCATGGCTAACAAGGACCACAAGGACAGGCTTGCCAACGTACACTCCGGATATTAATCGGATACCTCACACACTTAGAGAGAAATAAGTACCTCACACAAAATAGATCAAATATGAAACAAGATAAAAGATTTAATACTTAGAAATAATTTAATCAAGTTATGAGATTTCATCAAAATAAGTATACTTAAAGATTTGCAAAAGTAATAAGCTCCGGACAGTATATGTATTTAGTTGCTCATGTTAAATACATATACCCCTGTTTTTTAATTTAATTTCTCCGGTCCTGTTTTAATTTTTTAATTTAATTTCTCCGGTCCTGTAAATTGATCCGGTCCTGGGTTATGGATGACCACAATGAGTCTTTACAAGTTCTGGTTAATAAGTGGTATACTCAAACCAACAAGGTTGTTGAGTCTGTCACTCCTCCTCTTGAAGGAATTAAAATTCCTCATTCCAACACCATTGTTTCTGCTTCTCCTTTTAAACTCAAAAGCAGTAATCCTACGAGTACACCCTCAAAATGCGGACATAGACAAAATTGTAGAACAAAACAATTACACCAATAAATTGTTGCACTCTGTTTCCCTTCAAATTGAAGAAACAAAACCTAGACTAACTCCTAGTCTAAGTATCCCTAGGCCTAGTACAAATAGTACGATAGAGCCTAATCCTATATTCAAGCCTCCTGAATTTCGCCGGGAATTGTTTCCTAAACTTAGCGAAAATATCTCTGTCTCAGGTAAACTGGTTGAACAGATTACCGAAAAGCTAGCCAACTTTCATGTTTCAAGTGAAAGTAAAGTAAAAGAAGTTTCTAATGCTTCAAAAGCAAAAGAAACTTCTAATCAAGCGTCCAGTTCTCAACCAACTAAAGAGAACAACACCAATAGTGCTGGGAGTGTTAGAACTCCTTCTGATAACTCTCTTCTCAAACTTTCCGATAGATACCCCCATAGGAGAAACTATTATAGTCGTCCCTCTTTTCCTGATACTCAGTATGAGGAAGATGGTTTCCAGTCTCAATCATCTCATGATGGTAGAGGCATCGTTGAATGGAATATTGATGGTCTTGCCGAACATCAAATCTATCGTGTCCTTCACGAAATGGGCGTTTGTATTACCAGTTAGAAGCTGCGAAATTCTTCTGATAAAGAAGCAGCGGCCATGATCACTGCTGGCTTTACTGGTATGCTTAGGTATTGGTGGGATAATTATGTCACCGAAGATCTTAAGCTTCAAATCCTCAACGCAACCACCATTATTACTACTGTTAAAACAATTAGTGATATGGAAACCTCTGAATCTGAAACCAGAGAGGATGCTTGTGCCACTTTGCTCTACCACATTGCCAAACACTTTGTAGGAGAGCCTAAACTCTTCCAAGATAGGAGTCTTGAAATTCTTAACAATCTTCGTTGCCCTAGACTAAGTGACTTTAGGTGGTATAAAGACCAGTTTATGGTCAAAGTTATGACTAGACCTGACTGCAATAGTGATTTTTGGAAAGACAGATTTATTAGCGGTCTTCCCCCCTTATTTGCCGAAAAGGTTAGATCAAAAATAAGAGATAGGTGTGGCGGTAAGGTACCCTATGAACTTATGACCTATGGAGATATTATTAGTCTTATTAATACCACAGCCCTAGAGCTATGTACTGACCTAAAACTTAAGAGTCATCTTAAGAAAGATAGATTGACCTCCAAAGCAGAACTAGGCAGTTTTTGTAGAGACTTTGGTTATGGCAATATAGACTATCCCCCTTCCAAGCAAGCTAAGAAGAATTCTAAGGCTAAGTCCTCTTATAAATCATCTAGAAAGACTAGGAAAAACAAGTCTAAAGATAGGTCGTACGAAGCTAAGAAGAAGAAATTTAGGAAGAAAAGACCTTCCCATAAAGAAGATGTCTGCTGGACTTGTGGTAAGTCTGGTCATAGAGCCAACCAGTGTAAATCTTCTAAGAAGAAGAAGAAAATAAACCTTCTAGGACTAGATGAGGATACTAAAGAAAAACTCTTTTCTATCCTTCAGGAAAGTGAGTCTGATTCGAGTAATTCCTCTTCTGAAGAATACAGTGATGAAGAAAATATCAACGTCGCTTATGAGACTGATGACAGTCAGTCAGATTCTGAAGAATCTTGCGAAGAATCTTGTGAAGGTGTCTTTTGCGGATGTCCTTCCAATATCCTTAGTATGATCACATCGGACTCCAAGGAAGTCCTTTTTGATATTATTGATCATATCAAAGACGATGAATCTCGTGCCAAGTATTTGATTGAGCTCAAGAAAATTATTCTGGGTTCTGATCAAAAGAAACCATCTTCGTCTAAGGCCATCGAACCTTTTAGTATGAAACAAGTGTTCAATAGGTTCGATAAACCTGCTGAGCCCTCTATATCTGACTTACGTCAAGAGATGAATTCTCTTAAACAAGAAGTTAGGCAGTTGAAATCGCGTCTTGACAAAGTCGAGATGGAATCCCTTACTTCTCAAGTCCTTCAGGACACTGTTGAGAAGACTGACTCTTTTCCTGAAAAAGAATTTGACTTCCCTGGAGAACAACCTGTTGATCCAGGTCTTCTTAATAATACTCCTTCCACTAATCCCGGTCCTTCTGTGTCCACTATTAAATCTATTAGTGAACATATTCCTGTCAAAATTGTTGTTGCAAAAAATTTTATTCTCAACAAGGTTGCTTTATTTGACAGTGGTGCCGACCGTAACTGTATAGTGAAAGGTCTTATTCCTCTTAAGTACCTTGAAAAGAGTACAACTCGTTTATACTCGGCCACTGGTGAGAGAATGAAAATTGATTACAAATTATCTAAAGCCCATATTTGTAATAACAATATTTGCTTTACTAATGATTTTGTAATCACTGAAAATATCAATGAAGATATTATTCTAGGAACGCCATTCATTAGTCAACTTAAACCTTTTACTAATGATATAGATGGCATTCATGCTTGTATCCTCGGTCAAGAGGTGTTTTTCCCTTTTGTTCAAACTCTTTCTCCTACAGAGAGTAGGTTTTTAAAAGAAAATACTATATTTAAAATTAATTGTCTTTCTAATCATATTTCTTTTTTAAAAGAAGAGATTACTATAGAAACAATTAAACAAACTTTAAAAACCCCGGGAATAATGTCTAAGATAGATTCCCTTCAAAAGAAGTTTGAAAATGAGGTTTCAAACCTCTATTAGATTCTTAGGCCATGACCTATATCAAGGTACCTACAAACCTATCTGTAGAGCCATTGAATTCTCGTCCAAATTTCCTGATGAAATTAAGGATAAGACCCAGCTTCAGAGATTCTTAGGAAGGCTTAATTATGTTGCTGACTTTATTCCTAAAGTTAGACAAACTTGTGAGCCTTTGTATCTTAGGCTTAGAAAGAATCCTATACCGTGGGGAGATGAACAAACCCAAAGTGTCAAGAAGATTAAGAGATTAGTCCAAAATCTTCCTTGCTTAGGGATACCCAATCCCGATGCATATATGATAGTTGAAACTGATGCTTCTGATATAGGATACGGAGGTATTCTAAAATAGCAAATAGAGTCATAACTTGATTAAATTATTTCTAAGTATTAAATCTTTTATCTTGTTTCATATTTGATCTATTTTGTGTGAGGTACTTATTTCTCTCTAAGTGTGTGAGGTATCCGATTAATATCCGGAGTGTACGTTGGCAAGATGATTTAGTAAACAAAGAATTTTTACTTCGAGTTGATTGCAAATCGGCCAAAGAAATTTTACAAAAAGATGTTAAAAATCTTGTTTCAAAACAAATATTTGCTAGATGGCAAGCTCTACTATCTAGCTTTGATTTCAAAATTGATTTTATAAAAGGAGAAAATAATTCTCTTCCAGATTTTCTAACTCGAGAATTTCTTCAGGGCCATGAAGCCGTCAAAAACTAGCCCGTTCAAAAACGTCAAGTCTGAAAGGCAACTATCAACAGTTAGACCTTTCGTTCCTACTAGTTTGGCCCAAATAAAGCCCTCTTTTCCTCCTCTTTCTAGTCCGGCCCAGAGCCAAAATAAGTTTACCGTTTTGGGAGAACTCCCAAAACTTCCAGGCCCAAAGCCTGAATCTTCCTCTGGATCCACTTCTAAGGTCCAGAACAAATCTAGTTATGAAATGAAGACCCCAGAGTCTTTTGCCCAAGCAGTGGACCCTAAAGTCCAAATTCAAAAACCCTCTTCTCAGCCAACTGAGACTTTTGAATTATTGACCATTAAGGTCTCTCCCATTTTAGCCCTCGATAAAGAGTTTGAATCTGGTCGAGTCCAAGACCTTATAAAGCCCTGCTATAATTCATCCAACTACATTGATAGTCCTGACCCCCTTCACACTCGCCTTTATTTTGAGGCTATCTTAGTCGATACAGACTCCATTGAAGTGGAACATGTTTACTCTGATAGAAACCCTGATTTCATCCTATATTCACAGTTTACAATCAAAAAGATTTTATCTCCTTTCGAATGGCATGTTGACCATCTTCTTACTCCCATACGTCTTAGTATGAACCATAAGCCCCAGAATTACAACTGGTATACATACCAACAAACTTGGTATAATTTCATGTATCTTAGACCAGGTCATACTTGGTTTATTAAATACAGTCCTGAAGTTATCAAGGCCATCATCCCCAGATGGTTCTATGACTGGTGGAAGACTTTTGGAGGAAAATTAGAAAACCTCCCACAACAATTCCTCAATAAATTCGAAAATTTCCAAATTTCACAAGAGATCACTACTCTCCCTTCTCACATTAAAATGTGTAAATTTTATATTCAAAAAAGAATTTCTTTTATTATCAGCTGGGATTTCAAAATCGCAGAATTCGATAGGATTAGGTACCTATCCAAAGAAATAAAGGTTAAAGGTTGGGTTCCAAAACCTAAGGTATCAACTCTTGATAAGGGAAAAATTGTTGTGGGGAAGACAACTCCACAATCCAAATCATCCAAGGCGGAAATGAAGAAGAAGCTTCGAAAGGCTCTTCAAGATATTGATAATCAGGATGAAGAAACCATTATGCAACTTCTTGAAGAAGTCTCCTCCTCTGCTGAATCCAGTAATGATGACATGTGTAATCCTAAAGGTATTGCTCAGGCTTATCTAGAAGGATTTTATTATATTTACTTTTCCGAAGAGTCAAGTTAATATTTACTTTTCCGAAGAGTCAAGTTACTATTCGGTGGGAATGCCCACTTAGTGTCCTGTGAATACCCACTTTATCACTACCTTCCAAAAGAAGGAAAAACTGAGGGGTATGCGTCTAATTATTGCCCACTAAGGACAAGTCATAATTAGTGTCCGTAGGTTGGGTCCCATAAACGGTCCCCGGGTCATAAGGAATCTTATCCTTATCTTTTCACATGGGGTCATATCTCTTTCATAAAAGTAGAACCCCACAATACTGTTGGCAAAATCTAAGCCGTCCATTTGTATCTAGGAGATTAACTCTTTTGGTGTCAGAGGTCTATAAAAAGACTCTCGTCTTGTAATATGGGGTAGGTCGAATTTTCTCACTTAGAAAATTTTAGGCACTATCTCTCTTGAATAATCTCTTCGTCTCTCTTCTTATAATCATCCCTTCCTATTGTAATATCCCCTTGTTCATGGAATAAAAAGTAAGTCTTTCATTTTCTGTTTTACTGTTTTACTCTATTTCTAGAACTGGAAGAAGAAATAAAAGAGAAAAAATAGCAAAGATCATAAAGAATAAAGATAAATGAACAATGAGATATTGATTTCATTTCTTGGAATTTGAAGATAACAAGGTTTACATTTGGAAATTAAAAGACAAAAAACTGAAGAAAACATCCGAGTTACACCCTGGAATAACTCGCGATGCAGAAAAAGTGGCAGGACTAGTCTACTGGGACTCTCGCCTGATGGGGAATGGCGTAGCCTTCCAATTCCAGAATTTGGCCTCGGGTCCAATGTACAGCACCTCACCGCTGCTAGAGCTCTCTCTTGGCTGAACCAGGGTTTCGTATAGTATCTTTCTCATTGCCCCACATATTTCCTTAATCTCTTCGGCCATAAAGGTCTCATCCTCTTCTTCTTCATTGTATTTTGTCCTGACAAATGTCTCATATAGATGTGGCAGTGGTTGAGGCAGGACCTATCCATCATGTTTTCTGTCATTTGCCCATTTTATATCATCTAGAATAGGTTGGAAGCCTACCCCGAAGAACTTCTCAGTGGCAGGCAGAGTAACTGGTTCAACTATTCCTTGCAAGGACCTCCCAAGTCCCTTCCCTAGTTTAAAGACATCTCGTATCATTTCTTTAGCTACTATAATTGATGCATTGGAAAGGAAAAGCCGGGGGCAGGGGTTTCCCTCTTTTTATCGGTCTGCCACCAGAACTTCAAAGGCTTGATAAACTATGTGCTCGCTTCCTTCTCTCGCTTCAAGGCATCTGACTGAGGGATCTCGATAAATTGATTGTTCATCCTCCCCATGGACCACAATTTCTTGATCCTCATGCTCAAACTTTACCATCTAATGAAGAGTTGAAGGCACAACCCCTGCTGCGTGGATCCATGGTCTCCCCAAAAGAAGGTTATAGGATGTGTCCATGTCTAGAACTTGGAAAGTCAACTCAAAGTCAACTAGACCGATGGTCAGAATTAGATTAAAATCTCCAATAGTGTCCCTTTTAATACTATCAAAAGCTCGTACGCAAACATTGTTAATACGAATCCTTTCACTCCCAATCTCCATGTGATGTAGTATTGAGAGTGGGAATATATCGACCCCAGAACCACCATCTACCATTACCCTTTTCACATAATACTCTTCACATTTGACAGTTAAGTGTAGCACTTTGTTATGTGCAGCCCTTTCCAGAGGCAAGTGCCCCTCTTTGCGCGGGAACGCGAAGTGTTTTCGTGAAAAGACAAGTGCGCAAATATAAGCAATTTTCGTCCGACTGAATACTCCGTGTGAAGCATTTTGAAATATTTCTGACAGAACCTTGCTTCAAAGGTTGCCTATATATCCTAGGTGATAAAGGAATTAGGTAAGTGTAGTTCTAAATGTTTTGGTAGCTGGGACTGCCGGGAAGCTGTGATTTCACTGTTGTTGTTGCTATTTCTGCTTGCTGAGCTCCTTATTACACCAAAGGAAAAACAAAAGCTGAGCTAGCTAAGCCTGTCAACTACGATTTACAAGATTCCTATCTATGAGTCTCTTGAAGGTTGATCTTGAGTCTTGGCTAGCTCTTGTAGCAGACTCTAATATGAATCTTGATGCTCATTAGCTGCAACCGCTGGTTTATTCTTCATTTTTTGAGGCGGGACATGCGGAGCTTGTGACTTCAATAAAATTTTGAGCAGTCTGTATCTCCGTCCGCTTCATCATTTTGAATTCACTTCTTTTGTCCTTTTCTTCTTTTTGTCTATTCTGAATTGGTACTCATGCTTTCGGTCATTCTAAATCTTGTGCCCTAAGGTGAAACCTGCTCGGACACGAACACAAACAAACGAAAAAAAATTTTTGCCCCAGTTTTCACTGTAAAATTTCGTGAATTATTTGCAACACACATCTAAGCTATTCTTTATTGAAAACAATAAAAATCAGGATTGTGTATCCCTTGGAAAGATCACTAGGTTATGATGGGAATGATAGAGGGTCCTTTTTGGGGATAAGAGGAGGATCCGCGGGTTACGCCAGGATGGAAATAAAAAAGTCCCTACTGGGAGGGGAAAGATCCACGGGTTATGGCGGGATAGAAATGAAACAAGTCCCTGCTGGGGGTAAGAAAAGATCCGCGGGTTATGCCGGGATAGGAAGGATCCTGCCGGGGATGGAAGGAGAGTTATGGGTTACGAAGAAATTCCTGGGTTATGCCAGGGGGTCCACAGGTTATGCCGGGATTGAAAGAGAAATCCTGGGTTATGCCAGGGAGATCTACGGGTTATGCTGGGATGAATGAAAAACTCCTGGGTTATGCCAGGGGAAATCCACGGGTTATACCAAGATGAATGTAAAACTCCTGGGTTACGCTAGGGTAAATCCACGGGTTATGCCGGGACGAATGAAAATTCCTAGGTTATGCTAGGGAGATCCACGGGTTATGCCGGGATGAAAGAGAATTCCTAGGTTATGCTAGGGAGATCCACGGATTATGCCGGGATGAAATAGAGTTCCTAGGTTATGCTAGGGAGATCCACGGATTATGCCAGGATAAATGAAAACTCCTGGGTTATTCCAGGGGAAATCCACAGGTTATGCCGGGACAAATGAAAATTCCTAGGTTATCCTAGGGAGATCCATGGGTTATGCCGGGATAAATGAAAATTCACGGGTTATTCCAGGGGAATCCGCGGGTTATGCCGGGATGAAAGAGAATTCCTAGGTTATGCTAGGGAGATCCACGGATTATGCCGGGATGAAAGAGAGTTCCTATGTTATGCTAGGGAGATCCACGGATTACGCCGGGATAATGAAAACTCCTGGGTTATGCCAGGGGTAATCCACGAGTTATGCCGGGACGAATGAAAATTCCTAGGTTATGCTAGGGAGATCCACGGGTTATGCCAGGATAAATGAAAATTCCTCGGTTATGCTAGGGGAATCCGCGGGTAATGCCGGGATGAAAGAGAATTCCTAGGTTACGCTAGGGAGATCCACGAATTATGCTAGGATGTAAGAGAGTTCCTAGGTTACGCTAGGGAGATTCACGGATTATGCCGGGATAAATTAAAACTTCTGATTATGCCAGGGGAAATCCAAGAGTTATGCTGGGACGAATGAAAATTCCTAGGTTATGCTAGGGAGATCCACGGGTTATGTCGGGATAAATGAAAATTCATGGGTTATGCCAGGGGAATTCACGGGTTATGCTGGGATGAAAGAGAATTCCTAAGTTATACTAGGGAGATCCATGGATTATGCCGGGATGAAAGAGAGTTCCTAGGTTATGCTAGGGAGATCCAGGAAGTGAAGGACCGGAGAGATCCTTTTGACTATGCTGGGGGTAGAGGGGAAGGAAGAACCCTTATGTTATGTTAAGGATAGGGTAGCGTCAACCTTCAGACTACGCTGGGGAGTAGAAAGTGTAGGGAAAGAATCCTCAGGTTATGCTGGGGATGTGAAGTGGAACTTCCCGGGTTATGCCGAGATGTGAAGGAAGGAGACTTCTCGGTCTATGCTGGAGGGGGTGGAATGCGATCCTTGGGTCATACCTAGAAAATCCACAAACTGCACAAGGAAAAACTAGGGATTGGAATCCTGTGCTATCATGCTTATTTACGAGTTTGCAAGAAAATGAAAAGAAAACTTCCCTATTGTTATTTATGCAACACCATCCTTAGTCCTTGCGCCTATCCTTTGGTTGTTTTTGCCCATGTTCCTTCTTATTTTTCTAGGTTGCACCTGCGTCTGTTTTAGTTTAGAAACAACACAAACTGTTAGTTTGAACAGTAATTGGTTTTGCGGCCTTGCCACGCTTGATTTTAGCTTCTTTTATATCAAAGGACAAACCCTTGACTTCTAATCCTTACTCCATTGATTGGCCAGGGGGTCCTCATTTTGGGTTGGTTTTTGTTTCCCAGGCCTTGGGTTATGAGTTTTGTCCCGACTTTGATTTTGGGCTTGCTTTTGGGACTTTTGAAAAGAATCAACATCTTGTTTGGCTTAAAACCTCCGATTTGGCTTCCCCTTCATGGACCTTTGATTTTGAATTTTCTTTCTTTTATTTGCATGCTTTTAAGGCATTAACCGTCATGATCAAACTAGGATTGGCTAAGCACGTTTGACGATGTCGGGCATTTTCTTTAGTTCTTGCCAGGTGAAACCCGCAAGGCCGGCCCTGCTACCTTTCTTAAGGAATGGCCAGGACATCAAAATTAAAATGGAAAGGAGTGGAGCATGAATTTTAGAGAGGCGTGTTCTTTTGAGGGAAAAGAGGGAACTTATCTGGAAGTATGAATTAGCTTTAAATGGCAACGACATGCTTCTTGGACTGGATACGCGGCCCAGATCCATTTCTGCTTTCTGACTTCAACTTTTCCAAAACCAAAGAAACTTATTCAGACCTGGGCAGTAATATTTCCTCTTTTCGACCGACGATGCCCTCTTCAGGTTTTCGCCAATCGGCCTCTCTCATTTCTCTTTTCCCGTCTCCTGATACCGCTCTTTGCGGGTTTTCGCTAAACGGACTCTCTCATTCTGTTTTTCTATGCTTGTTGTCGCCTTATGGTTCCTGGAGGTTTTCACCGATAAGATTCTCTTATTTTATTTCTCTCAAAAATTTGATTGGTGCCGAATCCCAACAATGGTATTTTTTACATTCCCGGGGATCTATAACTTTATAACTATTCAGACGGATTTGTAACCGAACCAATACCTTTCTGCCCTTGTCTTGATTTTTGTGGGTAAATGGGGTTTTTGCTTTGATATGACTGAACCTCAGGGAGAGGCTGCCTACGTATCCTTTCAGAATCAAGTTAGACGTAGTTCAGGAAATTTTCCTAAACCAATTTTGTTTGTATTCCTTTTTCTTTTTCTTTTTGCATTTTTCTTTTTGTTTTTTATCAGCATTTATGGGTTACAAAGAGGGTGGGGGTAGCGGGAAAGAAAAACCCATGTCATTTCAATCAACCGGGGCCACTGCTGTAGGGGTTCAAACATAATATCTTTTTACTATATTTGCATTTACTGCTGCCTCAGGCTCGTCTCCTTCAACGTCACCCAAGTACAATGCTTCTTTAGGCAATATCTTTTTGATAATGTATGGCCCTTTCTAATTTGGAGCGAATTTACCTTTGTCTTCCCGATGATAAGGAAGTATCTGTCTCAACACCAGCTGCTCGACTTCGAAATTCCTGGGGCGCACTTTCTTATTTAAAGCACGGGCCATTCATTGTTGGTACAACTACCCGTGGCATACCGCGGCCATTCATTTTTTCATCAATTAATGCCAGCTGCTCCAAACGGGTTTTGACCCATTCACTATCCTCAATCTCTGCTTCGAAAATCACTCGGAACGAAGGAATTTCTACCTCGGCGGGTATGATAGCTTCAGTCCTATAGACAAGCAAATAGGGGGTGGCTCCTATTGATGTACGCACTGTGGTACGATATTCCATCAGTGCAAAAGGCAGTTTCATGCCATTTCCTGGAGCTTCGAATCATTTTCCTCAAGATCTTTTTGATGTTCTTGTTAGCCGCTTCGACCGCACCATTAGCTTTGGGTCGGTAAGGAGTGGAGTTTCTATGTGTTATCTTGAATTGTTCACATATCTCACCCATGAGCTGACTGTTCAGATTAGTTGCATTGTCTGTAATGATGGTAGTAGGAATCCCGAAGCAACAAATGAAATTAGAATGCACAAAATCCACTACCGCTTTCTTGGTAACATACTTAAGGGTGATGGCCTCAACCCATTTTGTGAAGTAATCTATGGCGACCAATATGAATCTGTGCCCATTTGAGGATTTTGGCTCAATCGGCCCGATGACATCCATGCCCCAGGTAGCAAATGGCCAGGGTGCTGACATAGGATGAAATTCATTTAGTGGTTCATGAATTAAATCACCATTCACCTGGCATTGATGACATTTTCGGACAATGCTAAAGACTCTTTCTCCACGGTCATCCAGTAATATCCAGCTCGGAGTATCTTCTTTGCCAGTACATAGCCATTCATATGAGGCCAACAAACGCCCGCATGCACTTCGTGCGTAATTCTCCCTGCTTATTCGATATCCACACATCTCAACAAATTAAGATCTGGAGTCCTTCTATACAAAGTGTCGCCGCTCATGAAGAAATTGCTTGCGTGCCGTTGGATGGTTTTCTTTTGTTCTCCGGTGGCTTTCTCAGGGTACTCCTGTGTTTTCAGGAATCTCAAGATGTCATAATACCAAGGTTGTGCGCTGGGCTCTACTTCGGTCGCATTGCAATACCCATGCCTTTCTTTGATTTGGTTTTGTAAAGGATCAACATAAGTGTTTCCAGGGTATGGTAACATGGAGGACAAGGTTGCAAGTGCATCTTCTAACTCATTGCGGCAACGGGGAATATATCTGAATTGTACCGACCTGAATCGTTTGTTGAGGTCTTCCACATGCTGTCTATATGGGAGGAGCTTAATGTCTCTTGTCTCCAATTCTCTCTGAACCTGTCGGATGATCAGATCGGAATCTCCCATGATTAGCAATTCTTTGACATCTTGGTTAATAGCCATGTTCATGCCCATGATGCAAGCCTCATATTTAGCTGTATTATTGGTGCAGAAGAACCGAAGCCTAGCAGTAGCTGGATAATGCTGCCCTGTGGGTGAGATTAAAATCTCCCCAATCCCTACGCCTTTTGCGTTTACTGCTCCGTCGAAGAACATTTTCCAGACGGGGGTGTCTTCAGCTGCTATTTCCAATGAATTCACTTCATCATCATTGAATTAGGTGTTTAAAGGCTGATATTCGTCATTAAGGGTGTTCTCCGCCAGATGATCTGCCAATGCTTGAGCCTTCATTACCGTATAAATGACATGAACTATGTCGAACTCGGTGAGTAAGATTTGCCATTTGGCCAGTCGTTTGGCGGGCATTGGTTTTTGGAATATGTACCTTAGTGGATCCAGCGTGGTTATGAGGTACGTGGTATGAGCTTGCAGATAATGCCTTAATTTCGTAGCTACCCACGTCAAGGCGTAACAAGTTCTTTCTAACAGTGTGTACTTGGCCTCGTAACTGGTAAAATTTTTGCTCAGATAATGAATGGCCTACTCTTTCTTTCCCGTGGCGTCATGCTGCCCGAGAATACAACCAAAAGAGCCTTCCAAGACTGTCAGATAGAAAAATAATGGCCTTCCTGTTTCTGGCGAAACCAAAGCTGGCGGATTGTACATGTATTATTTGATTCTATCAAAAGCTTCATGACACTCGACTATCCACTTAACTGCCGCATCCTTCTTCAATAGCTTGAATATAGGCTCATATGTTGAAGTCAACTGGGCGATGAATCGGCTGATGTAATTCAATCCTCCCAATAGACTCATTACATATTTTTTAGTCCTTGCGGGGGGCACCTCTCGAATGGATTTTACCTTGGTTGGATCCAATTCGATTCCTCTTCGACTGACGATGAGCCCCAGAAGTTTGCCTAACGGGACCCCAAATGCGCACTTTGCTGGATTTAATTTCAAATCATATTTGCGGAGCCTTTCCAAAAACTTCCTCAAGTCCTTTACATGATTACCTTGAGTCTTAGATTTGATAATCACGTCATCCACATACACCTCTATTTCTCGATGCATCATGTCGTGGAAGATGGTGGTCATACCCCTCATGTATGTTACCCCGGCGTTTTTCTATCCAAAAGGCATAACTCTGTAACAATAGGTTCCACATTGTGTGGTAAAGGCGGTTTTCTCAGCATCTTCCTCATCCATCAACACTTGGTGATACCCTGAGTAGCACTCTACGAAGGATTGAATCTCATGCTTGGCACAATTATCAATAAGGATGTCGATGTTTGGTAGAGAGAAGTTATCCTTGGGACTCGCCTTGCTCAGATCTCTGTAATCCATACACACTCGAGTTTTGCCGTCCTTCTTCGGCACCGGGACCACATTTGCCAGCCATGTGGTGTACCGAACCACCCGGATTACCCCCGATTCAAGCTATTTTGTAATCCCTTTTTTGATTTTATCGCTGACATCAGGCTTGAACTTTCTTTGTTTTTGTTGGACCGGAGGGCATTCAGAGTATGTAGGCAACTTATAAGCCACCAAATCAATAGTCAGACCAGGCATGTCATTGTAGGACGACGCAATTATATCTATGAATTCTAACAAGAGTTGAACAAATGCATCCCGTATTTCTTTATTCACGTAGATGCTTATCTTAGTTTCTTTGATTTCATCGGGATTGCCCAAGTTAACCGGTTCAGTATCATTTAAGTTAGGCTTACGTTTGTTTTCAAACTATTCCAACTCTCGATTGATTTCCCTAAAAGCCTCTTCTTCCTCGTATTTCGGTTCTTGTTTCATTATTTCACATATGGGCAGCAAGTTTGGGCCGTGGCATGAAGTCCGTGAGCATGTCATTTTATTTAAAGCCGCATTATTGGGACTGAAAGAAAAGATGAAAAATAAAAGAAAGACAAAAAGCAGAGAAAGACAAATAGGTGTGAATGACAAAATATTGATTTTATTTCTTTGAACTTGTAAGATAACAGGGTTTACAATTCAAAATCTAAAGTGCTAAAGGAAAACAAACAACCGAGCTACACCCTAAAATAGCTCGTGAAACAGGAAGAGGTAGCAAGGCGGGACTATCGGGCCTCCTGTCTGATTGGAAAAGGTGTGGCCTTCCAATTTTTAAGCTTGGCATCTGGCCCCATATAGAGCACTTCTGCAGCGTTTGAACCTTCTCCTAGTTGGACCATGTTTACTTTGTACAACAACTCCCTCATAAATCCGCAGATCTCATCAATTTCTTCTTCCGTGAAGGTTTCTTCTTCCTCCTCCTCACTGTACTTTGGTTTTACAAAGGTTTTGTGCAAGTGGGGTATGGGTCGTGGTAAGGCCCATCCCTGGCGCTTTCTGCAATTAGCCTAGGTGATATATTCTGAGGTTGGATGAAAGCCCAGTCCGAAGAACTTTTCACTGGCAGGCAAGGTGACCGGCTCGGTTATGCCTTGTAGGGAGCTTCCAAGTCCCCTTTTGTCTTGAAACCTTGGCGCGTCATTTCCTTCATCACCATAATTGAAGCATTTGACAGGAAAGGTTGGGGGAGCAGCTTGCCCTCTTCATGTTGATCGGCTACTACGATTTCAAAAGCCTGATAGACTATGTGCGCACTCCCTTTCTTGGCTTCTAGATAGGGGACAGAGGGCTCCCGATAAATCAATTGTTCGTCCTCTCCATGAATTACAATCTCCTGGTTTTCATACTCAAATTTCAGCATTTGGTGCAGGGTAGAAGGCAATGCCCCTGCTACATGAATCCACGGCCTTCCTAGGAGGTAGTTATAGGAGGTGTCCATGTCCAACGCCTGAAATGTTACTTCGAAGTCGACTGGACCAATGGTGAGCACCAAATCAATTTCACTTATGGTGTCCCTTCTGATTCCATCGAAGGCTCGGACGCATACGTTGTTAGGACGGATCCTCTTTGTCCCAATCTCCATTCTCTGCAAGGTAGATAGTAGGCATATGTCTACTCCGGAACCGCCGTCGATCATCACTCTTTTGACATAATATCCCTCACACTTGATAGTGAAGTGCAAAGGCTTGTTGTGAGCAGCCCCATCCGGAGGTAAGTCATCTTTACTGAACGAGACCTGGCTAATAACAAAGATTCTCTCCGCCATTTTCTCTAGTTGCTCTACAGAGGTCTCAGCTGGTACATATGCTTCGTTCAATGTTTTATCCAACACTTGCTAATGCTCGGGAGATTTCATCAAGAGTGATAATAAAGATATCTGCTCAGGGGATTTTCGGAGCTGATCCACCAGTTTGTACTCTAGCATTTTCATTTTCTAGAAGAAGGCTTCTGCCTCTTCAGCATTCACTGGCCTCTTAGGCGGGAATATCCGTTTGGCAACGACGTTCACCTCTTCCATATCTGAGTATTTCTTTGTGGGATAAACTTTTTGAGCCTCCCCGAGGACTTCTTTGCTCTTGTATGTAACGATTGTTTCCTGATAATTCCAGGGGACTACTGAATGGTTGGTCATGGGCTTCTGCGGTGCGCGACCGATTACAACGACCTCATTCAGCACAGGTGGTTTAATCGATCCCCGTACCACATAGGCATGGTTTTGTTCAGCTCGAACCTTTTTGGGGACTCAAAGTGGGCTGCTTTTCTTTACGTCCTCGTGGGATGTAGAGTATTGTTTCCTTGGTAGGGGTCGTCTCAACTTTGACTTCAGCCTTCTTCTCTGCTTTTTGGCATTTGGCTTCATTTATTTTCTTTTCTTCAATCTTTTTTGGGGTAACTTTTGGTTTTTTGTCTGCCTCGGCAATGGCTATGATGGCTTTCAGAGCGGGATCAAATTCTTTGTCCTCGCAGATCATTCTGATGACTGGCCCGTTGTTGTGAGCCGGTAACGGGTTATTAGTACATTTGGGACCTCTTCATCTCTTAGTAATATCTTCTTTTGGTCTATCAAATACTCCACTGCTCATTTTAAAGTCCATAAATTTTCAGTATCATGTCCCTCTGCCCCATAGTGGTAAGCACAACGTACGCCCCTTTGATAAGAAGGTGATTCGGGATTTTGTCTGTTTGGAGGTACAGGCTGGAGGAGATCCATGTGGACCAACTTTGGGAACAAGCTGGCATAGAATTCTCCAATGGGAGTGAAGTTCTTTCTCCTGGGTGCCACCCTGGGACGATAATTATTTTATGGAGGGCGGGGATTGTAGTGATTCTAAGGAGGTTGATTTCTTGGGGCTTGGTTTCTATTGTTCTGCTGTTGAGGTCGAGCAAAGGGCGGAGCGTTCATAACTGCATAGGATTGAGGGACATAGTGCATGTCTTGGTGAGAATAGTAATGTTGAGGTGCCTTTTCAAAGAGTGCATGCCTGTGAGCATAATGTTTCCTCATCCCAGAGGCTGCCATGGATGCTTACGTCTTTTTCTTGTTTTTGGGAGTCCTCCCGCCCCTCCTTGTATGGCCTAGGAGGTGGCTCTTATGGCGGATTGACTCAGAATCCTCCCTGTTTTGAGGCCATTCTCTACCATTTCCCCAATTTTAATCGCCTCTATAAAAGGTTTACCCATGCCCGACATCATATTCTAAAAATAATCTGCCTCCTGTGCTTGTAAATAGAAAATGACCATCTCCGTTTCGTCCATGGGAGGCCTTACTCTCGAGGCTTGCTCGCGCCATTTAACAGCATATTCTCTGAAGCTTTCAGCAGGTTTCTTTTTCAAGTTGGCTAGGGAATTCCTATCCGGGGTGATGACGATGTTGTACTGGAATTGTCTTACAAAGTCCCGGGCGAGGTCATCCCATATGTGCCATCGGGTAATATCCTGATCTATATACCATTCAGATGCAATTCCCACTAGGCTCTCCCCAAAATATGTCATCAAGAGTTCCTCTTTCCCACCTGCTCCACGTAGTTGATTGCTGTACTTCTTCAAATGAGCGATGGGGTCTCCGTGGCCATCGTATTTTTCGAACATCGGCATTTTAAACCCCAAAGGAAGATGCACGTGTGGGAACATGCATAGGTTTGAGTAAGATACACTCTTCTGTCCACTTAGTCCTTGCATGTTCTTCAGGCTTTGCTGAAGACTCTTCATTCTCCTTGTGATTTCATCTTGTTTGGGAATTTTGGGGGTTTTGTCTTGCATAAGGGTAAGTTCATATGTTGGCTGAGGGTAGTTGTATGTGGGGTACGGGGGAGGCTCGTTTTGGTAGTTAGGAGTCTGGAATGTAAAAGCTGTGGGGTATCACATGGGCTTTGGTACTGCAGGCTGCGTGGTAGCTTCGCACGAAGGGGCCGTAAAAATGTTGGGAATTGGACCAGATGTAAACATTGGAGGGCGGGTTTTAAAGGGCGCTCTGACAAAATTTGTTGACATGGTGGGCTGCCCCAGGAAAATATTTGGGTGACTGATAGGGATGGTAGAGGTACCCCCTAACCTTGGAAAAAGCTCTGGAAATCCGGGGATGGCGCTTGGAGGTTCTTTCCCATTTTTCCAGGCATCCCACATCTCCATCACTCGGAACCGCAGGATCCTATTCTCTTCAGCCGCTGCAGATTCAGAGTCTGGTACTCCTGTAATTGGGTTGTCCTCTAGAATAGGGACAGCTGGTAGAGTCATTTTGGTCGACATCTATGTGCTTCCCTTTGACCTAGTGAAGTATTCGTGAGAAGCCAGCTTACTACAAACCAATCACTATTCTTAAAACACCTGAACTGGACACTGGAATTCAGCAGTTAGTTTGGGGCAGATAACAAATAGGAAATCACACGTTGGGAATGACGCACCTATGCAGATAACGGGTCTCTATATGCTTACAATGGTCGCATGTGTCATCCCAACATTTATTCTAAATTGCCTTTTGTTTCCTACTTCTTATTCCCCTTCCTTTCTTTTCTTTTAAAGAATGCGGTCGAATCTTATAGAGATTGCCTACGTATCATGACTTTGCATGAATCAGAACGAGCATAGTTCATGGGAAAATATTATGTACACAACAAAATGTTTTTGTAATTTTCAATCTTTATAATGACATAAACTTTGATTACATATGCTAGCGAAATGAAAGGCAACTATCCAACTGGGACATAATAATTTTACAGACTTGAAAGGTAAGTGACAGAACATACAGCATGACTTCTTCTTCTTTCTTTTTTTTCTTCTCTTTTTTTTCTTCAAGAAAGATACAAGTTTATGAGTACATCAAAACTTCAAATGCTTTTGGAACTTGCGGGGCATCGTCCGGCCTTGCCGCAGGTTTGCGTGCTAGACTTCCCTGAAGATAGTGGAGATCTTCCGTCACTTGGCAGACAAATGTCATGACAGCGGTGAAAAACTAGATTTTTTCATGTCCTCATAGTGATTGCACTTCGTAGTAATATATTCTGTGACTGCCCGGACCTTTTCTCTGATAAACCTTTTTTCTTGTAGTAGACGCCCTATTTGCTCATCTCGTGCTTCTAAAGTTCGTTTGGCTGCTTGATTCAGCTTTTGGAACTGCCGCAAATCTCTTTCCAATCCAGCTATTATTGTATAGCACTGCTCTCTCTCGGCTTTGAAATCCCGGGCTTGTTTGGCCATTTTGTTTTCAGCTATGATAACCCTCTATTTTAAACCAGCGCTTTCATTGCTACTTCCTTCTTTTAGCTGCTCCAGTATGCGGGCTCTTTCCCCTGCACCTTTAATTAATTGCTTCCGAGCTCTAGATAGTTCACCCTCTGCCTTATTCAGGTCGAAACTGTATTCAGTTACTTTTTGTCGCATGTCCTTTATGACCTATTCATTTTTTGTACTCCTCGGAGGATTTTCTGCGGCTGCCTTCATTTTCTGGATCTGGGTTCATAGGGCTTCGTTTTCTTTAATCAATACCCTCTTTTCTCCCTCTCTGGGTGCGGCTTGCAGACTATTTTCAAATTGCAATTCTTGAATTTTCTTTTCCAGCGTTCCTATTGTAGCACGGTATTCATTTTCTTTTGCTAACCAATCCCAAAACTCTTGCGATGTTCCAATGAACTCTTGGAGGTGAGGCCTATTGGGTGGTCTATCAAACTCAATTTCTCTCCTGTACCAGGCGAGGTATCCCGGTGACACTTCACCTCTGGTAGTATCCTGTACTCATGTGTCTGCGATTAGATATTGGCATTTATTCTAGATTTTGCGAACTATTGCTTCGGGGAGCTGACTACCAGGCCCAATTTTGACTACCCGGATGCTAAGATCTTCGTCTTTTGGCACTATGTGGAATCTTTCGAGTTGTCTCAAGAACCGATGCGGGGCGTAAGGCTGGATGATCCTAAGGCCCATCAAGAGAAAATGTGGTTCTATTGCGGGCATATACCCAACTTCATCACAGAGAGCCAACCGAATGTCCATCCTATTTGATCCGCAGTGATGATCTGGAGATGCGACACCCATTCTGTGACACCCTCTGGTAATTTAAACCCCTCGACCCTGTTGCCAAATTCTTCTATGCATCTTTTGGTCGGCGACCCATAACTCATGAACCGAGGCCGATGACACATATGCTCAATCATCCATATTTGCAGCAACAAATTACAACCCTCGAAGAAATCTCCCCCTGCTTTGTAGACAGTAAGAGCACGAGATTTCGAACAAGATCATTGGGGCGAGAGTACTCTTAGCTTGGGTCATCAAAGTACTAACGACTCCCGCTATTTCTATGTCGATGTTCCCATCCTTTCGCGGGAATACTAAAAGACCCAAGAAATACACCATGAACGCGAAACATCGATGCTGCTCCCACTTGAGCCGATTACCCTTGCTACAGATAAGGTTTTCAGGGTTATTGAATCCTCGGATGTGGCCATACCTCTGAAATATAAATTGCAGGGTGCGGAAGCCAACCGATAAGTCAGGGTTGTGAATCTTTCTACTAATTTTCAAAGAATCCAGAAATTTATGCACAGTGAAGTCTCTGGGTGTGATCAAGTATTGATGTCTCAAAGGGATTGTATGGGTCCCAATATATCTGGTCATTTCCTCTAAAGTACGGGTTAGCTCAAAGTCCGAGAAGTGAAAGACATTATTGGCAGGGTCCCAGAAAGTGATTAAGGCCTTTATGATGTCTCCCCTGGGGTTAATTTTCAACAAACCAGTGAGGCCTCCCTGATGTGTGTTGACCCTTTTCTGTCCTACTTCCCCAAGATCATTCCACCATAGTCGCAACTCCAAGGGAATTTTGTTCATTATCGTGCTCATTTTACACATTTACTAGGGTGAATTAGTATTCTCAAAACATTAAAAATGACATTTTAAGAAATTTAATTTAAAATCTAGGACCGGCTTTGCGAATACGGCCTTTCGACATTTGGGCGAGAAGGTTTTTCGGGCTGTGCTTGCGTACCAGTTAGAATAAAATTCAGAGGTGGCCATTTGCACGAGATTAGCCTTCTGGCGTCCCTTGTAGCAACATTCAGCTATTATCGGCAATAATGGCACCATCCGACTTATTTCAAAACAAGTGAATAAACTCGGGCATTTTTTGAAATTTCGAAAAAGGGGTTGGGCCTGGCCAAAATAATTCATCAAAACCTGCAAATATTATTGAAAAACTCCAAAATTCTCGTGTATTTTTTTTGTTGTCTTTGTTTTTTTTTGTTTTGAAAAATCCAGCTACATTTCGGCTCTATTTGAGCATTGGTTTTATTAGTGATCACCCTGGCTCTGCTATTTTCCTTAATTTATTCTCTTTGTTTATAGGCTGGTCGACATGTGAATCCAAGGCAAATAAATGCACGAGTAGCACGCAAAAATGAATCACGATGATCTTTTATTTCAGGGCACCTGTCCTAGACGGACCCAACCCCTGTGTCGAGTCCCCTAAGTCAAATGCATGATGCAAATAAACGCTCCTAATAGGGATCCGGCATGAGGTTTTGTTATACTAAGTTGAGAACCTTGGTATAGGGTCTAGACTGTGCACCCGAGCGGACAACTTAAGTCGAGGAGGCGGCTACGTACCCGGGACCCGCAAGATCGTCCGGCTTTGTAACTTGTCCGACCTCTTTCTTATTTCATCGTAAGACACTAACAGAATAGGGAGTCTCAACCAGTAAGCACATCCTCGGAGGTGAGAAGGTAAGGGTTTCGTAGCAGTTCATATGTAAAGTTCAGATAATATCAAACCGGTAAAACACGTGGCATTTAGCACAGAACATGTAAGCAAATCAGAAGAAGCCAAATATAACAATTATTGTAAGATCGAATTCTTGAACTCTGAACCAGAGATTCATGACTCTCCTCTATCCCCAGCAGAGTCGCCAGAGCTGTCACACCTCCTTTTTACACTGGTACCCCGAAGGATGACACGTATAATGGAGTTTTTCCAATTAAAGTGACATTATTCGAAATGGGATTAATTATTTATTTCAAGAGTTGCCGCGTGGGATAGGTTTGGCTTTTGGTGTCCCAAGTCACCGGTTTATTTAAAATCCCAATTCGAGGAAATTTTGACTGCCCAATTGGAGTCTGCAAACCAGAAATTCTTGAGTAATGAATTTTGTTGACCCGAGGGAAGGTGTTAGGCACCCTCGGATCCCGTGGTTCTAGCACGGTCGCGTAAACTTAGTATAGATGGCTAGAAATCTGATTTGTTATACCTGTTTAAACTTGTAGTGCAATTTTAAATTATTAACCGCCTTTTGATATATATTTTAGAAAAATTTGCAATGTTATTAAAATGTATCGCGAATCGCGTCACATAAATGTGCACACAATTTTAGACATATTTTAATTCCATTGAGAGTGGGATTTGGGTCAGATAAATGCGCACCCTAGTTTAGGAAGGTATTTTATTAACAAACTCGCGCCTATAGCAACTACGTCTTTAAAATTCATGGGAGGCCGTGAAATTTGCTAAACATCACTTTCAATTTTCTAATTATTCTATCAATTTATGGAGCCTCGTGGTGTTTGATTTAGTTAACAAAGCTTACTTTATTTTATGTGGGCATCCTAAAGCATATTAGATTTCTATTATTCTTGGATCTAAAATATGCTAGTCATTTATTCAAAGGTTTTGGGAAATTCAGTACTTATATTTTAGCCACATTCATGGCTAACTATACATTGGGCTTCGTTTTTTTTTCATTGGGCTTCGTTTAACTAACCTAGGAGCCTACATTGTTTATGCCATAACTGACAGTTATTGGGCCTTGCTCATGATTGACTTGGGTTTTTATTTCCAATTAGTCCAGGAACGTGGAGTACCACATTATAATTGGCTGTTGTTGGGCCTTCTAATTGGGCCCAGGGTTATTGGACTAACAAGTCCCTTTAGGACAAGACCTTTTCAATATTTGATTATACCACAATTATAAAACAAAACATATACCTGAGCGTTAACAATATGCCAATAATATTTGCAAAGATGATACTAGAAATAATTTTGCATCAGATTTAACCCTAACGTTTGAAGAGATAGATCAGAATACTTATCATTCAGAGTATTATATATGTTCAGTTATCAAACTCCTAACATATAACACATATTATAAACACTAAACTCATTTTTTGATCACTCTACTATAAAGTCCACTGGACCAAAGTAAATAAAGTATATAATCCCATCACAGTCCAGATTATACATGTTTTAGTACAGATACCAGAGAATTTTAAGAGAATGAATTAAATTACAACTGGAATTGAAACGAATAAAGATAAATTTTATCTTCTCATTATCTCGAATGCACACAAGTGTCAATACCTCTCAGAATGTGGGGGAAATATTAATACCTGGAGTTCAGCAAAAAAAGAAGCCTATGAGTACAAGTGAAGCAAATAGCAAGCAACAATCGTCAATCGATCAGTCAACACCCAGAATTTCAGAAAAATCAAAACTCCATAAGAATAAGAACAACATTAATGATCTCTGAAGAATATAGAAGAAACTAATTCTTATTTATATATTTTAATTCACTCAACTTTCAGAAGAAATAGTGTCTAAGTCCCTCACTAGAATGTTCTAGGGGTTATTACCAGATTCTTTCAAGCTCAAATACCCCATATACCCCTATTTCTTTTCATAATTAACGAACCTGAAGTTTTAGCCTTAGTTCTTCATTTGGTTTGGTCAACCTGACCCTAGTCAATTGTGTTTAAATTTTGGCCAAATTTGGTCTGGACTAACAGGTTTATTAAAAGTTTAAAAATTATCCAATACTATTCATGTTTAGACAAGTATCATAATATGGATTTTTCAGCAACCAAACACCATACAGGATGAACGTTCAATGTCAAAAACCAATGAATTAAAATGACCAGAAAAAGGAAACCATCCATTAACACTTAATTTACAGAAATAACCCAATTAAGGTACTCAGTAAAACTTGAGAATAAATAACAGGAATTGAACACTCAGTTCATAAATATAATCAGGAAACTAAATGCTGATATCAACAATTAAAGGTTCAGCAAAAATTGACGAGCCTAATACATGCAAGTACTGAAGGTTAAAATTACTATGAGATGAAAACAAATACTTAGTAGCACAAGTATGATCCAAAAAATAAACATCTACCAAAACAAATAAGGGTATCAGGGAATGAAACAAGTGAAAATTAGGAGATGAAGATTAACAAACCATATAGGGCACATTATTGAAGAGCCAAAAATCCAGGATCGCAGGCCATGTAAAATTTCAGAATCAGGAGGCTAAGATCAACATGATATCAGACCGCAGAAGAGATGAAGGGGTTCAGACAGTGATAACCAAAGTAAATAAGGCATATAGCAAGTAGAGATGGCTACTTAACCTATTTTAGGATGAGATTGTGGAAAAACAACTAATCGCTTAAAAGAAACAAAGCAGCTAACAATTAAGGGAAACAAAGCAATTATATACAGGCAATGATAGTGATTTAAATATAGAATACTTAGCTTTTTACACATGCAAACTCTATCTTGAATCCATCCCATTGGTTTCTGACCTCTTTTGTAAAGGTTTTTAAACTTCTAGAGTAAATGGCTTTGCGGGTAATAGGATCAGGGGTTCAGGAAGGGGAGCTTGTGATTCTGAGACCCAGTGAGGTCTGAGATCTAAATTTCCTCGGTGGATAGTGGTGTTTGAGGGATATGGTGGCATGGTTGGGGAGAGGGTTGGAAAGGGTGTATCTGAGACCGGTCTAGCCGGAATCTGGTGGAATTTAGGTTTGAGGACAGATTTCAAACCGATATTCGAGGCGTTTCCACCAGATTCGAAGGGTGTGACATGCACGGTTGGAAAGAGGAAGATGGGGTGTTTCAGAGGTGTAATATTGGACGGGTTTGGGGTTGGATTGCCGGAGAGGGTGGTTCTGGCGATCCTTATTTTGAAGATTCAAGACAATCGGGAGTTGTTTGAAGGGAGCGGGTTGCAGGACAGGGAAGGGGAGGTCTTTGTGGTCCTACGATGTAATCTTGGGGTTGTTTGGGACTGGGTCGCTGGAGACGTTTGTTCCGACGACCCTTCTTTTGAATATTCAAGACGGAGGAGGGTTGTTCGAAGGAAGCTGAATGCAGGACGGGGAAGAGGACAGTTTTGGTGGTCTGGTAGTGTAAAGTTGGGGTGGTTTGGTGACCAACCGTAGCCGTGAGGCGATTTCCGACGGCGGAATGAGGGTGGCTGCTGGGTGGTCAAGGGTGGTCAAGGGTGGTCAAAGGATGGGAATACACCAGAATATAGGGTGATATGTTTGTCTCTGTATCTATCCAGAGGTTCAGACATATTTATTCAATTTCGGTGGGAGTTTCATGGCCGTTGGATGATTTGCTGATCAACGACTGTAATGGATCTTCCTGGAACGGCGTCGTTTTGATCCGGTTATATGTGGACTGGGTCGGGGAATGGTTTTTAGGCTGGGGCTGTATATATTTACAGGGAAAAGGTTTGGGCCACCCAGGTCTGGCCCAATTGTGGCCAGCCTGGGTGGCTGTATGTATTTACATATATTTTGTTTTGTTTTCTTTTTGTTTTATTTAATTCCCAATTTTATTTAAAAAAAACAAATTCTTAATTAACACAAATGAAAATCCAACAAGTTGAAATTAAACAAAAATGATTAAAAATGCCAGAAATACTACTTGCATATATATATTTTTTTGTATTTTATATTTGTAAAAAATAACCTTAATTAACAATTATATCGACAAAAAACATGAAATTAAATCATAAATGATTTTTAAGCATGCATTAATGAAAACACACTGGCACACGCAATTAAATTCTAAAATTAAATCTTAAACAAATATTAAAAGGAATATCCTAAACCTGAGAGTCCTATAGGTGTCGTCTTAACGGGGCAAAAATCACATGCTCACAGCAAGTCATTTTTGCTGAATGAAATCTGGTTGATAGCGAAAAATCTTTCTGTCATTCTTTCTAATTGCTCCACAGAGGTCTCAGCTGGCATATATGCCTCATTAAGGGTCTTGATTAGTACCTTCTGGTGGTCGGGGAATTTCATCAACAGAGATAGCAAGGAGACTTGTTCAATAAACTTTCAAAGCTGGTCAACCACTTCATAATCCGCTATTTTCATTTTGTAAAAGAAAGCTTCCACTTCTTCGGCACTCACTGGTTTTTTAGCTGGGAAGCATTTCCTAGTGGCGTTGTTCACTTCTTCCAAATTGAAGTACTTTTCCACAGGGTAGTTTTCTTCTCCTGAGATTTCTTTGCCCATATACGTCACTATTGTTTTATGGTAGTTTCTAGACACTGCGGAAGGATCTATCATGGGCCTCTATAGGGTGCGGCCAATAACCACGGTCTCACTCAGCCTTGGTGGATTGGTTGGCCTTCGCACTATATAAGCTCCCTTGGGCACATACATCTGGGTGGTCTTGTTCAGTTCGAATCTCTTGGAAGGACTCAAAGTCAACTGCTTTTCCTTGCGGCCCCGTGGGACATGGAGAACAACGTCTGTGGCAGGCGTTGCCTTAGTTTCTGCCTCAATTTTCTTTTCTGGTTTGAGGTGTGTGGCTTTGTTCTTTTTCTCCCCTTCATCTTGCTATGGGGAAGTTTTTGTGTTTTTCTCTACATCAGCAATGGCAATTATGGCCTTTAATGCCGGGTTGAATTCCTTGTCTTCACAGATCATTCCGATTACCGGCTCATTGTTGTGGGCCGGTAGTGGGTTCTTGGTCACGTTGGGGATGTCCTCGTCCCATAACACTATCTTCCTCTGTTCTATCAAATCCTCCACGGCTCTTTTCAAGGTCTAACAGTTTACTGTATCATGTCCCTTAGCCCCTGAGTGATAGGTGCATCGGGCGCCCCACTGGTAGGAAGGTGATTTCGGGTTTGGCCTGTTTGGAGGTAAGGGCTGCAACATGCCCATTTGGATAAGCTTTGGAAACAAATTGGAGTAGGATTCCCCAATTGGTGTAAAATTTGTCCTTTTTGGTGGTTCACGAGGACGAAAGTTATTTTGCGGTGGACGAGGGTTGTATTGGTTTTGGTGAGGAGGCTGGTTTCTTGGGAATGGGGCTTGGCTCCTTTTGGCTTGTTGCTAAGGCCGGACAAAAGGTTGAGCATTCATGACCGCATACGGCTGAGGAGCATAGGCCATGTCCTGGTAAGGGTAATAATGTTGAGGGGTCCTTTCTTGGAACATGGATTTGGGAACACAGTTTCTGCTTGCTCCTGATGCTACCGCAGATGTTTCTTCTTTTTTCTTGACTTGCTAATCCTCCAAACCCGCCTTGAATGGCTTGGGAGGTTGCTCTGATAGAAGATTGGCCTATCTGCCTGTTTTTAATCCATTTTCCATTATTTCCTCAATTTTGATAGTTTCGCGAACGGTTTACCCATAGCTGACATCATATTCTGGAAGTAGTCGGCTTCTTGAGCTTGAAGAAAAACTGTGACCATCTCGACTTCGTCCATCAGAGGTTTTACTCTAGATTCTTGTTCACGCCATCTGATTGCGTATTCCTGAAAGCTTTCCGAGGTCTTTAATTCAAGTTTTCCAATGAGTTCCTGTCTAGAGCAATGTCTATATTGTACTAGAATTGTCTGACAAAGTCTCTAGAAAGGTCGTCCCAAATGTGTCAACGAGACATGTCTTGATCCATGTACCACTCTGAGGAAATACCAACTAGTTTGTCTCCAAATTAGGCCATGAGTAGTTCTTCTTTCCCTCCGGCCCCACGCAACTGATTGCATCATTTCTTAAGATGAGCAATAGGATTACCGTGCCCATCGTACTTTCCAAACTTTGTAGTCTTGAACCCTAGTGGCAAGTGCATATGGAGAAACATGCATAGATCAGCGTAAGACAGAGTTTTCTGTCCGCTCAAACCCTAGATGTTCTTGAGGCTTCCCTCTATACTCCTCATATTTCTTGTGATCTCTTCTTGCTCAGGAGTTTTGGGAGTCTTTTCTTGTCCTAGAGTGAACTCAAATTGAGGTGGCTGGGGGTAGGTATAAGTGGGGAATTGAGGAGGCTCCATTTGGAGGGTAGGTGTTTGGAATGTAAAGGCTGAAGGATCAAAAGTAGGCCTAGGCAGTGCAGGCTATGTTGTGGCCGAGCATGGGGGAGAGATAAAGATGTTTGGGGCTGCACTGGATATGAACACCTGGGGGCGAACCTCAGAAAGCATTCCCACAAAATGAGCTGATATAGTTGGTTGTCCCAGTGGGATATTTGGGTGACTGATTGGGACATTGGAGGTACCACTCGTTCTAGGGAAAATTTTGGGGAACCCCGAGATTTGCTTGGTGGTTATCTTCCAATTTCCCAAGCGTCCCACATTTCCATAACTCTAAGACGTAGGATTTTGTTCTCTTCGGCAGCTGTCGATTAAAAGGACGGGATGCCCGAGATGAGGCCATCACCTGCAATGGGAAATGTTGGTAGAGTCATTTATGAAGACATTCCGATGCCCCCCTTTGATCTAGTAAAGTATGGGTATAAAGCAAGGTTACCACTAAAACCAACCACCGTTCTATAAAACCCTGAACTCGAAGATAGAGCAACAAACGGTTAGTTTGTGACAAACAACAGATAGGTAATCGCACGTTGGGGTGTGATGAACCTATGCAGTTAAATAGGTTTCTACATGTTTTGCGACGGTTGCATGGTTCGTCCCGAATTTTCCTTAATCTTTCCCACTTTCTCTCCTTTCGATTTTACTCTCCTTTTTTCTTGATTTTCCTTTCCTCTATATTTTCTTTCCATATTTTCTTTTTTTATTGGAGTTATTTATAAGATTATGACCGGATCTGACGAGGATTGCCTAGTATCACGATGTCGCGTGAATCAAATCATTATGTAGTTCAAGAAAAAATAAATACGAAAAGTAAAGAGACAATATTTGGGAATTTTCAATTAAGACATCTATTACAAAAGATTTCAACTACTCTTTTTATTTGAAATAAAACTACAGAATCAAAATCAAGCAATAATACAGACTCAATGATTGAAAACTCAGGAATACATTAATGCTTCAACAACAGGGGCCCGCATGGCATCATTGGGCCTTGTCGTGGCCCTATGTGCTAGACTCCCTTGTAGTTGCTCCAAATCACTCATAACTTGCCGGACAAAAGTCATCACTGCGGTAAAGAAGATGGTACGAGTCATGTCCTCGCACGCTTGGCATTTCATGGTAATGTAGCCAGCAATGGTCCTAATCCTTTCTCTAATTCTGTCTTTTTCCAGAAGTAATTGCCCAATCTGGCGGTTCCAGGCTTCTAACACTTGGGAGTTATGAAAGTGTTGATCTTGCATTTGATGTATTTCTTCCTCCATTTTAGCCATCAAATTATAACAGTTCTCCCTATCAGCCTTGAAATCTTTAGCTTGTTTGGTTGCCTCATCCTCAAGAGTAGTTACCTTTCTTCTTAAGCTGGTAATGGTCCCTTCATAGTTTCTCTTTATTTGCTGCACAAATCGCGCCCCTTCTTCTGCTTTCTTTGTCCATTGTGCATGGATTTTTATTAGACTATCTTCGGACATTTTCAGGTCTTCTTGAAATTCAAGGACTTTCTTTTTAAGTCCACTTATAAGTCACTCATCAGCCCAACTTCTTTCCAGGTTATTGGCATTTGTTTTCATCTTTCTGATCTGAGCTTGATGGCCTCATTTTCCTGGTCAGTTTCTTCTTTTATCCCTCTTCGACTGCGGTTTGAACACCATTTTCAAATTGAAGCTCCATGACTTGCCTTTCTAATTTGCTTATTTTGTCTTTGTATTCATTCTCTTTGGTTAACTAGTCCCATTGCGGTTGTGCCTCAACTGTGAATTGTTGGACATGTGGTCTCTTTGCAGGTCTTTCATAAATTTGGAAATTCTTGCCCAACCAATCAAGATACTTAGGGTCTACTTTTCCTCTAGCTCGGTCTCGCATTATGGTCTTGGGTTCAAGAAATCTACACTCATTCCATACTTGGAGAATTTCACCTTCTGGAAATGCAGCTTTTGGGCCCAGCTTGATGGCATATTTACTAAATCTTCATCATTGTGGAAGGTTTGAAATGTTCCTAACTGGCGAAACACTCTGTAGGGAGTATAAGGTTGGATGCTCCGAATGCCCATCAAGAGGATATAATATACTTCAGCCGACATATACACTGCTTTGGTGACGGTAAGACATCCAAATGCCCACTCAATTTTATCAGTAGTTAATGATCTCAAATGTACAAGCCAAGCATCAGTACCCGTAGGGAATTCAATAGTGCAACCCGACTTGCAAACTCTTCAATGCAGCTCAGACCGGTCAAACCATAATTCAGATACACAACCCGGTGAGGGAGGCGTTCTTGCATCCATAATCGAAGTAAAAAATTGCAACCCTGGAAGAACTATCCTCCTCCTCGACATATTGTCAAGGCTCGTTAGGTTTTAGACACAATCAGAGGAACCATAGTGTTGTTGGGTCTCTTGATTGCAACATCAATAATTCCTACAAGACTTATTTCTATTTTTCCATCTGTCTGGGGACAGACTGCAACACCCAAGAAAGCTACCATAAAAGCTAAACCCCGCCTTGCCTCCCATCTGTCTTTATTTTCGATGTGGGTTAGACCAGTGTTTGGCTCTTCAAAACCTTGGGGATTACCATATCGATGAATCAAAAACTGGAATGTGCAATGCCCTTCAGATAGATTTCTGTCCTGAACATCCCGACTAATACTTAGCAAATCCAGAAACCTGTTGGGGGACACTGGTCTTAGTGACAATGGATATCGTCTTCTAAGGTTTCCATTGAGGCCCGCATAACCCGCAACTTCCTCCAATGTCGGTGTGAGCTCGAAGTCAGAGAAATGGAACACGTTGCAAGTCGTATCCCAAAAAGGTATTAAAGCTTCAATTATGTCCGACCTCGGCTTGATGTTTGATAGTCTGACAAGGCCTCCCAGAACTTTCAGCATTGTTTCTCTACTACCCTTTCCTAGATCATTCCACCACATGTGGAGCGTCAGGGGGATCTCATTAAGGTCAATGAAGGGTTCAATTTCATTCGTGCTCATCCTGCATATTTATTAAGGCGATTTAATGACTCATTTTGCCCTAAAAGGAAACATAACACTATATTTTTTTTCAAAAAGTTTCCTGTTTTTGGAGATACGGCCTTTGAGCACTTCAGGGAAGAGAATTTTAAGGTTGTGCCAACTAACCGTTGAAAAATGATGCAAGGTGGTTGTTCTTGCAAAACAGCCTTTCGGCGTCCGTTGGGGATATTTGGCTTGTTTTAAACAAGAATGGCATCACTCAACTTATTTGTGACAAAAATTAAAAATTTTTGTGGTTTTTGGCTATTTTTGCAAAAGGGGAAGTTGGACACGATAGGGGTTGCCTACGCATCTCACATCCGGTGAAAATCAAACTGGCGTAGTTCGGGCATATTTGACAAAACCAACTATTTTTTTAAAAACAAAAACTTTTTCTTTTTCCCTTTTTCTCATTTTTCCCTTTTTATTTAACTTTTTTCTCTTTTTTTTTCAAAATTTCGGCAGAGTTTCGGTATGATTTGGGTATAGTTTTTTCTCGAAAAGGTGATCACCCTCTGCTATTCTCTTTTCAACTCTCTCACAATATTTTATAAGCCGGTCAACATGCAGATCCGAAGCAAATAAATGCACAAGTAGCGAGTAAGATGCATCAAGATGGTCTTTTCATTTCAGGTCACTTGTCCTAGACGGACCTAACCCCTGTGTTGAGTCCCATAAGTCAAATGCATGCGATGCAAAAGAAATATTCCTACTGGGGATCCGGCATGAGGCTTTGTTATATTAAGTTTAAAACTTGGGTCTATTGTTCTAGACCTGGCTTACCTGAGCGGACAACTCGAGCCGGGGTGGGGGGGGGAGGGGCAGCATACCAGGAATACAGAAGCTTCACCGGCTTAGCAACTTGTCCGAACCTTGTTCTAAAATGGGATAAGAATCTAAACAATAGATAAGTCACATGAAGTGCACCCTTCTCCATGATGTAGAAGACTCAGAGAGAGGAAGGGTTTCGTAGTAATTTATATATACAATTCACCAAAATATCAAAGCGGTAAAACATTTAGCACATTTAGCATGAAACATGTAGGAAAATCCGGTAAATCCAATCATAACAGTTATTCAAAGCTCGAATTCTTAAATCCTAAACCATAGATTCTAGGTTGAATTAATCCCCAAAAGAATCGTCAGAGCTGTCACACCCCCTTTTGTTACACACCACCCCAAAGGATAGTATACAAGGGAGTTTTTCCAATTTAAGTGACATTATTCGAAATGGGATTATGTATTTAATATTTTTCAGAGTCTCCACTTGGGATAGGTTTGTTTCTGGTGTCTCAAGTCACCAGTTTATTTTAAATCCCAAATCGAGGAAAATTTGACTTTCCTTGTGAAGTCTGCGAACCAGAAATTCTGAATAAGGAATTTTGTTAACCCGAGGGAAGGTGTTAGGCACCCTCAGATTCTGTGATTTTAGCACGGTCACTCAAACTATCATATTTGTCCTATTATCTAATTTTTAACACATGTTTCAAACCTATGGTGCAATTTTAAATTATTTACCGCTTTTAATTAATTATTAAGAAGATTGAACATCATTTAAAACATATCTTTGGATCGCGTCACATGAAATGCACCCGCCATCCGGAACACGTCTTATCCAATGTTTTAGGATTTGGATTTGGATCACATGAAATGTACACTCGATTTTAAGAATGTAATATTATTAAAGAACGCGCCTAAAGCGACTAACACGTTGTTAACTTTGTGGGAGGCCATGAAAATTTACTAAATCGCATGTCCTGAATTCTAAGTGTTTTAAGAAACTAATTTAAACAAGGGCCACACATTTGTAATTTTGTTCGGCGCTGTACACCTCAACTTTATATTAAGGACATTCGAGCTAAAGTTCGGAGAACTAATGAGCTATTATTGTTCATTATGGTTTTCCTCCATTCTAATTAATTAACACTAAGAAACATCAAAATATTCAAGAAATTTTGGGCCCCAAGATCAAACACAAACTCAAACAAAAACGATCTCCATTATTGAAGAAGCCCTTAATTCAAGTCTGCCATTTAACTTGAAAGGACTAATGCTTATATTTTCATTTAAAAATCATTAAGCCTAAAAATGATATGGGAATTCCAACCCATTGGGTTCGAGACCAGCCCAGTCCAAAATGAAGGGAAATTGGTGATAACATTTGGGCTTGTTTATTATGCAATTGGGCCAACGTTACGCCTAGTCCTTATGATCAAAATAGTCCGGTCAAAACCGAAACAAAATCAATACTAATGAACATGAGATCAAGACTTGGGTTTCTAATTTAAAAACTTTGACATAAATTAACATTAATTTAACTCATAGGCCAGATCTATTAGACTTCATTTCAATATGCAGATATGGATTAACAACAATGATATACATGTTTAAAACTAAGAGAGTACATGAACGATGAGATATTTATTTTTGCAGATCTCAACACTCTAATAAAATGACCTCACTTCTAATCTATGAGAGCTAAAAACTAATCTGTGGAACCATTTCCAAAGTCTATCACACCACGAAATTAGTGCTAATACAGGAATACACAATAGTTCTGCAATTAATTTCAGGTTCACACAATACTATAAAGTAAAATTCAAAATAACCTTGAAACCTGATAGAACCTGATAAATTCCAGGCTCATTTTAACATTAAACTAACATGAATTGCAAAATTAATCTACTTGACTAAAGCTAAAATGAAACATAATATAGTCCATAATTAATTACAATGTGAAGATTTAGGTAATCAATAAAAACTAATTGAGCTACACTGAACCAAATAAACAAAGAGGAAATTATCATGGTCTTTATTTCATCCCAAAGTGAGAGCTACATCATAGGAAAGGCTAAGATTGATACCTAGATGTAGGAAAAATAAAGTAAAAGAACAGGAGGTTAGCTTGAGTAGCAGTAGTATGACACAATCAGCAGCACTATACCAAACCCAAAATGACTAATGGAAACCAACTTTTAAGCTATTTTGAACCAATAATAGTGTAAATAACACCCATCAATCGAATCAGGACAAAAATGAACCAAAACACTCAAAACACCAATAGATTCAACTCATTTTGAATTTCAGCTTATTCAAGGATTATTTCGGATGGGATTTCAGCAATTTCAAGGATATTCCAATAGAATAGTGAAAAAATCCTTGTAGTTTTTAGCTGCCTATATTTTCTGATCTCTCTTCTTTTTTAATTATCAAAAATTCTGTGTTCAATCCTCTCTTTTTTTCAATTCTGTATGTAATGCCTTTTATAGGCAAACAAATAGGGCAAATACAAATTTTGTTTTAGCATTTAGGTCCCTTTTTAATTTCATTTTTTGCCAATTAATCCCTCACTTTCTGACTTGCTACCCAAGTTAATACCCTATGCAGCTTCGAGGAAGTTTTCAAAGTTGTTACACCTATGATTCCTTAGTGGTCTACCCAATTTACCCCCCTGGTGACCCTGTTTTTACCCTTGAACCTTACAGGGGTTATGGGTCAAATTCAACGAGGGCCTTGTTTCAATTATGGGTCCAAACACTATAGCCCAATTCACAAATCTTAAGACATTAATCACTGAGCATGAAAGCTCAGATGAATGAGGCTACCTGGGCCAAAAACTAGAAAAGAAAACAAAGGAGGAAATAATTGAGCCCAATGGACTCAACTGATTCATGAAAATAATTTAATTACTCTAACAATTATGAACTAAGCAACCAATTCAACAAAGACACCTAGACAGATTGCTTAACGATTCTGAACATTTAGATTATGCAAAACAAAAATGATTTCAATCTTTCGATGAAACTAAACAGGGATTAATTTCAAGAAAAAACAGATATGCGAGATTAGACTAACTACTGAGCAATCAGAACAGAAACAAATGAAAAGAAAAAGAAAGAAAGAAACGAAGGAGGAAACATAACGAGAAATAAGAATGAGAAGAATACCTCCAAAGCCGCTAGAAATCCATCCAACCCTGGTTTGACTCAAAACATGCATTAACCTTATGTTCTTGATGAGAACAAAGGGTTGATGCCCGTTTTAGAGCCTAACACTTGAAATGTTGACAAGTCTATTTCTTCCCTGATTTCATATTCAAAGAGGAATTAATTTGATGAGGATCTATGGAGAAATATAGATATATTAGGGTTAAGGGACGGGTAGTGGCAGCAGGGAAGGGATTTAGGGTTGATTGGGGTGGCGCCGCCACCGGAGAAAACAAGGGCGGCGGTTAGGGTTTGTGGTTTCTGAGCAAGATTCGAAGGGATTGGGTGGGATTCAAGGGGCGGGGTTTGGGGATTTGGAAAGCGGAGAAGGAGAGGAATCTGAGGTGTGAAATTTGGTGGTGATTGGCCACCGGCCGCCGGCAGAGACGATTTCCAGTGGGCGGTAGACGGCGGAGACGGGCGGGTCTCTAGGGTTCGTGTATGAGAGAGCGGATAGGGCTTGTATTAGGACATATATATATTTATTGATCCAAGCTTCTGGACAGTTAGATCTACAAACCTCGACGGCCCAAATCTATTGCCTTCAAAATTACGTCGTTTTAAATATTAGGGGGACTGGATCGGCTTAGGGAACGGGTTTGGGCCGGTTCTGAGCGTCTTTGGATGGGTGGGGTGGTTAATTTGACTGGGTTGGATATTTTGGCCCAAATTGGGCATTTCTTATTAGACTTAATTTTTTATTTTCTTTCCTTTTCTTTTCAAAATTAAAATTAAAATAGAATTAAATTCTAAAAATTAATTAATCTGCCTAATCATATTAAGCTCTAATTAATAATTAACACAATTAATTAAATATCAATTTAAAAGAAACTAACAAAATTCAAATTAAACAAAGCAAAAATAATTCAAATTTTGATTTTTTTGTATTATAGTAAAATCTTAATTACCAATTAATTTAAAAACATGTAAAATCAAATCCTAACTGCAAATTCAATATTTCTATATCTTTTTATGAATTATTGCAATTAAAAATGCACACAAAATGCAATTAATCCTAAAAATCAAATAATTAAAAGGAAAAAATCCTAAATCTAAGAATTTTGTATGAGTAATTCATGCGAGGCAAAAATCACATGCTCATAGCCATGATAGGCACCATCACGATGGTTGAGATTTAGGATCGTGATAATATAGTTGAATTATACGTGTTTATTTGGTTGTTTGGTCTTAGACTCGTCACTACCTTGCCGAGGTTAGACTAGGCACTTACCAGCACATGGGGTCGGTTGTGTTGATACTACACTCTGTACTATGTGCAGATCCCGGAACAACAATATTTGGACCATATATTGGTTGGCTGCCTTCAATCCACGCGGAGATCCAAGGTAGACCAATAGGCATCCGCAGGCCCTAGCGTCTCCCTCTATCCCGTTATTCCTTGTACATTATCTTAATTCATATATAGTGTATTGTTTATTTTTAGACATTGTATGTAGCATTCTTAGATCGTCTGTGGTACTGTGACACCAGTTCTGGATGGTCGAGGTTCAAACAGTTGTAAATCAAATAATCTTATTGTAATTTTCTGCTGTCTACACGAGTTGGCTTTATAATTATTGAAGAGTATAAAATGGATAAAGAAGTAATTTTTTCAAATAATTGGCTTGCCCAACTCACATTAATAGGCTTCATCACGACTCCCGAAGGTGGTAAATTTGGGCTGTGACAGAGGGTCTATTAGAAACAACTCTATATCTCCACAAGGAAAGGTAATGTTTGCGTACACACTATCCTTCCAGCCTCAAGCATGTGTCATTATATTGGTTATGTTGTTAATTTTAATTCTATTAGTACTTTCAACTTATAGATTGCAAATTGTGGGACAGTTAAAGGGCACCCAACGCAAACTGACTTTTAGTTCCCTTGTTTTGTTGTGGCAAATCCCCCCTCCCCAAGTGACCCCGTACTCGGGGTTACTATATTATAGTTACCATGTGTCACATGTGTGTTTTCAATCCGCAAAAAACAGCCTGCGCGGTAGCCAAGTCTCACACTTGACTTCAGCCTGCTCCAACACTTAGCCAAAATAACAACAATTTTGGACTTAGAATATTTTACACAGCTTTTCAATGCAGTAAGTTTAGGACTGATTTTAGGCAATGAAAATAAGTAAAGGCAACAGAAATTTAGATGAACACAAGGCACAATATACAGAAAACTCTTTTACCAACTTTGTATGTAACTCGAGCATACAAAGAAACTCAACTCAAGGTATATCTGTGTACAAAAGAAGATCACTCTTGACCCTCATAAGATTACTCTTAGCCGTAGGCGTATTCACTCTTGAAAACTAGACTTATGAGTATTCCTAACTCAATGTGTACTCTTACATATTTTCACTCATGCCACAAGCATAAGGGTGCTGCTAAGGCTGTATTGTGGGCCAGGCCCAGGCCTAAATAGACTAACAGGCCTAGCCAAATGGTCCCCAGCTCTGGCGGGCCAATCTCAGGCTTAGCGGTCCTGGAGGGTGGAACTGGCCCACTAAGGGCCTAAGCCCACATCGTCCCGGGGTAAATGGGTTGGGCCCACGGTCCTAAATAGGCTAAACGGGCCTTAGTGTTTCGAGCTATATTTTTAAAAAAAAAATTTAATCTAAAGCAATTTCTTGTAAATTTATACATATATATATATATATATATATATATATATATATATATATATATATATATATATATATATATATATATATACACATACTATATAAATTGCTTATATGTACGTGTGTGTGTATATATATACGTACACACACACACATATATATAAGCTATAGATACATATATAGATATATATAGGTATCAAAATTCGACCAATTCAGCGTTCATCTAGCAAGGTCGAGATTTAGTAGGAATATCATCCTCAAAGAAGTTTTCTTCATAAGGAAGAGTGACAATATGCCTTTTGCGATTCTAAAAGGCACTAGGATGATCAGCACAAATATCAACAACCATTTGTCCAGCAATTAATCTAATCTTTTGCTGAACTTTAGCAGATTGTAAAGTATTGAATATATTCATACTGAATACTTCTAATTGCAAGGAATTCATACGTCTCTGCTTCATATTAGTTAGAGTATTAATATCTCTAGTTACAGAATATGTAACAAAAGAATAACTTATATTTTTATCCTGATAAGTAGCAGTAAAACCTTTCGAGTCTATGCTAGTAAAAGGATAAATAGCATTAATAAAAGAAGTTCCAAGTATAATTGGAGGTTGTAACTGGTTTTTTATCAAAAAGAAAAAGTGAGGAATACAGACCTTATTTTGGCAAATATGTGTATTCGGTAGTTTATACTTTATATCTAAAGCATGACCAGAAGCAGACTTAACTATATGAGTGATTTTTTGAAAATATGTAGTGGGTATTAGCCCTTCTTGAATGCAACTTACATCAGCTCCACTATCAATCTTGGTTATATCAGTTATAGAAAAATTATTATCAATCAAAATAGTACATCTAATGTGCATATCATTAAATCAGAAATTTCTTTTCCTTTGTCATTTGAAAATTCAGAAATTCCTTTAGTCGAAAAATCAGTCAGAGAATGATTTTTCTCAATTTGAGTAATTGATGATCCCAAATCATTTGATTTTGTTTAAGAGACTTAATATCTCTTTTCAAATTTTTAATTTTGACTTTTAAGTCATCAAAAGAAACATCTCTACTTGGCATCTTGGTCTTATGAAGACGATAATTAATTTCAAACAAAGAATAAGGCGTAAAATATTCAAATTCGTTCTTTTATTTTTCAAAAGGTTTTAAACTACTAGAAATTGAACTTGCAGCCAAATTAATAAATTTTTCATGTAGTTTTTCATCAGTAACTTTGTTTAAAAGGTTTATTACATTATTAGATGTAATAATTTTCATATCCAAAGCTTGAAATTGTGATTGTAATTTATAAAATTCATCATCATCACAGGTACAAGTATCACCTTTACAAGCAGTACAAATATTATCACTATCAGATAAATCAAGTAATGAACTTCAACTTCAGAATCAATCTCAGAATTATAATTAGATTTTGATCCAGAAGTGTGCAACAAACTATAAACCTTATCACGTAACTCGTCTTCTAGTTCTAAGGCTTTCATCTTTTGAAGCTTACAATTTGGGGTTATATGGCCAAATGTCCCGCATTTATAGCACTTAATGTCAGCAAGATCTCTTTAGACCTATTCTTCGTAAAGCTGGTAGTCTTACGATGGGTTTTTCTAGAATCATGCTCGGTCAAAACCCATTTCGGATACAGAAGGAATATCCATATGAGAAACATTATCAGTATCCTGAACAATATTTGTTTGAGGGTTAATTTTAACCCTTTCAAATGGCTTACCACTAATTTTTGAAGAAATAGTGTGTAATAAGGCTGCACAATTTCGGTCTGGTCCATAGACTGGTTCAACATGAGAAATATGTTGAATAGCAGGTAAGATTCTACGACTAAAAACAAATGTCTATTATAAATAGTAGACTTATCATCAAATTGAAGACAAGTACTACCATCCGGTTTTTGAGTAACATGCCAAAATTTGCTATTTGACAAGTCGTTAGTGATCTAACTTGGGGATATAACCGAATTTAAAGTCTAAGTATTTGGAAAATTAATTTCTTCCTACTTAATAGGTCTCCTTATGGTGACCTTAGACTTCGCAAACTTGGTCTCCACCAATATAGTCTGATCCGATGTATCGTATAACTTACATCGAGGATTCAAAGTGGAAAATAATTTGAAATAGATTCTATAAGATAAACAAATAAGTTCAAAACCAGGCGCATAATTATATCCATGTGTTTGCATATTTAAAGTCAATGCATCGAGTACATTAACATCATAAAGAGATAGTTGCAGATTGGGTTGAGTATTAAAATATACTGGAGCATAGGACACAGTAGATTCAATTAAACCCATCAGAGATTGTCTGAAATTCAAATTTCTAGCATCTCTTAGAGCTGCTAAAAATGTCTCCGGTAACCTTTTAAGGGTTAATGGTTTAAATGCAATTTGAACCATGCTAATATGCAGGTAACTGTAAGACTTACCAAAAATCTTTGTAATTGAGTCTTGTCAGTAATAATATCTGAGAATTTTAATGCAAAGTCAATTGATTTTTGAATATGAGTAATTTTTCCTTGGCAAATATTATGGCCTAAAAATCAAATGTCAGTTTGGAATAAACTCATTCTTTATTTAGGAATAACTAAACCAGTTTTATAACAATCTTTTTTAAAATATCAAGATGCTTAATATACATCTCAAAGGATTTAGAAAACACCAAGATATCATTGTCACACCTCCTTTGTTGGCTACTACAACCCGGCGAAGGGCGTAGATAAGGGAGTTCTTCCAACTAAAGGACAATCGAAATGGGATTCAATTATTTAAGAGAATTTCAGAGTCGCCACTTAGGAGATTTATGGTGTAACAAGTAACCGTTTAGAATCCCGAATTGAGGAAGGAATGACTCTGTTTAACAGTTCGCAAACCAGAAATCCGAACAAGGAATTCTGTTAACCCGAGAGAAGGTGTTAAGCATTTTCGGGTTCCGTGGTTCTAGAACGGTTGCTCAACTGTCATATTGGCTTATATTATCTGACTTTATATAATTATTAACCTATGTGCATTTTGAATCTTCAACCATTTTTATTATTATTTTAAAGAGATTGCAATGTCGTTAAAATACGCCTCGAATCACGTCACATAAGTGCACCCGTGGATTTTGACACATTTCAACTTCGTTGAGATTTAAATTTGGGTCACATAAATGTTCACCCGAATATAGGAAAGGTAAATTATTAAACTAACGCGCCTAAAATAATTACGCATTTGCAAATTTGTGAGGGCCATAGAATTTACTAAATAGCACACCTCGGAATCTAGGAATCAATTCAAGATTAAATAAAGCGAGGGCAATGCAATTATCATTTTGTTTAGCATAGCGCACCTCAATTTGTTCCAAAGGAGTTTTACTCAACTAAGACAAACCATGGATATTCATTAGCGGCATTCAACTACTCCCGAAAAATAAAATCAAATAGAGCCCCAAATTATATTAGCAAACTTATCCAATCTATACCAATTACTCTAAATCAAATCTTCATTGATACAGAATAACGGTGAAAGAGAACGAAACGCTACTAACAAATAGGTTCAACTCCTACACCCACTTTACTACCTAACACCCAAATTCTTAGACATGGAATGGGTCACAATAAACTAAAACGAGGGTCGAAACTCAATCAATGGCCCAAATTACAACTGAAGTGATACTCACTGCAATCCTTGAGCAACTATATAAGCTTTATATCATACACAATCATCTAAAATAAACTGCAAGTGATCTTGAGCTTCACGTTTGAACTCAATGTATATAAATCTACTCAACCAGTGACAAAGATCTATAAACTCGAGGTATTACCACACTCAATTAAACCTCTTCAATAACAATAAAAATCCTGGCACGATTCTGTTAAACAGAAAATAGGACGACTACCATTAATTAACGTTTGAGAATCAAGTGAAATCATAATAGAACATAAATCGGCAATGACAATGATGGAATTCAGCCGTAACAACAATAGAATTCAACCTTGAAGAATAGATAATTTTATTCCAGCAACGATCACTGGCGAACATACATGATTTAACAGATCTATACAAGAAACGAAATCGAGAATTAGAGAATACCTCGACATGGCTAATTTGACGGAGAAAACCAATGAGAAACTATACTTAATTCACTGCAACGAGCAGCAGAGTTACAGCTCCAAAATCGCAAAAAGAAATTAGATCCAAGATCGTCAGCCGCAACTAGAACTATGGTCGAAACCTCAATCAGTGCTGGAGTGAAATCTCAATGGAACTACAACCAAGCCTTGAAACCTGCCCGATTTTTTCGGACTTGGTGTGGAGATGAGGCTGTCAAAGGGTGTGTTGAGAGGTGGGCTTTGTTGGTGTTTTTTAGGTGGGGTGTGATGAGGAAGGTGAAGTTATAGGGGGGTGTCGCTGAGCCTCTCCAGACGTCTCTTTCTGTGTAGATTGTGTATATTGTATTATGTAGGTGTGTATTTGTATTTTGTGTATGTGTGTATAGGCGTGTATTTTCAGAAGAAGCCCCAGCTTCCTTTGTCTATCTCTTCTAGCGTCTCCCTGTGTATTGTGTATCGTGTATGTGTGTTTTTTGTGAAGAAGCAGCCAAAGCTGCGCATGCTTCTTAGATTATCCAGGCGTCCTCTCTGTGTGTCTTTGTAGTGTGTAGGCGTCTGAATAGGCGTATATGTGTGTTAGGTCTTTTAGGTTAGGGTGGGTTTGGGTATTGGGTTAGGTTGGGTCGACACGGTTTAGGGTTGGGTAGGGGCTAATGTGGGTTGGGTTTAAAAGAGAAATTGTATTGGGCTTGAATTTTAATAAGGTTTGGCCCAAAAATATGATTCGTATTTTTTGTTTTCATATTTCTAATTTCTGTTAAATTAAAACTAAAACTAATACCTAAATTAATTCATTATCAAATAATTTCAAATTAAAATAATTACTGCAACTAATACTTATTGCAACTAATTAAAACCAAATTAAACGAAAAACTACTGAAATTCAAAGACTAAAATTAAAATGCAAAATTTACAATTTGTATGATTCTTTTATTTTCTTTTTCTTAGAAACACAATTAATTCAATGTAATTATTCCCTAAATGCAATTTGAACCTAAGGTGGCATAAAATTAAAATGTGACACTTTTTATGGCTTTTCTATGATTTTAAAAATATTAAAAATGTATGAAATGCAACTAAATAAAGAAAAATTCCTAAAATTAATAAAAAATTATTTTGTTCTATTTTTAGGAGTTATTTTCATGTAGGGCAAAAATCACGTGTTCACAGCTGCCCCTCTTTGTGCGGAAACACGAAGAGTTTTCGTGCAAAGATAAGTGCGCAAATACGAGCGATTTTTGCCCGTTTGAATACTCCATGGGAAGCATTTTGAAAAGATTTGACCGTACCCTGCTTCAGAGGTTGCCGATATATCCTCGGCTAAAGAGGAATTAGGTTAGTGTAGTTCAGGAGTAAGTGAGATGAAGGAGTATGCTGAGGTGAAGATGCGGTCGAGGTGCCGTTCCACTGAGGTTCCGGTCCGCGGTCCTGCTATTACATCAAAATCAAAGAACGAAAAAGACTAGCTAAGCCTGTCAACTACGAGTTACAATATTCCTATTTATAAGTCTTCTGAAGCTTGATCTTAAGTCTTGAGTGGTTCTTCATTCCGACTTTAGATTTCAACCTTGGCGCTTGTTATGTGTAGGTACTAGCTCGTTCTTTTTCAGCTTTTCTTAATTAAGACTGGACATGTAGTGTGTGAGACCTCAACCATGCCTTGAGAAATTCACATCTTTCATCTGCTTTTATTTGGATTAACGTCCTGCTTGCCTTCCTTTTTTCTTCTTTTTTATTTATTGTGACTAAATTTTGTTGATTACCTCGGGCTGTTGACTCGCGTTCTCGCCGCGAGCTTCTTTTGTTGCTGACTTGAATTGTAATCTGAGATGCTTTCCTTTTCTCCAGGTGAATGACTGATTGCTAAACTCGAATTGTGTTCCCTTGTTCTCCAGGTGGGTTCCTGATTATCAAAACTTGACATTTGAAAGACATTCTCTTGTTCTACAGGTGGGCGCCTGATGGCCAAGACTTGAATTTTGAAAAATATTTCCTTGTTCTATAGGTGGGCACCTGATTACCAAGAATTGAATTTTGAAAAATATTCCCTTGTTCTACAGGTGGACGCCTGATTACAAAAACTTGAAATTTGAAAAATATTCCCTTGTTCTACAGGTGGGCGCATGATTGTCAAAAAAAACTTGAAATTTGAAAAGTATTCCCTTATTCTACAGGTGGGCGCATGATTACCAAAACTTCAAAATTTTGAAAAATATTCCCTTGTTCTACAGGTGGGCGCCTGATTACAAAAACTTAAAATTTAAAAAATATTCTCATGTTCTCCAGGTGGGCGCTTGATTGCAAAAACTTGAATTTTGAAAAATATTCCCTTGTTCTACAGGTGAGCACCTGATTACAAAAACTTGAAATTTTGAAAATTATTCCCATATTTTACAGGTGGACGCCTGATTTTCGTAACTTAAAATATTGAAAAATATTCCCCTGTTCTACAGGTGGGCGCCTGAAGCTTGAAATTTAGAATTTTGAAAATATTCCCTTGTCCTACAGGTGGGCGCCTGATAACCAAAACTTAAAATTTTGAAAAATATTCCCTTGTTCTACAGGTTGGCGCCTGATTTCAAAAACTTAGAATTTTGAAATATATTACCTTGTTCTGCAGGTGGGTGCCTGATTGCAAAAATTAAAAATTTTAAAAATATTCCCTTATTCTACAGGTGGGCGCCTGACTGCAACAACTTAAAATTTTGAAAAATATTCCCTTGTTTTATAGGTGGGCGCTTGATTACTAAAACTTGAAATTTGAAAAATATTCCCTTGTTCTATCAGTGGGCGCCTGATTGCAACAACTTAAAATTTTGAAAAATATTCCCTTGTTTTACAGGTGGGCGCTTGATTACTAAAACTTGAAATATGAAAAATATTGCCTTGTTCTAAAGGTGGGCGCCTGACTATAAACACTTAAAATTTTAACAAATGTTCCCTTGCTCTTCAGGTGGGCGCCTGATTGCAAAAACTTGAATGAGACTGAAATGTATTCCCCTGTTCTCCAGGTGAGTGCCTGATTGCTGAACTTGCATTTTTGAAAACTATTCTCTTGTTCTATAGGTGGGCGCCTGATTACAAAAACTTGAATTTTGGAAAATATTCCCTTGTTCTACAGGTGGGCGCCTGACTATCAAAAACTTGAAATTTGAAAAATATTCCCTTGTTATACAAGTGGGCTCCTGATTGTCAAAAACTTTGAAATTTGAAAAAAATTCCCTAATTCTACAGGTGGGCACCTGATTACCAAAACTTTGAAATTTTGAAAAATATTCCCTTGTTCTACAAGTGGGCGCCTGATTACAAAAACTTGGATTTTGAAAAATATTCCCTTGTTCTACAGGTGGCCGCCTCATTAAAAACTTTGAAATTTTAAAAACTATTCTCTTGTTCTACAAGTGGGCACCTGATTACAAAAACTTGGATTTTGAAAAATATTCCCTTGTTTTATAGGTGGGCGCCTGATTACAAAAACTTGAAATTTTGAAAAAGATTCCCTTGTTCTCCAGGTGCGCGCCTGATTAATAAAACTTGAAATTTTTATAAATATGCCCTTGTTCTACAGGTGGGCGCCTGATTACCAAGACATGAATTTTGAAAAATACTCATGTGTTCTACAGGTGGGCGCCTGACTGCCAAAACTTAAAATTTTGAAAATATTCCCTTGTTCTACAGGTAGACGCCTGATTGCAACACCTTAAAATTTTGAAAAATATTCCCTTTTTCTCCAGGTGGGCGTCTGATTGCAACAACTTAAATTTTTTAAAAATATTCCCTTTTTCTACAAGTGGGCGCCTGATTACTAAAACTTGAAATTTGAAAAATATTCCCTTGTTCTGTAGGTGGGCGCCTGATTACAAAAACTTGAAATTTTGAAAAATATTCCCTTGTTCTCTAGGTGAGCGCCTGATTAATAAAACTTGAAATTTTGAAAAGTATTCCCTTGTTCTACAGGTGGGCGTCTGATTACTAAAACTTAAAATTTTGAAAAATATTCCCTTGTTCTACAGGTGGGCACCTGATTATCAAGACACGAATTTAAAAAATACTCTCGTGTTCTACAGGTGGGCGCCTGATTACCAAAATATTCCCTTGTTCTACAGGTGGGCGCCTGACTGCTAAAACTGGTCCTGACAATTCTCAACTGCTGACAATTCTCAACTGCTGACAATTTCAAGACTATGTTGTGTTTCTGAAAAGGTATTATTTTTCACTATGTATTGCTGTGAGTTATATCCGCTGGGGATCTGCTGTGACTAATGATTAAAACTACTTCCAATTATCCAGGCGGGTCCTGACAACTCTTAATTTGATGACAAAAAGGTGATAGCTGGGGGTTAGTATTTAGGGCTACATCCCACTATCCAGGGGGACCTGACGACTCTTGTTGACTCTTGCTGGGGAAGTATCTAATCTAAGACCCATTTTCAGGAGGGTCCTGATGACTCTTGCTGACTCAGCTGGGAAATTTGAAATTTTCCTTCTAAATCCCATTTTTTAGGTGGGTCCTGATGACTTTTCTTGACTCTTATTTACTTTAGCTGGGGGGGAATATTTGCTGTAAGTCCCATTTTTCAGGAGGGTCCTAATGACTTTTCTTGACTCTTATTGACTCTAGCTCGGGGAATATTTGCTCTAACTCCCATTTTTCAAGAGGGCCCTAATGACTCTTATCGACTCTTGTTTAGTCTGGCTGGGGAGATTTTGGCTCTAAGTCCCATTTTTCAGGAGGGTCCTGATGACTCTTGCTGACTCAGCTGGGGAAATTTGAAATTTTCCCTCTACATCCTATTTTCCAGGAGGGTACTGATGACTTTTCTTGACTCTTATTGACTCTAGCTGGGGGAATATTTGCTCTAAGTCTTATTTTTCAGGAGGGTCCTGATGACTCTTGTCAACTCTAGCTTACTCTGGCTGGGGAGATTTTTGCTCTAAGTCCCATTCATGAGGTTCCTGATGATTCTAATTGACTCTAGTTGGGGAAATATCTAATCTAAGTCCCATTTTTCAGGAGGGTCCTGATGACACTTATTGACACTGGTTGGGGAAGTATTTGGGTTTGACCATGCCAACCAACTGTTTGTGTTCTAAGCTAAGTCCCATTTTTCAGGAGGGTCCTGACGACTCTTAACTGAATCCTACTTCAATATGCAAGTCATTTGATGCCCTTTTTTATCTATGATTACTCCTATCCTTAAAATGAGTCCCATTTTCAAGGAGGGTCCTGAAGGTTCCCACTTATATGTCAGTTATAAACTTCTAGTTGTTTCTGCCGGTGATTATTGTCCAGGAGGGTTTCTGCGACTCTTATTGGGGAAGGTGTTGGTGCTTGCCCATGTTACTCGCACCTGTTTGAGTGTTAAACTACGTTCCATCTCAATTTCCACGCCTCTTTTTACCCTCAGTTGTTTTTGCTGGGGTTTGCTAGTTAAAGTTTGTCCCATCGTGCTCTTTGCTGGGGAGGATATTTATGATGGGCTATGTGCCTTTTGAGTTTTAACTGAGTGCAACTTCCATGTGGGACCTATGATTTTGATCATACCTGCCATGTGCCTGCCTTCCCCTGTGGGTGGCTCCCTAGGATGCCCCTGTGTCAATCAAAGAAAACTTGTCAGCTTGAAAATTGGTGGTTAGCTTGCGGCATTCTCGTTGGAAGCGGCTTCTTCACTGTCGTGTTCTGTTGTGTTCAAATTTCCCTGTTAATGATGAGTTTCCTGAGTTGGTTGGCTGACCCCTGCCCTTTACAGCTTTACTTGCTCGCCCATTGCCGTGTTACATTCCTAGCCCTTTTGCCAGAATTCTTGCACCTTTCTCGAGATTACCAAGTCAATGTATTATGCTTGGTTAACCCTTGTCTCATTTCCCATATTTGTGTTGCGCTCCTTCACTTGCCATGGTAACTTTGATTTCACCTTGAAAGACATTGCTTGATTATTGGCTAACCAATTTCTCTGCCACCCGTATCGCAGAAAATACCCCTTCTCCATTCAGACCCCATATCCTCTATTCGTTGCACTGCTTATGCACTGACATCTTCCCCTCTTTTGCGTTTCACATGACACCCCAAAGCACGTCCATCGCCCCACATTTCATGTGTATGTTATTTTTATTAACTTAAATCGATGGTCTCAACCTTGAGGTCTGTTGCTCCTTCACTTTTCGTGATGATTGATTTTCATTTGAAGACCATGTTTTTCCCTTTGACTAACCGCTTCCTTTGTAAACCTTAACCCAGAAAATACCTCTTCTCCTTCGAACCTAATACCTTCCATCTGTTGCATTGTTCTTGAACCGAGATCTGCCAAGCCCTTGTGTTTCACCTGATCTCCAAAGCATATTTACCAACCACATTGTATATGATGTTCTTTTCTGACCCAAATCACTGGCTCTGACCTTGAGGTCTACATGCTCTATCGCTAGCCATGATAACTTTGATTCTTCTTGGAACACATTTGATCCATTCACCCTAGCCCTCGTTCTGTTGCATTGTCCATAAATTGTTATATACCAAGCCTTTGTATTTCAAACGAATCCTAAAGCATGTTAATTTTTACCAGCTCATTGTGCCTGTTGTTCTTTCCTGACTTATGTTGCTTTGCTGTGACAAACAGGTCCCGTTTTGTGCAATTGGAAAGCTACTGGCAGATTTGAAGTCATTTCTCATTCGTTTTGACCAAATACACTCATAAGACGGAATAAACAAGACAAAAGGAACAGAGTAGAGGACAAGTAAAGGAGATGATTCCTAACAAAAAGCTAAAAAGTAGAAACCTATGAAATGCAAGTACCAACTCTAATGACCATGACATGCACCTGTAGCCCATTCTGTTAAGAAGATCTAATGTTTAACCCTTGTTGTACCCCCCAGACCGTGAAGCTGAGCTTCGATGCTCCGATTATCCAATCTGATTCTCAATCCTTATTTGACTTGTAGCGCCCAAAGGGTTTTCACCATCAAGCCTCTCTTACTTTGTTCTTTCTCTCAACTTACAGTCTCCTCAAGGTGCCCGTGACGGTTTTCACCAATAAGACTCTCTCATTTTTCCTTTTTTCCAGCTCTCGTCGCCTTATGGTGCCCGTGAGGGTTTTCACCAATAAGACTCTCTCATTTATTATCTTTCCTGCTTGGCCTAGAGTATTGCCCCTGACATGAATCACCTCTACTTGCTCAACTTGGCATCTCTTGAAGACTGATCAGAAGGTCTTCCTTTGGAACGTAACGTGGGCTTTTGGGTAGGGTAGAAAAAAAGGGTATCGAAGGCTCGAAACAATTTAAATGGGTTCAAAACTACAACTTTCGGAATCAAATTCTTACAACAACCACATCTTCTACCCCAGTTTCTTGCTTCGAGACTTTTGGATTTTTATTTTGATGAGACCGAACCGTGAGGCTGTCTATGTATCCTTTTAAAAGTAATCAGGTCAAACGTAGTTCACACTGATTTATTGTTGTTTTTCTTCTCCTTTTTCTTTCTGTTTTTCTTTTCTTCCTTTTCTTTTCTTTGTTTTTGTTTTCTTTCTCTTTTCTTTTTTCTCTTCTCTTTTCTCCTTTCTCTTTTCTTTTCTTTTTTTTCTTTTCTTTTCTTTTATTTTCATTGTTTTCATTATTTCCGTTCATTTCCTTTCACTGCCTTCTCACACTTGCATTTATGACTTTTGTTACTGATTCTGAAAGAGGGGTATGAAAGAAAATAATTAAAGCTAAAAGGGTTAGCAAAGGATAAAGTGTTTAGATAGCAGAATAAAATGCCTTCGTCATTCCAATACCCAAAATATGCCAAGACAAGCAAGTACAATCAGACAAAGGAATAATACATAGTATCTCTTGACTGCATCAAAATTGATAGCCATTTCTACACATTTTCCTTTCTCCTCTTGTCAAATATAGTGCACCATTAGACAACACTCCAGCTACAACAAATGGTCCTGCCAGTTTTGTAAACTTGCTTTTAGAATTTCTTCATGTTCTATCTGCACGTGGGTCGGGCTTCAAAAGTTCTCAAAGGTTTAAATCTGTTCTCATTTCCCTCAAGTTCTCTATTTCCTTATGAGTAATCTTTTAAGACCAGGCCTGGGGTTATGCATGCATGTCATGTCATTAAAGCCAACAGGGAAAGACTGTAAAAGAAAAGAAAACTAAACCGAATGACTAGCAATAACAAAAAGTAGAAAATTACATTAGTCAGATGGTGAAAGAGCTTGGACAACAGAACAAGTTAAAAGACTGGGGTTAAAACCCTGGAACAAACCTAGACGACACAAACAAAGCTAGGAAAAATAAAAGGATATAAGGGTTTGAATTACGAGACAATCTCCGGATTACAACCCTGAAAGTAACCCGGACAACAAAATAAACCATCAAAACTCCTCTCTGGCTAACCAAGAAATAGAGCGTCTTCCCAATTGGCCATCACGACATATTATCCACCGGGTTCCACATCAATAACACTAGGCACTTCACAAGCCTTCATCACATTATTCTTAACAGATTGCTTTTGGGTTCCTTTCGCCAACTCGTTCTGAAGATCCTCCTCTGGTATTACTGAAAACTTAGTGACACTCATGCCTCCGAGGCTCCCAGAAGAGTTCTCACATTCTAACATATGCATCTCATTATGCACAGGCGATGGACTTTGGCTAGTGTCTATTGCATCCAGATTTTTCACTACAATGTCACATGCATCAATAAGCTTATGAATTGCTCTTTTTAGACTCCAACACTTCTCTGTGTCATGCCCCAGAGCATCTGAGCAATATGCGCACTTTTGAGAAACATCAAACTTCTTTGACAGAGGGTTTGACATTTTTATCTAAATCGGCTTCAACATGTCCAACAGCTTCAACCTTTGGAACAAACTGGCATATGATACTCAAATAGGGGTGGAAGAATTTTCTATTTTCAGTAGCCTCTCATTTTTACATGCTTGACTGGGCTTGAAACCGGATCCAGGAGGTTTTCGGTATGCTCGTGGGGGTGGATAAGTATTCTGTGGAGTTGGGTATGGGGAAAGTGATGTACGATTTTTTGAGTTCTGTGGGGAGAAGCAGCATTGGGGAAGATTATCCGGTACAGAAGGATGTCCATGAGGACGATTTCGAGCTGGAAATGCTGATCATCTTTTCTATTTCTCTTTCTTCCGCCGAAGCTTACTTTGATGTTCTGAATATCTTTCGATCACTCATGATTTTGCCTGACTTGATTCCCTCTTCTACTTGCTCCCCCCCCCCCCCAATTCTTAACACATCATCGAAAGGTTTTCCCAATGTCGGGATCAAATAACTGAAGTAGGTGGGCTCCTGAGCTTGTAGAAAAGCTCAACCATTTCCTTTTCACCAATCGGGGTACTCATTCGAGTAGCTTGTGCTCTCCATCTGAGCCCAAACTCCCTATAGCTTTCCTCAAGCTTCTTTTTCATTTTAGATAGGGAAGCACAGTCTGGGGTAACACTGGATTTGCATTGAAAGTATCGAACAAAATCTTGAGCCATGACACCCGATATAGGCCATTTACCGACATCTTGACGAGTATACCAATCCAAAGTTGCCCCGATCAAGCTCTTGTTGAAATAGGCTATCAAAAGGTCATCTCTCTCTCTAATGCCTCTCATTTCACCACAATAAACTCTCCGGTGGGCTACCGGATCTCCACACCCATCGTACAAGTTAAATTTCGGCACGTTGAACCCTTCCATCCTTGGGGGTATTCCATTCCGCCCTTCTTTTCCTATGAACTTTTCATTCTCAACATGAGGTTCATCCTGTAGGCTCTGCTTGTACGAGTCAGAAACCTTGTGGGCCACCTTTGAGGGGCAGTAATTGATATCATGAGCTCTGAGTAAATATTCATTGTTGGGGATAGTTGGAGAGCAAGTGACGGAGCTACTAGGGTTGGGAAAAACTATAGTAAGTGGGTGCATCTGGAGAGTATGGAGGATCATTCGAAACCATGATCGGGGTTTGGAGAATGGTAGCATCAGCTGGGTGGTAGCGGGGGTGGTGTTGTCCTGGTCATCCAAGCCTGATACATTTTTGCCATGTGTTATCTCAACATTTTTACCTCTTCAATTAACCCATTGTCCAGGTCAACCAACTACTTTCGGGCACCGCTATCAACCAAGTTAGTTTTATCGTTGTTCGCCATTGCCTTTAACTTTGTGTTGTGAGGAGAGTTACTACTTTAAGAACCACAAACCAATCACCCCTCTGTTATGAGTATAATAAAATGAAGCCATCATGTTAGCGTTAGGGCATTAAACAGCTAAAATATCACATTGCGTGCAATGCACCTAGTCATAGTTACCGGCTCTAACATAACTTTGAGGGTATGAAGGTCATATGGCATCATCCCAATTTATTCATTTCAACCTCTCTCTTTCTTTGCTTTTCTGGCACTTGCTTGATCATTTTCCTTCCTCTTTTTCTATTTATCACTCTTTTATTTCCTCTAATTTTCATGTCCCACAATTACACCCTTTTTTTCTTTTTTTTATAAAAAAAAATGAGTCGATCGAACCCTATGTAGGTTGCCTACGTATCATGACCCCCACATGAATAAGATCTTTGCATTGTTCAGGAAGATCGAAAATGGAGCGCATAAACTAACTTATTTTTTTTGTTTATTCTTTACACAACTCAAACTATGAAATGCTCTAAGAAACAAAAAAAACATTTTTTTAAAAATAATAATAATAATAATAATAATAATAAATAAAATAAATTTGAAACCATTTCAATACCACCAAAACCGACGGCCAACATATATTCAAAAGATGGTCACATATTCAAAAACTAGTCAATTCAGCAATTCTGGACATCCTCACAATAACTGACAAAGTTGCAGCCTAATGGTAATCTTCCGAGCTATGTTCTTGAACAATTTTCATAAACATTTGTAAATCTCAACAAATCACCCAAAAGTAATAATCCCCAAAAAAACTTTTCTTTTTCATTCTCTACTTTCTGCTTTCTCTTCTTCTTTTCCATTATTTTTTAAATTGTTTTAAGGACAATCCAAAGTAACAAAACTAAAGATTAAATACTACTAAATTAAAATAGCAAAAATCGGAAAGAAAAATATAGTAACTATATTTAAAGAAATTAACTACTACTATTACTAAGTATTTCCTAAAGCCTACAACTAACAAAAATCAATATACTAGGTAAAACTATATTTTGGAAACTCTACTTTCTTTATATATGAAAATAAAATTAATACGCAAAAAAAAATTACAACTCTTTTTGTAGTTTTGTTTACTTGTTGTTTTATAGAATTTGTTAAATAAACCAACTACAAAGTGAAACAAAGACTAAAATATCGGGATTAAACTTAATAAATATATTTACATGCTAAAAAGTGAGTGAAAAATCCGAATAACACGATTGTAACTTGATTGCTAATTGAAACTCAGCAACTGTGCAGGATCAAATCAAAATGTAATTAAAATTTAGAACCAAGCAAAAAATTATGCTACAGACAACTCTACCGATACATATTTATAGCCAGCTGGACCAACTAACACCAAACTAAACTAGCAGCAACAAACAAAGTAACTTTAAGCAATATTTTGCAGCTTGTAGTTCCCTGTCAATTGAATCACCAAAACATTTGTAATCAACAGAATTCAACTGTGCATAAAAATCAACTTGCACTCACTAAAAAACTGGTGCAAAAAGTGAAATTTTTTTAGGTTGTTTCAAAAAACTTCAATAACAGTCCAAAATACTCTTATTTGAGTTCAAAATTCTTCAAACAAGTTCTAATGTCCAACCCAGTTCAAGTTTACAAAATGTTGTAGAAAAATACAAATAATGCTTACGAAACTTGTATTACATCAACAAATTTCATTTAAATGCAAAATTATAAGATTCAAACAAGCTGGTAGGTTCGCTATTCAATTACTCCTCAAAATTGAAAACTTCAGCAACACCTTGAACACTTAATTCAGTAGCAGTAGGCACAGAAATTTCCAGCCTAGAATGACGACCTCAACGTAGAAACAAAGAATAAGAATCACAGCAATATTGAGTTAGAATAACCACAAAGTACAGCTAAATAGTGCGGGGTCTACTTTTTTTTAAAAAAATAGCTCAAAGCTTGAATTTCAATAGTATATTGTTGAAATATAAACCGAAGCAACACAATTGAGTTAACTGAAGCTAAAACTTTTGCAAAATTCCCTCAATTGTTAAGAAAAACTATAGTAACAATAATCAATTAAAGAAATGTGAAAATCTCCATTGTTGAGCGAAAAATGAACAATGCAGGGTTGTGGACAGCAAGTATGAAATTCTTTTCAGCAACAGAAAACAAGCAGCAAATTATCTTCCAGCAAACATGCAACTTATGTCAGCAGATTCTAACCAAATGGACAATAGTTTATGTAACAAGAGCACTCAATTCAACAAGGAGAACATTTTTGAAGGAAAAAACCAGCTTTCAAGCTCTCACTGCTAAACTCGAGCACAATCTCAACAGACACCAATTTCCGGAAAATTAAGTTTACTGTATGCTCAACTAAATTACAATTCAAGATGCTCAATCTCTAGTCCAACTGAATCCCTTATATTAAACTCAATGACAACAACAACAATTAGAAACCAATGGTAACAAGGTTCAAGCTAAGAGATATTCAGCTATCAATTTATCCCAGAAAATTTTCCATGAATAGTGGCAAAATTTCAACAAACAAGTTTCAGAAACTCCGCAACTATAGCACAAAGACAACTGGTGTACAATACATGATTTACTTTCAAACATGGCCCCACCAACAACTCATTGATTGAATTAAAATCACAAAACAATGCCCCAACAAACAAAGACTGATCTCAACAGAACTTTCACCAGTATAAAAGAAGTTTGACAATAGAATTCCAACTTGAACTCTAAGAATTTCAATAGTAGAGTCCATTGACACAACTCAATTCACACAATTTCCAACAAACAACTTCTGAATTCTAAAACTAACCTATGTGGCTAAAAGTAGATAGAAGTGCAAAATCTCGCTATGACCCCACAAAGCCAAGAATATAAGATTTACTAGAACAATCAAACCCGATGTGGGTTTCCTACGTATCACGCCCCGAAAGACGAGAATCAAGTTTGGGTAGTTCGGGAAAATTGGATATGGGCAAAAAATTAAAAAACAACTAATTTTTAAAGAAAACGTTTTCTTTTAACTCTTTTTGAAAAATGATGGAATATGTAAACTATTTTTGGATTTTCCTTTTTTCTTTTTCTTTTTGATTTTCAGGAAATAATAAAATGTGCGAAATATTCTTTTTTTGAATTTTTCTCATATCCTTTGTCTCTTTTTTAATAAAAATATAACAAGAACATAACTAAATCCTACTTGCTCTCTTTTCACCCTCTTTTCTTTTCATTGCCGTTCTCTTCTTTTTTTCATTTTTTCATTTACCCTCAGCCATCATTGGTCCGTCAAATGGCCCTTTAGCCTTGGAGAAATGCAACATGTATCACATTAGGATGCATTAGGATGGTCTGTTATTTTTGGTACACCTGTCCTAGACGGACCCAACCCCCGTGTTGAGTCCCATCAGTCAAATGCATGATGCAGATAAACGTTCCTACTAGGGATCCGGCATGAGGTTTTGTTATACTAAGTTCAACACCTGGGTATTTGTTCTAGACTGCGTACCCGAGCAGACAACTCGAGTCAAGGAGGGGGTTACGTACCGGGACCCGTAAGATCGTCCGGCTTTGTAACTTGTCCGAGACTCTTTCTTATTTTAAGGTGTGACACTAACAGAATAGGGAGTCTCGACCAGCGAGCACATCGCCGAAGATAAAGAGAGAAGGGTTTCGTAACTGTTTATATACAATTCAAATAATATCAAAGCGGTAAAAACATCATTTTGCACATTAAGTCAACATGTAAAATCAAATAATAAACAAAGCCAAATACAAATATTACTCTAATATCGAATTCTTGAACCCTGAATGAGAGATTCTGGGTTCGTCTCCCCAACAGAGTCGCCTGAGCTGTCACACCTCCTTTTTGGCTACTACAACCCGGAGAAATGCGTAGATAAGGGAGTTTTTCCAATTAAAGGACAATCGAAACGGGATTCAATTATTTAAGAGAATTTTAGAGTCGCCACTTGGCAGATTTATGGTGTCCCAAGTCACCGTTCAGAATCCCAAATCGAGGAAAGAATGACTCTGATTAACAGTCCGCGAACCAGAAATCAGAGCAGGGAATTCTGTTAACCTGGGAGAAGGTGTTAGGAATTTCCGTGTTCCGTGGTTCTAGCACGGTCGCTCAACTGTCATATTTGGCTTAAATTATCTGATTTTATACAATTATGAACCTATGTGAATTTTTAATCTTCAACCATTATTATTATTATTTTTAAAGAGAATTGCAACATCGTTAAAACACGCCTCGAACCACGTCATATAAATGAACCCGTGGATTTTGACACATTTCAACTTCGTTGAGATTTAGATTTGGGTCACATAAATGTGCACCCGAATTTAGGAAAGATAAATTATTAAACTAACGCGCCTAAAACAATTACGCGTTTGCATATTTGTGAGAGCCATGGAATTTACTAAATGGCACACCTCGGAATCTAGGGATCAATTCAAGATTAAATAAAGTGAGGGTCATGCAATTATCATTTTGTTTAGCAGAGCGTGCCTCAATTTGTTCCAAAGGAGCTTTACTCAACTAAGACAAACCATGGATATTCATTAGCGGATTCAACTACTCCGAAAAATAAAATCAAATAAAGCCCCAAATTGCATTAGCAACTTATCGAATCTATACCAATTACTCTAAATCAAATCTTCATTGATACAGAATAACAGTGAAAGTGAACGAAACGCTACTAACAAATAGGTTCAACTCCTACACCCACTTTACTGCCGAACACCCAAATTTTTAGACATAGAATGGGTCACAATGAACTAGAACGAGGATCGAAACTCAATCAATGGCCCAAATTACAATAAAGCGATACTCACTGCAATCCTTGAGCAACTATATAAGCTTTATATTTATACACAATCATCTAAAAATAAACCGCAAGTGATCTTGAGCTTCACGTTTGAACTCAATGTATATAAATCTACTCAACCAGTAACAAAGATCAATAAACACGAGGTATTACCACAAACAATTAAACCTCTTCAATAAACAATAAAAATGCAGGAACAATTTTGTTAAACAGAAAATAGGACAACTACCATTAATTCACGTTTGAGAATCAAGTGAAATCACAATAGAACATAAATCAGCAGTAAAAGTGATGGAATTCAGCCGTAACAACAATATAATTCAACCGTGAAGAACAGATAATTTTGTTCCAGCAACAATCACTGGCGAACATACATGATTTACCAAATCTATACGGGAAACGAAATCAAGATTAGAGAATACCTCAACATGGCTAAATTGACGGAGAAAATCAATGAGAAACTATATTTAATTCAGTGCAACGAGCAGCAGAGTTACAGCTCCAAAATCACAAATTCACAAAGAAATTAGATCCAAGATCGTCAGTCGCAACTAGAACTATGGTCGAAACCTCAATCAGTGCTGGACTGAAACCTCAACGGAACTACAACCAGGCCTCGAAACTCTTCAGATTTTTTCAGACTTGGTGTGGAGATGAGGCTGTCGATGGGTGTGTTGAGAGGTGGGCTCTGTTGGTGCTTTTGAGGCAAGGTGTGACGAGGAAGGTGAATTTATAGGGGGGTGGTGTCGCTGAGCCTCTCCAGACGTCTCCTTCTGTATAGATTGTGTGTATTGTATTGTGTATAGGCGTGTATTTGTATTGTATGTGTGTATAGGCGTGTATTTTCAGAAGAAGCCCTAGCTGCCTTTGTCTATCTCTTCCAGTGTCTCCCTGTGTATTGTGCATCGTGTGTATGTTTTTTTTTGTGAAGAATCAGCCAAAGCTGCGCATGATTCTTCAATTTTATAGGCGTCCTCTCTGTGTGTCTTTGTAGTGTGTAGGCGTCTGTATAGGCATATATGTGTGTTAGGTCTTTTAGGTTATGGTGGATTTGGGTATTGGGTTGGGTTGGATCGACCCGGTTTGGGGTTGGGTAGGAGCTAATTTCGGTTGGGTTTAAAAGAGAAATTTTATTGGGCTTGAATTTTAATAAGATTTGGCCCAAAAATATGATTCCTCTTTTTTATTTTCATATTTTCTAATTTCTTTTAAATTTAAAAAAAATAACACCTAATCTAATTCCTAATCAAATTATTTCAAATTAAACTAATTACTACAACTAATACTTATTGCAACTAATTAAAACAAAATTAATTAAAAAACTACCGAAATCCAAAGACTAAAATTAAAATGCAATATTAACCCTTTTCTGATTCAAATAAAAAAACACAATTAATTCAATGTAATTAATCCCTTAATGCAATTTGAACCTAAGGTGACATAAAATTAAAATGTGACACTTTTTATGGCTTTTCTATGATTTTAAAAATATTAAAGATGTATGAAATGCAACTAAATAAAGAAAAATTCCTAAAATTAATAAAAAATTATTTTGGCCTATTTTTAGGAGTTATTTTCATGTAGAACAAAAATCACGTGCTCACAATCATCAATATAAATGATGATAAAATCCAGGTAAGGATTAAAAATATCATTTATTATTTTCTGAAATTCAGAAGGAGCATTTTTCTAACAAAAGGACATGACATTTCATTCATATTGGCCAAATGAAACATTCAAAGCAATCCTATAAGTATATTCTTTAAAAATTTAAATCTGCCAATATCAGTCCAATGAATTTAATGATTCCACACCAAATTAAATTTAGCCAAGGGTTGCGGAATATATACAAAAAGAATTTTTTAGTGATAAATGGAAGTTGTTTAAACACATGGGTTTTCGATGCTTATAGCAAAGATGAATTAAATAATATATCTCAAGAGTTTTACGAAATTTGTGCTTTGCATAATTAAATTACGTATTTTGTTCCTTGGTTTATAAAAACTTATTTACCGCTTTATATAAAGATTTTAGAAAGATCTTATAAAGATGGGAGTGGTTTATACACAGTAAACCTGGATATTTACAAATTTTGATTAAAAATCTGGATAGTGCTCTGATACTTATGAAGATATTATAAGTATACATATCATGTATTATATATGCTCTGATACCATAAGAACATGATCTAATTGGCGGGCGGTAGTCCACACGACCAGTAAAAATTCGAAATATACAAGGATCTTAATATAGCTTTAATGACTGTATGGAAGGATCTATCCTTTTACCCAAGCAAGGGGCATATCTAGGTCTAATACATACTCTTATTGAGCCCATGTGTCTAGCGGTTTTAACTGTGAAAGAGAACGCATTCTTTTTACAATTTCAACGGCTGTAGTGTCACAGCTGGCTAGACGGAGCCACTAAGACAAAACAAATAAGAGAAGTACTAAAGTCGACTGTATCACCATCTTGTAACCAAGCCAAGAAGTTATATTAGAATTCTTTTATTTTTTATAGAGTCTGGATCTTTCATGGTTAATATGCAAGAGAAGTTAGATCTTCAAAATAGATATGAATATGTTTAGCCGAACATAGTCACGGCTGGAGTGAAATGAAGTATTTAAGTAAAATAAAATAAATACCTCTTAAGGCCGGAATGCAGGGCCTGAAGATGATGAAGTGGAATTCTTTATTTACTTCAAGTGAATACTTACAATTGAGAAAGAGATTTACAATAGAGAGATATGAATTGAAGAGAGAGGGAGCTTCTTTTGATGCCTCTCTAAATGAAAGAAGGCTTCTACTTATAGAAAAAATAAAAACATAAAGAATCTATGTACAGTAAAGTGGGTCCCTTATGTGGGTCCCTTACATAGTATATTTACTATGTATATAGTATATCTACTATGTATACAGTGTATCTGGTGTGTTAAACAATGTATCTACTGTTGTAGTTGGGTCTTTAGTAGCTTTTCTGTTGATCACAACCCTCTTTCGTCTAATCTTTTCATCTGTTAGAGGAAATCTTCTGCCTTGTCTATGGCTTTACCAAATAATATTTCGTTTGGTTGTATAAGTTGGGAATCATCTTCAGCGATATCCTCGCCACTTATTTCACTTCTCATTGGAGTGTCTGATCTCTCATATTGATTTAGAGAATGAAGCAAATTTCTTTTTACTTCTTATAAATATTGATTTATCATTTTATTTTTGTCTCCTTCTTGCACTGAGATCATTTTGGCAATGTGTGTGACCGAGTTATCATCGATCATCTTCTTCTGAGGACTGGTTGAATATTCTTGGATTTTTACTATAATGAAATTCAAGAGTTCTTGCCCGTATAATACTTTAGTTTTGGGATTTGTCTTCATCAACTTGTCCCAGAAAATATTGAAAAATTCCCTGTATAAGCATGAAATTTATTCTTTGGTAAATCCCAGTTCTGGAGTCCATTTATTAATCCATGGGATAGAGAATTCAATAAAAAAAAAGTATACTTGGTCAATTCTTTTTAGGTGACAGACATGATTAGTGTTGTATAATGTTCAAATCTGGTGAAACCTTAGCCCATTCTTTGTATAACCCAAGAAAAAAATCCGGCAAAATTTTTATTGTTGGACCATGGTATAACAACCAAATTAGGAACTAATTAGGAATTGGTCCTATAAATATCTTTGCACATACCTTTATAAACCACGTATGTTTATGTCTTTCATTATTGTAATAAATCACTTTATTAAAGGCTAGGATATAATCCCAGTACGTAAAGTTCATCAAAGATTTATTAAGGCTTACCTGCCTTTCTTTCATCGTGGAAATTCCCCAATCTTCAACAGATATAATCTGTTTAATAATGATCTTTGAGAAGTTATAAACATTCTCATTAGTGTTATAACCAGAGAAGTGCTGAAATTCTACACTGCCTGTGCTGGTGAGAATAGTCTCATAATATGAACGTGTTTTGTATGACTCATCCGAATAATATGATCCATTAATCAAATATCTTTGGAATATTTTCCATGGATCATTTTTTCTCTGAATCTTAGAGTTTTCCAAAAGAAATATCATTTCTTTGCTTGCTAACTTTTCATAGGACTTGATATCATCATTGTCCTCTTCTTTAGCTACCGAAGAAAATGTAGAACTTTTCTTTTGAGCGGCTAAATAGGCCTGCAGATGACAGTATAACAGACTATCTTTTGGAATATCCTCTAGGTGAACGGAAGGTGTTGACGAAAATTCTCCTTTAAAAGGAACCTTTGAGTTAATCAAGCTTCTTTTTCCCCTTTGTATTACTAGGGAATTAGACGAGGATCCGTATGACGATCCTTGAGAATATGATCTTTCTGAGCAGGAGGATGATCTTCCTCCTTTTTCTATGCCTCTGCCTCTGGCCCATGAAGGGTCCATTCTGCACATATAACAATTCATTTTACTCAGAGAAGTAATAATCTAGCATATCATCCCTAATTTCTTCAGAATAATCATGGATTGAAAATTCATCTTCAAGCATACTATCAATGATTCTTTCAAAACATTGTTAGGATTTATCCCCGTCACTAGAGGGGGGGTGAATAGTGCGGCACGAGAATATTGATAAATATTGCAGAATTAAAATTGCAGGAATAAAATAAATTCGGTAATTAAAATAGTAAAGAAAAAACATACCGAATTTATCCTGGTTCACCACAACATATGGTTAGTCCAGTCCCCGAGAGACTCTCTCGAGATTCCACTAACTCCGTTAAGCTTACGGGGGCCTAACAAACCGTTACACTTGCTTGTAGATGTACACTCTATAAGACTTCAACTTGCTCGAGGATACCGCACCTCAAGACTTCACCTTGCTCGTGGATACCGCACCACAAGACTTCAACCACTAAGATTGAGGGTACTTAGCAAACCCGACAATCAATGAGAAGATATGGTCTTCTCAAACACCTTTCTCTTTTACAACAATAACTCTCTCAAAAGAGTAGATAAAGAGGTACAATATTAGCTCTATGAACAACTCAAAGTTGTCTCTCAAATGGCTCAACAAAAGCTCTATAATGATGCACAAATGATATCAATATGTATATGAATAATGAGAGGTGTTGTGTGTTACAATTCAGTTCAAAAGACCTCTATTTATAGGTGTTATAAGATGTATGTCCGTTGCTTAATTGGCAATCAATTATGCTGATTTTATGCCAAGATAATCGATTATCAGATTTGGATAATCGATTATCAGCTTATCGTTACAAAATTGGAAGCTGATTTTATGCAGGATAATCGATTATTATAATATGCATAATCGATTATTTTGTTACAGCATTCAAAAACTTGGCAACGGATACAAGATAATCGATTATGCACTTCTGATAATCGATTATTTTGCTGTTTTGTTAATTCCGGTTTACACTGTCTTAACATAATCGATTATCAAAATAAGCATAATCGATTATTTCTGTCCAGCTTTGAAAGACATGTTTAAAATTCATTTTGGCTGAAATGAAAATGTTTGAAATCATTTTGTTTGAAGTATTTGAAATATGATTTGATAAAATGATTTTATGCATATTTATGATGACCTATGTTGAGCCAAAAGACGAGATAACTTTAAACGTTGCTCTTACATTTGTTCTACCTAACGACCTACGCCTTGGGTCTTCGGTCTTGAACTTTTGAGCTCGTCTTTGGCTTGTCTATGCAATTCCGTCATCAATATGCTTCTCGGCATTCAATCTTGATTGTTTGTCATATAATAACATTGTTTGACACTTGACTTCATTGTTGTCATTCATCGACTTCGTTGTTTGTCATTCATCAAAACCTATGCCTGAAAATCATTTTAATACAACCAAAGCACACATATCATGGATAGAATGATTTTCTACAATTTCCCCCTTTTTGATAATGACAAACAACAGGAGATATACATATCGGATTCCCCCTAAATTCATGCTATATCTCAACATACAATTCATGCAAACAATTCCCCTCAATGATAATTCCCCCTCAAATAAGGCATACTATAACGTAGATACATTCCCCCTTATTTGATGCATATCGCCTAAACTCTTCCCCCTTTTGGCATTAGCAAAAAGAAGAGAATACAAAGGCTAGGTATAGGTTTTGATGAATGACAAACAACAGGAGATATGCATATCGGATTCCCCCTAAATTCATGCTATATCTCAACATACAATTCATGCAAACAATTCCCCTCAATGATAATTTCCCCTCAAATAAGGCATACTATAACGTAGATACATTCCCCCTTATTTGATGCATATCGCCTAAACTCTTCCCCCTTTTGGCATTAGCAAAAAGAAGAGAATACAAAGGCTACTTTCCCCTTTCGACACTTCCCCCTTTTGGGTATATCATTTGTTAGTGTGAAATATAAGATAGGAAATACAATGAGGAATATACATTGACGATATTTAAAAAAATCATACCAACATGAAATAATACCAACTATTAGTAAAAATATAACAACCATATCAAAGGTTATTTTTAGCGAATATACCAACTGTTATTCAAAACTAGAAAGATATTCATCAAAACATCAATCATTATTTTTAACAAAAATAACTGATACCAATTGTTATTCAAGATAAAAGTTATAAAAACATGAATCAACAAAAATTTATATCAATTGTTAACAAAGATATATTAATTGTTAACACATATCAACTATTACGTTTTTATCAAAAAAAAATGATAACTAACCGAAATTCCCCCTCGATGCAATAAGGTTTCGTGCTTGGTGCATATACTAGGATATTGTAGTCTTCAAGCACACCTGCAAACGTACCTAAAAATAGGTTTTCGGTACCCAGGCACTTTTGGGTCCTTGGGGGTTAGGCAAATAATAATCATAGTCAAAAGATAAATCTCTATGTTTTGCAAAACATACGGGTGCTATGTGTCCTACCCGGTTGCAATAATGACATATAACATTCGGGTTGTGCATGTGTCTTGGTTGAGCCAAAAACGTTCTAGGTGATCTAAAGTCGTTATTCCTTGAAGCGTTGAAATTCCTAGAATTATTTCTAGGTGGTCTAAAATGGTTCATTCTAGACTCATTAATAAAATTCCTAGAGTTGTTTCTAGGTGGTCTAAAATGATTAATTTTAGACTCATTAGTGAAGTTCCTAGAATTATTTCTAGGTGGTCCAACTTCATTTATATTATCCTTTTTAATTTCTTCAATTGTTTTAGGATTATCAACACTACGTTTTTCTAGTGTGTTCCTAAGTTCTATGTTCTCTATTTTCAAAGACTTACAAGAAGAACAATTTGAACTTTGATCAATTGAAGAGGCTTCATTCATCTCCTTAATTTTATTTCTAAGATCAATATTGTCATTTTCCAAAAATTTATTTTTCTCTTCTAAAACTTTAATTTTAGCCTTGGCCTCTTTGGAGATTTTTGAAGACTTTTTCAATTCATCATATAATTCTTGAAAAGCTTCTTGTAATTCTTCATAAGAGTAAGAGTTAGGAGTACTTACCTCTTCATCCTCGTTGGCCATGAGGCATAGTGCGGCAGTTTCATCGCCCGAGCTGTCCGAATCCCGTGTCACGCGCCTTTGGTGTTTCTTCTTTTTCTTGTCCTTGGGTTTTGGACAATGTGATTTGGTGTGGCCAAGTTTTCCACAATTTTGGCATGAAGGACTTGGTTCTTCCTTCTTTATTTCCTTTTTCATAATCTTATAAAACTTTTCAATTATATCATTGGAAATAATATCATCATCGCTATCCGAATCACTTACCTCTTCTCTTTTAGAGGATGAGGCTTTGAAGGCAATATTCGAACTTTTACTTCTAAGATAGGGATTAAGAATTGTGCTTTCATAAGTTTCGAGGTTACCTCTTAGTCCATCAATTGTGACATCCGTGATTCCTATCGACTCTTGGATGGCATTGGCTTTGGAACGCCATTCGGGAATGAGACTCCGTAGAATTTTTCGAACAAGATCTTTGTTCGTGTACACTTTCCCGAGAGCATGAAGATCGTTGACGATTTTTGAGAATCGTTCGAACATAATACCGATGGGTTCTTTCTCCCTCATTTTAAAGAGTTCATATTCATGTGTTAGAAAATCAAATTTAGATTCTCGGACTTGAGACGTACCTTCATAAGTGATCTCGAGTTTATCCCACATCTCCTTGGCGGTAGTGCAGCAAGAAATCTTCCGATAGTCATCCGGATTCACCGCACAATATAATAAGTTGACGGCCTTTGCGTTATTTTAAACTTTCTTGACGTCCTCGGCATCATATTCATCTTCCTCCTTTGGAACCATGGTTTCCCCAACTTTCTTTGTTGGCATTTGTTCACCGTTCTTGATGATTTGCCACAAGCGAAAGTTATTTGATTGGATGAAGATTCTCATCCGCTCTTTCCAATATGTGTAATTTGTTCCGTCAAATAGTGGAGGCCAATAGGTGGAGTGTCCTTCGCTCATCATTCCTGCGTTCAATATTCTCAACAAAAAATATATATCGTTCTCTCAACCGGTTAAGGCTTTCAGAGAGTTAGGCTCTGATACCAATTGTTAGGATTTATCCCCGTCACTAGGGGTGGGTGAATAGTGCGGCACGAGAATATTGATAAATATTGCAGAATTAAAATTGCAGGAATAAAATAAATTCGGTAATTAAAATAGTAAGGAAAGAACACACCGAATTTATCCTGGTTCACCACAACTTATGGTTAGTCCAGTCCCCGAGAGACTCTCTCGAGATTCCACTAACTCCGTTAAGCTTACGGGTGCCTAACAAACCGTTACACTTGCTCGTAGATGTACACTCTACAAGACTTCAACTTGCTCGAGGATACCGCACCTCAAGACTTCACCTTGCTCGTGGATAACGCACCACAAGACTTCAACCACTAAGATTGAGGGTACTTAGCAAACCCGACAATCAATGAGAAGATATGGTCTTCTCAAACACCTTTCTCTTTTACAACAATAACTCTCTCAAAAGAGTAGATAAAGATATACAATATTAGCTCTATGAACAACTCAAAGTTGTCTCTCAAATGGCTCAACAAAAGCTCTATTATGATGCACAAATGATATCAATATGTATATGAATAATGAGAGGTGTTGTGTGTTACAATTCAGCTCAAAGACCTCTATTTATAGGTGTTATAAGATGTATGTCCGTTGCTTAATTGGCAATCAATTATGCTGATTTTATGCCAAGATAATCGATTATCAGATTTGGATAATCGATTACCAGCTTACCGTTACAAAATTGGAAGCTGATTTTATGCAGGATAATCGATTATTATGATATGCATAATCGATTATTTTGTTGCAGCGTTGAAAAACTTGGCAACGGATACAAGATAATCGATTATGCACTTCTGATAATCGATTATTTTGCTGTTTGTTAATTCCGGTTTACACTGTCTTAACATAATCGATTATCAAAATAAGCATAATCGATTATTTCTGTCCAGCTTTGAAAGACATGTTTAAAATTCATTTTGGCTGAAATGAAAATGTTTGAAATCTTTTTGTTTGAAGTATTTGAAATATGATTTGATAAAATGATTTTATGCATATTTATGATGACCTATGTTGAGCCAAAAGACGAGATAACTTTAAATGTTGCTCTTACATTTGTTCTACCTAACGACCTACGCCTTGGGTCTTCGGTCTTGAACTTTTGAGCTCGTCTTTGGCTTGTTTATGCAATTCCGTCATCAATATGCTTCTCGGCATTCAATCTTGATTGTTTGTCATATAATAACATTGTTTGACACTTGACTTCATTGTTGTCATTCATCGACTTCGTTGTTTTTCATTCATCAAAACCTATACCTGAAAATCATGCTAATACAACCAAAGCACACATATCATGGATAGAATGATTTTCTACAAACATGAGACCTTGCAAGTATCTATTTAACTTGACTATATTTAAAATATTGATTAACAATTCTTCATCGAGAAAAGTTGTGCGGAAATTCATAATCAATCTAAGTATTCACAGTATAAGAAATCCAGAAGAGAATTTCAATCCCCCTTTTATACAAAATTTCAAAATCGAAATGCGCTAGTCGAGTTTGCTATCTAGCAAATATTAATTTTGAAGCTTCATGTTTAAAATCTTTGTCAAACATATACTTAACAGATTGAGCATCAGTTTTTATCAAAAACATTTGATTATATAAATAGTTGTTTTTATTACTTGGGATTCCGCATGTTTTAGTTTTATTTCAGACTTTCAGTATTATGATTTAGTAAGTTATCTGTGTTAATTAACTCTTGAATGGTATAATATGGTTAAGTTTATTGAATTGGTCGGGCTTGCCTAGCAGTGTGTTGGACGCCATCACGGCCGGGTTGGGGTTGGGACAATTAATAATTTTTTCACGAAGTTTTTCATCAGTAACTTCTTTTAAAGGATCTATTACATTATCAGCTGTAATAGTTTTCATATTCAATTCTTGAAATTGAGATTGTAACTAATAAAATGCATCATCATCAATGGCACAAGTATCAACTTTACAAGTAGTACAAATATTATCAATATTTTTATCACTATAAATCAAGTAAATAAACTTCAGCTTCGGAATCAGTCTTAGATCAGATTTTGATCTAAAAGTGTATAACAAACTATAAACTTTATTACATAACTCGTAGTTCTAACATTATCAACTTTTGAAGCTTACAATTTGGAGTTATAAGGCTAAATTTCTCGAATTTATAGCACTTAATTTCAGCAAGATCCTGCTTAGATCTATTCTTCGTAAATATAGTAGCCCTACGATGAATTTTTCTAGAATCTATATATATATATATAGCTAATGTATACAATCTTATGTAAGGCAATATACAATATATAAACTGCAAATTAAAGTTTACATTTAATACTTCAAACTAAAGTTCAATGCATTTAACATAATACTTCAAAGTAATCTAAAAAACTAAAAAATTAAGCATAATACGTCTAATGATTTTAAAATAACACAAATTGTCTCAAATCAACTTAAAATCTTTAATACGAATGTCTGGAGAACGCGCAAGATAACTCTTTATATGCCTCCTTAAACAGCTCGTGCCCTCCTTTGGACGACAAGTATAGACTCGACCATAGCTCTTGCACTTTATTATGTAAACTTTTTCCTTTTCTTCTACACCATTAAAGTGTTCGAAAATAAATGGGTGCAATCTAGAATCACCGGTATCACGACCCCAACCCCGGTCGTGATGGCGCCCAACACATTGCCATGCAAGCGCGACCAATTATCAATCACAACCCCTCTTTTATAGAGTTCAATAGAAATTAACAGAGTATGAAATGCTAATTAACATAAATAAAAGTCTGCAACAGTAAATAAGATGTGCAGAAAACATAACAATATCTCTACACTAGCCCATTGATCCGGTGTTACAAGTCACGAGCCTCTACTACAAGTTTTCAATAGTCAAATATAGAGATAGTCTAAGACACTGAATGGTAGAATACAGAGGGAGAAATCGGGTATGCGTACGCCTTGCAGCTACCTCGATGACTCTGGTGGATGATAATAAGCAAGAACAACTCCCACTATGCCTCGGGAACACCCGAATCTATACACAAAGTGTAGGGAGTAATGTGAGTACTCCGACTCAGTGAGTAATGAATATAAAAATGACTGAAAGCACACGTAAATGCACAACCCAATTCTATATCAAGTAGTAAAATCACTTAAAGAGTAAACGGCGAAGAAGTCAAATGAAATATCTCCAAATCAGGTAAAGCAGGTAGTTTAACAGGTAATAACAAGTATAAACCCACCCCTCGGGCTAATTCTCATCACTTAGCACTCAATCTCAGCAATCAACTCCCATACTCATAGTAACAGAAATCAGAATAACCCCTATGGCGTGCAACCCGATTCGTACATCGTTGCGGCCTGTAGCCTGATCCATGAAGATAGTCGATTGCGCTCACTGGGGGTGGGAAGACTCCGGAGGGGCTCCTACAGCACAAGCGCTATATTGCTACGGCGTGCAGCTAGATCAACATAAATATTTGTTGCAGCGTGCAGCCCTATCCAAATATGTATTTGCTGCGGAATGCAGCCCGATCCGTAATATGTATATAACATCCTCACTATTGGGTTCTCAACCCCTCTCAGTCATTATAACCACAACCTCACATGCACAATAATATAAGGTAGGGATCTCAGCCCACATGTTTCTTCCATTTAGGATTTGCATTTCTAAAACCGGTTTATACTGTTTAAACAATTAGAAACATGACTAAGGATATGATTTTTAACAAGTAAGGGGAGGACAATCAGTCAAAATGCCCCTAAGAGTTCTACAGGTCGGCATAAGGCTCCAAACACGGCAACTAGCCCAAATCATAATGATAACAAGTAAGTCTCAGTCAAATAAATAGTAAATTTATCAACTGGGATGGACCAAGTAATAATTCCCAACATCTCTCTATGCCTCGCTTGCTATCCGGCATGCAGGTCACCTCAATATAGCACTATGATGTGCAAATACGGGGTTTCAAACCCTCAGGACATCATTTAACAACATTACTCACCTCGAACCAGCCAAAGCTCTAGCTCGCTATGCCTTTGCCTCTCAAATCAGCCTCCTCACGCATTGAATCTGACCAAAACCACAACGAATATGTCACAATATTCCAAAGAAACAATACCCAATTGAAAACAATCGAAAAATATCAAAAATCCCGAAATTGGCAAAACCCGAGCCCCGGTCCCACTTCTCAAAACTCAAAAATTTTCACATCAACGGGTTTCTTATCTTGCCATGAGTATATGCATATAAGAACACCAAAATCGGAGTCCAAATGACCTCTCAAATCCCAATTTAAAAGCTCAAAATCTCAAGCCCTAGTTCTTTCATTTTTGGCTAAATTTCCATGAATTTCTAAGTTAATTCCACAAATAAATCATGTTTTTAGTTCATGAAACTCACCTCAAATATATCCTCTTCGAATCCCTCTTCAATTTCTCCCAAATACGTCTCAAAATGCTCAACAATGGTAGAAAAATGACTTAGGCTCGCGGACGAAATGTTTTAAAACCGTTCTGCCCATCTATAATTTTTCTTCTATGCGAACGTGGCGGAACACCCGCATTCGCGATGAACAAACTTTCCTTGAAAAAAAATTACCCTTTGCGAACACGTCTGTACACCCGCGAACGTGAAGCTTCCGCCTCCAATAATATGCGATCGCGAACCTATAGCCGTGAATGCGAAGATCAAAAGCTGGCCTGCCCCAAAACTCCTCTATGTGAATGCGGACATCCTTGTGCGAACGCGGAACACCAGCTCCCAGAACTATGCGAATGCGAGCCCCTTACCACGAATGCGAAGAGCAAACTCAGGACACCCAAATTCCTTCTATGCGAACGCGAGGTCCTTCTCGCGATCGCGAAGGCAAAACTTGGACCTGCACTGCTGTTGCATTTCCTGCTATATTTTTCAATACCAAACTTCCTGTTAGCCATCCAAAATCACCCCGAGGCCCCCGAAACCTCAATCAAAAGCACCAACACATCCTAAAACATTATTCAAACTTGTTCCAATCATCAAAACAACTCAAACAACACCAAAACCATTAAATTACATCGAATTCAAGCCTAAGTTCTTCTAAAACCTCCGAAACACGCACTTGATCAAAAATCGAACCAAATCACCTCTGAATGACCTGAAATTTATACACACACATCCCAAATCACATAACCAGGCTACAACAACAATCGGAATTCCATTCTGACCCTCGAATCAAAATCTCACATACCAACCGAAAATCGCCAAAATACTAACTTCGCAAATTCAAGCCTAATTCTACTCCGGACCTCCAAAACCACTTCCAATTACACTCCTAAGACACAAATCATACCTCAAAGCTTACCAAACCATCGGAATTCACATCCGAGACCTCTAACTCATAAGTCAATGTCCGGTTGACTTCTCCAACTTAAGCATTCTTCTAAGTGTCTCATTCTTATTAAAACCACCCCAAACCAACTCGATCATATAAAACACGAAAAATGAAGCATAAAGAAGAAGAAAATGGGGGAAACGGGGTGGTAACTCATTAGACAACAAGACGGGTCATCACATCCTCCCAACTTAAACAAACAACCTAAGATCTATGACCATATTATGTTAACTGTTCGTATTTCGTTCATTCCATCATGGTGCTCTCAGGTACCTATAATTGTGATCCGTTTGCCAGAACCTAGGGCCGAGCGTTATCGCGAGCTAATTTTGCTACTGAATGTTCCATTTTCGTTAGAGAAATTGTTAGTATCGTCAGTTGGATAAGATTATTCTCCTTACCAAACATATGCGGATCCAATCACGATCTTATATATAAGAAGAACAAAAGATCTTTCTTGATAAATCCCTTTGCCCCTCGAGAACCTTTCCGAACGTCTGTCTTCGCGGGGCGATTGGAAAAGAAAGGAGTATTTAATTCTTTTACTGCCTTCCATTCCACTATTCTGATCAAATTAATTGCTCATTTCATACTTTCCCACACTACTTCCCATTCCAATAGAGGTCTTTCAAGTAAAAGGAGGTCATGTACCACAGTTCGAGTTAAAAAGAAGAAAGGGGCTCCCGTTACTATAGTAGAGCCTATACGGGGAATAAGATATAGTGATGCCGACAATTCAATAACTAATCAAGAAAGTAACTCATTGAACTGATCATCCTCGAGCGAGTCATGAAACATACCCGAAGCCTCAAATAGGTGGGGATATCTGCTCTGCATCTCCCGCTCAGTCTCCCAGGTAGCCTTCTCCACGGGCCGGCCTCTCCACTGCACCTTCACTGAAGCTATGTCCTTTGATCTCAATTTTTGAACTTGGCGACCCAAAATAGCCACTGGCTCCATATCATAGTTCAAATCATCATCCAACTGAACGGTGCTAAGGTCTAAAACATGAGACGGGTCCCCAACATACTTCTAGAGCATATAAACATGAAACACCAGATGCACACTCGATAAGCTAGGTGGCAAAGCAAGCATATAGGCCATCTCTCCAATCCTTCTAAGTACCTCAAAAGGTCCAATAAACTGGGGGCTCAACTTCCACTTCTTTCCAAATCTCATAACACCCTTCATGGGCGATACCTTTAGCAAAACCTTCTCACCAACTATGTAGGACATATCTCGAACCTTCCGGTCCGCATAACTCTTCTACCACGACTGCGCTGTACGAAGTCTCTCCTGAATCACCTTCACCTTCTTTAAGGCATCCTAAACCAAATCTGTCCCCAATAGCCTAGCCTCGCCGAGCTCGAACTAACCAAGTGGAGACATACACCACCTCCCATACAAGGCCTCATACGCCGCCATCTGAATGCTGGACTGATAAGTGTTGTTGTTGGCAAACTCTGCAAGCGGCAAAAACTCATCCCATGAACCTCCAAAATCAATGACATGAGCACGCAACATGTCCTCCAATATCTGAATGGTATGCTAAGACGGTCCGTCCGTTTGAGGATAAAATGTTGTGCTCAACTCCACCTAAGTACCCAACTCTCTTTGCATGGCTCTCCAAAACCGCAAAGTAAATTGAGTACCTCTATCTGAGATGATAGAAATCGGAACATCATGTAACCGAACAATATCTCGGATATAAATCCTTGCCAAATGCTTTGAAGAATATGTAGTACACACAGGAATAAAGTGCGTGGACTTGGTCATCCAATTAACAATCACCCAAATAGCATCAAATTTATTCAAAGTTTGAGGTAGTCCGAAAACGAAGTCCATACTAATCATCTCTCACTTCCACTCGAGAATATCCATCTACTGAAGAAAGCCACCCGGTCTTTGATGCTCATATTTCACCTGCTGACAATTGAGATACCTGGCTAAAAATCGCACAATATCTTTCTTCATTCTTCTCCACCAATAGTGTTGTCTCAAATCCTGATACGTCTTTGTGGCACCGGATGAATATAATACCACGAGGTATGGGCCTCCTCCAGAATAAACTCCCTAAGCCCATCCACCTTGGGCACGCAAATTCGGCCCTGCATCCTCAACACTCCATCATCACCAATAGTCACATCTCTGGCATCTCCGTGCTGAACTCTATCCTTAACGACAAGCAAATATGGATCATCATAGTGACACTCTCTGATGCGATCATATAAGGAAGACCGAGAAATCACACAAGCTAACACCCGAATAGGCTCCGAATATCTAATCTTACAAGCCGATTGGCCAAGTCCTGAACATCAACTGCGAAGGGTCTCTCCCCATCTGGAATGTACGCCAAACTCCCCATACTCACTGCCTTCTTGCTCAAAGCATCGGCCACTACATTAGCCTTTTCGGGATGATACAGAATAGTGATATCATAATCCTAAAGCAACTCTAGCCACCTCTGTTGCCTCAAATTAATATCCTTTTGCTTGAACAAATGCTGAAGACTGCGTTGATCAGTCAATACCTCACAGGATACGCCATACAAGTAGTGTCTCCAAATCTTCAATGCACGAACTATAGCAGCCAACTCCAAATCATGGACAAGGTAGTTCTTCTCATATGGCTTCAACTGACGAGAAGCATAAGCAATAACTCTACCCTCCTACATCAATACACAACCAATCCCAACTCTCAAAGCATCACAATATACGGTATATGAACTGAAAGCTGATGGCAGAATCAATACTGGAGCTATGTTCAAAGCTGTCTTGAGCTTCTGAAAGCTCTCCTCACACTCGTCTGACCACACAAATGAAACGCCCTTTTGAGTCAACCTAGTTAAGGGCAATGCGATAGAAGAAAACCCCTGAACAAATCAGCAATAATAACCTGCCAAGCCAAGGAAACTACGAATCTCTGTGGCTGCGAACGGTCTAGGACAACTTTGAACCGCTTCTATCTTCTTTGAATCGACCTAGATACCCTTGTTGGACACCACGTGCCCCAAGAAAGCCACCAAACTAAGCCAAAACTCATACTTGGAGAACTTTGCATAAAGGTTCTCCTGCCTCAATCTCTGTAGTACAATCCGCAAATGCTATACATGATCCTCCTGACTACGCGAGTACACTAGAATATCATCAATGAATACAATAACGAACAAATCCAGATAAGACCAAAATACACTGTTCATCAAATGCATGAACGCTGATGGGGCATTGGTTAGCCCGAAAGACATGACAAGTAACTCATAGTGACTATATCTAGTCCTGAAAGCAGTCTTAAGAATATCTGAATCCTTGATCTTCAACAGGTAATAGTCTGAATGGAGATCAATCTTGGAAAACACTCTCGCTCCTTTAAGTTGGTCAAATAAACCATCTATGCGAGGCAGGGGATACTTGTTCTTGATGGTTACTTTGTTCAATTGCATTTAATCAATGCACATTCTCATTGTGCCATCCTTCTTCTTCACAAACAGAACCGGCGCACCCCATAGTGACATAGTAGGCCGAATGAACCCCTTATCTAGGAGTTCCTAAAGTCGCTCCTTCAATTCTTTCAACTCTGCTGGTGCCATACGATATGGCGGAATAGAAATGAGTCGAGTGCCCGGCACCATATCAATAACAAAATCAATATCCCTATCCGGTGGCGTGCCCGACAGGTCTGCAGGAAATACATCAGGAAAATTCATCACAACTGGAACAAAATAAATATTAGGAGTCTCAGCTCCAACATCCTGCACAAAGGCTAAATATGACAGACAACCCTTCTAACCATACGCTGGGCCTTCAATAAAGAAATAACTCTACTAGGAACATAATCAGTCACACCACGCCACTCGATCCGCGGTACACCCGTCATAGCCAAAGTAACTGTCTTAGCATGGCAGTCTAGAATAGCACGAGACAGAGATAACTAATCCTTTCCCAAAATAAAATCAAAGTCCACCATGCTTAATAGCAATAGATCAACTCGGGTCTCCAGACCCCCAATAGTCATAATATATGACCAACACACATGGTCTACAATAATGGTATCACCCACTGGGGTAGACACATGAACATGCAAAGTAAGAACCTCTCGGGTCGTACCCAAATGGCGAGCAAAATATGAGGACACATAAGAATAGGTGGAACCGGGATCAAATAATACGGAGGCATCTCTGTGGTGGACTAAGACAATACGTGTAATGACAGCATCTGAAGCAATAGCATCTGACCTGTCTGGTAGAGCGTAAAAACGAGCTTGGCCACCACCTGAACGGCCTCCCCTTCTGGGGAGACCCTGGCTGCCTAACCCTCACCCCTAGTTGGCTGGGCTGGTGGTGAAGTAGCTGGAGCAGAAGTCGAGGGCTGATCCCTCTGATGAAACTGACCGTCACGAAGTTGAGGACACTGCCTTCTCATATACCCAAACTCTCCGCACTCATAATAACTATCTGGTGCCGGAGATAGGGATTTAAGGGAACCCCTCGCACCGGAGTGACTAGCAGATGCGCTCGGCGTAGAAGAACCCCAAGCTGATAGGGCATGAAATGAACTTTGAGCTGGGAGGGCACTAAGTTAAGACTGGCTCTGCTGGAACCCCTGATAACCACGGCCTGAAGATGCCCCTCTATACTCTTGACGGGCTGAGTGGGCATGCTTGAAAGAATGACCTCTACCCTACTGAAACTACCTCCTCGAGGGAGCTTCACTAAAACTACCAGAACCTCGAGACCTTTTGGCCTCCTTATCCTCTCACTCCCGATGGCGAACTGACTCGATCTCACGAGCGATATCTACGACCTCCTCGAATGTAGCACCCAATACTCTCTCTCTAGTCATTAGAATATGGAGATGGTAGTTAAGGCCATCCACAAATCTCCCGATCCTGTCACGATCTGACAGAATCATCCAGGTGGCATGACGAGCCAACTCTAAAAACCTCATCTCATACTGGGTCACGGTCATATCCCCCTGTGTCAACCACTCAAACTGCCTGCGCAACTCCTCTCTACGGGACTCCGGTACATACTTTTCCAAGAAGAGAGTGGAGAAATCCTACCGAGTAAGGGGTGATGCACCAACCGGCCTACCCCTCTCATACGCTTCCCACCAAGTGAAGGTAGACCCAGTAAACTAAAAGGTGGTAAATGCCACACCACCAGACTCAAGAATCCCGGTTGTACGGAGCATCCGCTGATACCTATCAAGAAAACCGTGGGCATCCTCGCGCTCAACACTATTGAATGTCGGATCCTGGATTCTACCAAACCTCTCAAGATAACACTGATCATCCTCTGGCATAATTGGAACCCTGAACTCCTGCAGTGATGCAACCGGCTGAGCTGGAGGTGCCTCTGGCATCTGTAGTCCCAGCACTACCTACTCAGATGTGCGAGCAGCTGGGGTCTGATTGCCTCCCAGGGCCTGCAAAGTAGCTGCTGTTGCGGTGGCTGAAACGGCCTGAACCAAGCTAGTGCAAACTGTCAAGATCTGTGTCAAGGTCTCCTGTAGACCCAGAATCACGATGGGAACCGCTGGTGCCTGAACTGGTGCTGCTGGAGTATGATCCGGAGCTGTGGCAGCTGGTGGATCAACAAATGCTGCCCTCGCTACTCTGCTTCTGCCACGTCCACGACCTCATCCACGGCCTCTGGTGGCCTCAGTAGGTAGCAATGGTGGTCATTCACCTCGTCTGGTAGCTCGTGCCTCACCATTTATGAGGGAATAGAATAATGGAAGTTTAGTTCTCGGTTCAATGAAGTCGCATGACAAAAATTTCAAGAATATGAAGTTTTCCTAAAGATTCTGCAGCCTCTCGAGTATAAATACAGACTTCGCCGTACCGATCCGCGAGACTCTACTGAACTGGCTCATGACTCGTGAGACCTAGTAACCTAAGCTCTGACACCAACTTGTCACGACTCCAACCCTGGTCATGATGGCTCCCAACATATTGCTATGCAAGCCCGACCAATTGCCAATCACAACCCCCCTCTTATAGAGTTCATTACAAATTAACTGAGTTTTAAATGGCAATTAACATAAATAAAAGTCTATAGCAGTAAATAAGATGTGCGAAAAACATAACAATATCTCTACACTAGCCCATCGATCCGGTGTCACAAGTTACGAGCCTTTATTACAAGTTTTCAGTAGTCAAATATAGAGATAGTCTAAGACACTGAATGGTAAAAGATAGAGGAAGAAATCGGGTATGTGGACGCTATGCAGCAACCTCGATGACTCTGGTGGATGATAATAAGCAAAAACAACTCCCACTATGCCTCGAGAACACCTGAATCTGTACACAAGGTATACGGAGTAATGTGAGTACTCCGACTCAGTAAGTAATGAATATAAATAATGACTGAAAGCATGAAAATACGAAAAGGCACAATGCAATTCTATATCAAGCAGTAAAATCACTTAAGAGCGAAGAAGTCGAATAAAATATCTCCAAATTAAGTAAAGCAGGTAGTTTAACTGGTAATAACAAGTAGAAATCCGTCCCTCGAGCTCATTCTCATCACTTAGCATTCAATCTCAACACTCGACTCTTATACTCTCATAGTAACAGAAATCAGAATGACCGTTGTGGCGTGCAGCCCGATCCCTACATCACTGCGGCGTGCAGCTCGATCCATATAGATAGTTGTCTGCGCTCACTGGGGTGTGCAGACTTTGGAGGGGCTTCTAAAGCCTAAGTGCTATATTGCTGCGGCG